>QLNU02014802.1:79619446-79629639 GCA_006491805.2 Dysdera silvatica | reverse complement strand
ATATATATATATATCATCATCATCATATTCAACCATTATCTATCCACTGCTGGATGAAGGTCTCTCCAAATGCTTTCCACACAAGTCTATCCTGAGCAATTCGCTTCCACGTCACCCCAACCTGTTTTCTTATTTCATCCACCCATCTAGTTTGAGGACGTTTTCTAGGTCTTCGGTGGTCTCTTGGAATCCAGTTCAGAATTTCTGTTGTCCATCGTTGATCAGTTCTTCTTGCAATATGCCCAGCCCATCGCCATTTCAGTCCTTTTACTTTAACAATGATGTCCTCTACTCTAGTTTGCTCTCTCACCCAAGTGTTTCTTTTTCGATCTCTCCTAGTTATTCCAAGCATGCACCTCTCCATGCTCCTTTGCGTTGTCTGTAACTTTCGTATTGCTCCAACTGTTAGACTCCATGTCTCTGATCCATAAGAGAGGACTGGCAATACACACTGGTTGAAGACTTTTCTTTTTAGACATAAAGGCAATTTCCCCTTCAGGATAAAACTGTTTCTTCCAAATGCACTCCAGCCAAGTTTAATACGTCTGTTGAGTTCTTTCATAATGTTGCCATCCATTGAAATCAGCTGGCCAAGGTAAATATATGAATCAGCAATTTCTAGCTCAGTGTTGTCAACTTGTATTTTTGTTTCCTCTACAAAATTATTGAACATGATCTTAGTTTTTTGTAGGTTCATCTTGAGTCCAACTTCTTCACTTCTAGTTGAGAGCTCTTGTACCATGTCTTGGAGTTCTAATGGGTCCGTTGAAAAAATAACAATGTCATCAGCAAACCGCAGATGATTTAAATATTCACCATTTATTTTTATTCCCTTGTTATTCCAATTTATCAGCTGAAAAATCATCTGTAAAGCAGAAGTAAAAAGTTTTGGAGAAATGGTATCTCCCTGCCTCACCCCTTTGCCAAGTTTGATAGTTTTGGTATCTTTATGTAACCGAAATTTTGCACTTGCATTTTTATACACACGTTTCACCATGTCAATGTACACATCCTCAATGTCTGTTGATCTTAAAGAGTTGATGACTGCTGATGTTTTTATAGAGTCAAAGGCCTTCTCATAGTCAATAAATGCAACACACAATGGAAGTTCATATTCATGTGTTCTTTCAATTAATTCTCTTAATACTTGAATATGGTCCACTGTACTGAATCCACTTCGAAATCCAGCTTGTTCTCTTGGTTGAGCTGCATCTAATTTTTTCTGCAGGCGATGTGTTAGAACTTTTGTGAAGATTTTATAAATAGCAGGTAACAAGCTAATTGGTCGGTAATTTTTCAAATCCTCTTTATCACCTTTTTTATGCAAAAGAATTACTGTTGCAGAATCCCATTGGTTTGGTATGTTACCGCTGTTAAGACATTTGGTAAAGAATTTTGCAAGTATGTCTTCTACATATTCTCCAGCTTCTTTTAGGATATCTAATGTAATACCATCATCACCAGGGGCTCTTCCTTTCTTCATATTTTTTATTGCAAATGAAACTTCTTCTTTTAAGATTTTAGGAGCTGTTCCTTCGACTATTTCAATGTCTTCGTTTAATTCACTGTTACTTTCGTATAGATTTTTGTAGAATTCTTCAACTCTTCTAAGTATTTCTTCCCTATTTCTTGTTACGGTGCCATCCTCTCCTTTTAATGCAATGATGTGTTTCTTCCCAACAGATAAACTTCCTTTAACAACCCTAAGGCTCTTGTTATTTTCAATGGCTTTCCTTACTAGCTCACAGTTGAATTTTCTTATGTCTTCTTTCATGCTTTTGCGCAGAGTTTTACAAAGTTCTATGTACTCAATCCTGGAACTGGTATTTCGATTGTCCACCTTCATATCTCTTCGCCTTTTCATGAGCTGTTTCGTCTTCTCAGATAATTTGCTATTGTGCTTTTTACAGGTTACACCACCAATTTCCCCAGCAGTTTCAACTATTGTCTTAACAATGTTTTCATTTGCTTCTGAGATATCACTTTCATCAATAAGTCCTTCCAGTGCAGAAAAGCGATTTTTTAATTCCAACTTGAATGCCTCGGTATTTACTTTCAGTTTCATTAGATCCACCCTCTTACTTACTTGTTTCCTAATGAGCTTCTGTCGTTCTAATTTAGTATTTAAGTGCACTTTACATCTCACCATTCGATGATCACTTCCAGTATTAAATCTGTTCAGTACACTGCAATCTTCAATAATTGATTTCTTGTTTGCCAGGATATAGTCAATTTCACTAGTTCCCCCATTTGGGTGTTTCCATGTCCATTTTCTTTGCGGTTTCTTCTTAAAAAATGAATTCATGATGCTAAGATTTTCAGCTTCTGCAAATTCGATGAGTTGATCGCCACGTTCATTCCTTTCCCCATATCCGTATTTACCAACCGATGTCTCTCCTTGTTCCTGTTGTCCAATTCTTGCATTGAAATCCCCCATGATGAGCTTGATGTGTTGTTATGTTTTCCCTGTCCCCCCATTTTATTTCTCCTTATGGATAACGGCCATTCCACGATCATGTATATGACATTTGTAAGTGGTATTTTCCTTAGATAACCTTTTAAAAGGTAATAAAACTAAATATTTAGCCGAACTTAAACTTAATTTTATTATTCTAAAAATTTCACTCTTGCATCTGTATAAAAAATGTTGCAGACATATAGAATAATTAACAGTATGGTAATTAAATTTGTAACTATCATATAACAATGTGATAATTTTTGGAAGTCAATGTTAAGTACAACGTTTAGCAAATTTATTTCTGTGAACATACAATGATTTCCAGGCTGAATTTATTTTTATTTTTTTTTGGAAAAAGGAACTGAAGTTGAAAGAGGAACTGAAATTTGCAAAACATTTTTTTTACACCCATACAATTAAAGCGCTGTTGACGAAAAAATTTGAGCATGCTATCATGTATGTGCCAAGGTGATCATCTATGTGACAGAGTGAAAATTGCATGTGCACTTCAAATATATTGTTGCATTTGTGTAAATGGTTAATCCCCATACAAATATTACTAGTAACTAGAACAAAACTGGCATACATGTTAGGAACCATGTGCCTATATGGGGCAGAAAAGAGGGGGGCTCAACCCCCAGCCATTTAAAATTCTGATTTGCTTGATCGCATTTACTTTCAAAAGTTTTGCAGTCACATCACTACTAACTAAGCTGCCAAGCAGTATCAATTATTTTTGTAGCATTTTAGTATCTTGTACATTCACTAAAATGTTTGACAGCCTTGAGAAGAAGGTAATAATTTTTCTCAGCCAGCCATAGAAGTATGCATGTGGGCATGATGATGGCCTCATGACAAGTATAATTGAAAAGATCAATTGCAACCATAGGTGTATGCAGAAAGTTCATAAGGGGAGGTTATAGGTTCAATGAGGGTTTACAGAGATACGACTCAACTATTCCTATGTTAATGCACATATTTATATACATTATTATATTATTCCTATATTAATACACATATTTATGTATACAAAATTTCATTGTAATGGGGGTTATAACCCCAATCAACACCTTCCTGTGTATGCCAGTGATTGCAACATACAAGAGAAAAAAAAAAATTGGAACACTGTACTGGCCTATAATATCTATCTACTCGTATGGAAGCTACAGTGAGTGTGCCACCGATTTTTTTTTTTTTTGATGAAAGAAGAGCCAAAATAAGAAAATATGTGTCTTAGCATTCATGCCAATGCGACTTATTTTTGGAGATATGAATTTTTGAAGATTTTGATTCCTATATATGAGCTTAAAATACGACATCCTCTGCAAGCCAATCGGTAGCTTAGTTGGTAAGATAATGGCTTTGCACAGAAATCGATCACTTTTTTTTTTAATGTATCCTTTTTATATATTTATGTACTTTTATTAGTAAATATACTTTCCTTAGAATCAGATTTTGTTCATAAACGTACTTTAATAAAATTCATATTTATGTAGTTATGTTAATTGCACACTTATGGGCAGTGATAATTTCTACTCGAATTTTAATTGTTGATTATTAAAAAGTTGAAAAGTAGAAAAATTTTCGGTGTAACCATCCAGCCTGTTATGTAGTTAAGTAGATCCAGCACACTTTAATAATGTTTTTACAAATGACGACTGTACCTGTTCTTCTACTGTTGAAGTATTTGTCCTCATTGTATCCCATACTGTTAACTACGTGACGTGTACTTCTGCCGTCAAGTAAAAAATTTCATTAAAAGGTTACAAAATTGTGTTGAAATCTTATAAGAAAATAGTCATTTAAACACGAGAGCAGATAGATGCTTTGAAGATCCATTCACTTATTTATAATCAACTTTCGGCGCCAACTTTCAAGAATACATTACTGTACTCTTGGTTCGTTGCAAAGTTGACGAACGAAAGAAACGTTTTTAAAAATGTAAATAGTATTTGTTTTCCAGATGATATTAGACAAAGAAAATCTAGTTGTTCGAATAATTCGTTTATAAAATGCTCACGTGGTAGAATTTTTTTATGTTTTATAATAATAGTAACACAGAACTAAATATGAAAATATGAATTTTATTAAAGTAAGTTTATAAACAAAACCTGATTGTAAGAAAAGTATTTTTACTAATAAAAATACATATAGATATATAAAAAGGATATATTAAGAAAAAAGTGATCGATTTCCCCAGGCATTGAACACAAAAATACGGAGAACAGGGCCGTTAACTTATCAACTAAGCTACCGAGTAGCTTGCAGAAGACGTCGTATTTTAAGCTCATATACATAGGAATCAAAGTCTTTAAAAATTCATATTACCTAAAGTAAGCCATATTAGCATGAGTGCCAAGACACATATTTCCGCCCTACTCCCATCAAAAAAAATTTCATCAAAATCGGCGGGGCACTCACCGTAGGTTCGCCTTGTCAGATAATTCAAACTTTTTCACATTTATATAATTGGATTTTTTATGGCGCAAGAGCATCTAGGCTATACTGTGTCAACATTTATATAACGAAAAACTCATAACTCATATTTTGAGGAACTGCTATATATATATATATATTTTTTTTAAATTTCAAGGGTGTCTTTAAACATGCTCAAAACCACGGTTAGACCATCAGAGTACCCAGAAATCTATTATAATGACATTCTAATAGATGTAATTCACGGCACCCTGCTAATAGATGGTGACATTATGGTTATTGAAATACAGAACTGTCTAAATCAACAATGTACAATAGCACTTATTACGATATAAAACTAAATGTGATGGAAAAACTACAAGCAAAAATTTACAATGATGTCTGAAGACAAAATTGGTATTTCCTCATTTATTTTTGTATAATGTATTTATATTTCTTCTTTACAATAAAGGGTGACATATTTTTATTCAACATTATTTTGTAAAAATCTTTGAACACCACCACTACAAAATTAAATCCTGGTTACAGCCTTGCCCACAGCCATTTGGATATAACCACCAAACTAAGTTCTGCCATTGTGAAGTACTTTTGCAAATATCAAACTCATTATTTTTCACCCATAAAAATAACATTTTTTTTAATTCAAAAGTTTGCATTTTTATATTTAAAAAAAAGTATTTTAAAAAATATAAAATAACAAGTCTTGTATTCTAATTCTTGTATTTTAAAATTAAAAATGTCTTACTTAGCATCATAACATCGAGTGGATTTACACTAGAAGCATGGATCTTTACTAAAATATCGCTTGGTTTCGTGAGAACAGGAATCCTCGCTGAAGAATTTAAATTTAAAACATCGGGGCTGCCATACTCATGTGCTTGCCATGCTTGCATTGACATTGCTGTTTTCTGACTATACTGTCTCCAAAGAGCTGTGATACCTCTATCGCCATACTTGTAAATTTTTGTGAAACCATACATTTCTGTAATCAATAAACAAAAAATCAAAATAAAGTGATCGAAGTACACCACATATCCTTAAAATTTATGTGTATATGTAGTAATACACCTCTTAGAGTATTCTACCCACTTATAATGAGCACACACAATAATATACAGTAATCCCTCTAATCATCCTTTTAATTAATGAATCTTTTCATTTAAAAACCATATTTTGAGTTCCCAAATACTCCATAGATAATGTAATTAAATTCTCTCTCTAATAACCACAGCTGCTAATGCGAAGCCACTCCCCTTGATGCATCACGTAGCAGTATCCTGTACCCTTTCAGTTACTGACACTGACATTCATATTTGTTTAAAAAAACAATAACCACAGAGCAGCCGAACATCAGCCAGGCTTCCCCCACCCCACCAATTTGTTCGCAAGTTTAAATTTTGTAAAAAGTAAATACGAACCCAAAAAACACCGTCAACAACATTTCCAACATGGCAAAAGCTAACTTAGCCCATCACCGATCGATTTTGGAAACATTGCAAAAAACTTAGGAGAAAGAAGCCGTGTGACGAACCATGCAGTAGTTCCCGAGGTATTATGGCCACATGCAGCCTTCGAATCCCTTAGGTACGGCCTTCTGCCCAAATTAAAATTTTGTAGAAAAATGTTTTATTATTATTAATATAATTCTGTTCGACTTCTTTTATTTGTATTAAACTCTTACAATAAAGCTAAGTAAAGTAAAAAAGGGCAAAAGAAGATTTAACGAAATAATCTTCCTTGATTGACTGACGCAATCAAAACACAAGCAGCCTTCGTACATTACAGCTAACTTAACGCATAACATTCTAACATTAACAGCTAATTTAATGCGACCTTCCAACATGAAAACGTTTCCCACTCCTGACCTTAGTCGTAGAGTTGTATGGGCCCCGAAGCACGACAATAATTTGAAAAAAATTGCAATTTTACAATACTGTAATGTATCGGGTTGTCCAGGAAGTTCGTGACGATTTTGAAGGAAAATTGAAACGCAGAAGATTTAGATTTTAGTATACATTTATTAAATTATATAGGTGCCATTCTGTTCTACAACCTTTCTCCATCTTTCAGGCAACTTGAAAATTCCTTTCTTCCAGAATCTCTCAGGTAATCTTTCAGCGAAAAACTTTTCTACGTGATTTTTTATCTGGACCAAAGAGTTGAAGTTTTTTCCAATAAGAAAATTTTGTAATGATCGAAATAGGTGGAAACCAGAGGGCGAGAGGTATGGTGGATGGGGTAGAACATCCCAACCGAGCTCCAACAACTTTTGTCGAGTTATCAAATACACATGAAGCCACGCATTGTCCTGATGAAACCTGATGTTTATGTAGCCAAGTTTCACAAAATACTCGTGGATGGTGGATTTTGACATATTTACCATTTCTGCTAATTTACGTGTCGTATAGCGTGGATTATTCTCGATCAGTGTTTTAATCTTATCTTCATTTGGGGTGGAGGGCCTACCCGGGCGATCTTGATCTTTAAGGTTGAAATCACCAGCTTTAAACCTAGCAAACCACTTCTGCCCAGTTCTTTCAGCTACAGCACCTTCGCCAAAAACAGCGCATATCTTGTTTGCCGCTTGTGTGGCATTTTTGCCTTTCCGGTAAAAGAAAAGCATTAAATCCCTAAAATGCACTTTGTTTTCTCCCATATTCAAAGGAGGTATATAAATATGACAAAAATTAACGTATCGTAAACAATTTTTTTGCCAAATATGCCTGAAGTACCTTCTTTTACGATGTTTACGCATGCCATTTGTTTTTAATCGTTCTGATATATTCAGACCTGTCCTTACGCCACCTACCAAAAATCGGCACGAATTTTCCGGACAACCCAATAATAAAATGTACAAAATATATAATTTCGTCTCCCCCAATAATTTTTAAAACTCTACGGTGATACTCCCGACTGAGGTCAAAATAAAAAAAATATAAATACTACTACCAGAACGTTCGTCTGCTCGAAACAGAATTGTTGCCTAAATTGCACACAAACTGTAATTGCTTTTCCTTTTCTCAGCTTTGCCAGTACACATTGTAAAATTTAAATTTTTACAACTGTAAATTGGTGTAGTATATGGCATAGTATTTACCGTAAACGGAACAATATAAAATAGTATTTAAACGTAAAATACACTAAAAATACATATCGTAACTCAATTTTTGATGTTGGCTCAAACGTGTCGACGCTGCTGTTGTGGATTTTGCAAGAAATCATAGGAAATATGTCCACTGCTGCAGTGTTGTTTTTCCAGAAGGGGGAAAAGCGTATTAACACACTTCGAACAGACATCACAGTCTCATGTTAAAAATCGAACCGAGGAACTCTTATTAAACAAGGCCTGTTTGGTAACGTCTCCAGGCAGCACCGCTCCTTACAGAACTCATCTGCGTATACTTTTGCACTCAATTTTTTTTGACACTTGAAACATTGGGTTGTAGGTTTCCACATTTGGCATTTTCTATTTCTCTTGACGACATTACGGCACTTCTCCTTTCCGGAAAGATGGGTTAGTTTCTCCTGCCGAGTTTCTGCGGTTGCGCGTGGAGCAAAACCATAAACAAAAACATAGTAATGGCGGGAACGAGGCCAACTAGATTTACTACTATAAATCTAGTAGTTACTGTAGCAAGTAGTGTACAAGTGTGTAAGTACAGTAGTTACAGTAGTAAATCTAGTTGGCCTTGGGCGGGAAACATAGTAACGGCAGAAAATTGTGGCAGAGAACCTGGAACAGTTAGTCTGACAAGGGGAACCCACAGTGAGTACCCGGCCTACGTTTATGAAAATAGAGCTTAAATAAAGAAATAGGTGTCTCGGCATTCCTGCCAATGCGGCTATTTTCAGAGATATGAATTTTTAAAGATTTTTCATCCCATATATGAGCTTATAATAAGACATCCTTTGCAAACTAATAGGTAGCTTAGTTGGTAAGTTACCGGCCTAGCGCTTCGTGTTTTTGCGTTCGATGCCCGTGGAAATCGGTTGTTAATATATATCCTTTTTACATGTTTGCTTATGTATTTTTATTAGTAAAAATACTTTGCTTACAATCGGATTTTTTTCATAAACTTACTTTAATAAAATTCATATTTAATTCTGTGATACTATTTTTCGCAGTTATAATTTTTACACGAATTTTAATTGAAGAGTTGTAAAGGTACAAAAAGTTTAGGAGTTAGCTGTAAGTTTTTATGTGAATATAACTTTTATAAAATTTGCGTACTCATTGTCAACCTGTGAAGGGATGAAATTACACCAATAACGCAGTTTTGTTTTATTTAAGGATTGAAAGATTTTTTTCTGAAAACTTTTAACAATTCCATTAAATAAAAAAGAAAACTGCGTTAATTCGTTTAATTTTGTCATTATTAGCCTTTGCAGTCATCCACTATTAGCATCTATTATGCCTAATATTTTTTTAATATATTTGTCTATTGAAAAATACATTTTTAGTATGTAATATTTTATAACATGTACTGATGTGAACATATTTTTTGTGTATCACTATCGGAGGTGTCGGAATTGTTTACTGGTACATAATTTTGGATGATAATTATCATAAAAACATAAAAAAATTCTACAACGTGAGCATTTTATAAATGAATTGTTCGAACAACTGATTTTCTTTGTCTAATATCATCTGGAAAACAAATACCATCTACATTTTCAAAAACGCTTCTTTCGTTTGTTAACTTTGCAACAAACCAAGAGTACTGTAACGTATTCTTAAAATTCGGCGCCGAAAGTTGATTGTGAATAAATTAATGGATCGTCAAAGCATCTATCTGCTCGTGTACAATAGATGACTTTAAACGACTATTTTCTTGTAAGATTTCAACACAATTTTGTAACCTTTTAATGAAATTTTTTACTTGACGGAAGAAGTACACATCACGAGGTTGACAGTATGGGGTACAATGAGGTGGAATTACTTCAACAGTAGAAGAAGAGGTGCCGTCGTCATTTGTAAAAACATTATTAAAGTGTGCTGGATCTACTTAACTACATAACAGGCTGGATGGCTACACCAAAACTTTTTCTACTTTTCAACTTTTTAATAATCAGCAATTAAAATTCCAGTAGAAATCACTGCCAACAAGCGTACAATTAACATAACTACATAAATACGAATTTTATTAAAGTAAGTTTATGAGCAAAATCCGATTGTAAGTAAAGTAAATTTACTAATAAAAATACATAATATGTAAAAAGGATACACATAAAAAAAAGTGACCAATTTCTGTGAGCATCAAATGCAAAAACACGAAGCGCTATGCTGTTAACTTACCAA
>QLNU02014802.1:79609071-79619346 GCA_006491805.2 Dysdera silvatica | reverse complement strand
AGAAGAAGAGGTGCCATCGTTATTTATAAAAACATTATTAAATTATGCTGGATCTACTTAACTACATAACAGTTACAGAACTGGGTGGCTACACCAAAACTTTTTCTACTTTTCAACTTTTGAATAATCAGGAATTAAAATTAGAGTAGAAATCACTGCCAACAAGCGTACAATTAACATAACTACATAAATACGAATTTTATAAAAGTAAGTTTATCAACAAAATCCGATTGTAAGCAAAATATTTTTACTAATAAAAATAAATAAATATGTAAAAAGGATACATTAAAAAAAAAAAATGGACAATTTCCATGAGCATCAAATGCAAAAACACGAAGTGCTAGGCTGTTAACTTACCAACTAGGCTGCCACCGGCCATTTATGTGAGATGTCGTGACTTTTTAAGCTCATATATCGGATGCAAAATCTTTAAAAATTCATATCGCTGAAAATAAGCTGCATTGGCACGAATACCGAGACACGTATTTCCTTATTTTGGCTCTACTTTCGTCAAAAAAAATTTCATCAAAATCGGCGGGGCACTCACTGTGGGTTCCCCTTTGTGAGTTGCAAATCATGTGGCAAAACTTTCCCAAAATTTTATGATTTAAAATGTCATGTTAAAAACATGCATCCATCAGAGTTTGAAACCCAATGTAATTCTAGCAGGGAACCTGGTGGTGAAACCCATTGGTGTCTGAAACCCATGAATGTACCAGAAAAAATGAGCATTGCTTTATCACTAATTTCAAATGACGAAAACTGACAGGTGAAAATATGCTAAAATAGTGCTACATACCTTCAACTTTAAATTTTATAGATCCCTTTTTTTTTACTAATATATTTTTAATAATGTAGTCATATATGCAAATTTTTCATATACACGTAATGTTTTATACCATAAATTTTGTAAGTTTCTTAATATTTTCAACAAAAGAAGGTACTATTAAAGAAGTCTTTATTTTGTCTGAATAGACACCTTTTAACACACTTCGAATGTAAATGTGAACTACTTTATTTATATTAAATTATTTTATTACAAACAATTTCACTTATTAAGATAAAAAAATTGTAATTTATCTCTGCAATATATTGTTTTTGGTAATACTTGCATGGATTTTTGCTTATTATGATACTGCATTTGATTTGTTAATAATCATTATATTAAATTTACTTTATCAGTAATCATGATGACAACTGAGAACGTAATTAGTTTAAGCAGTAACGGCTCGTGGATCCAGAAATAAGGTGTTGAAAACACATTTTTTGCCCGTAAAAATGCAACTCGCGAGTGCTGTTTCCTTCTCTTTTTTTTTTCCAGGAAGGTAGCTATTCAGGCATTATTTAACATTATTAAAAGCAACTTTATGTGGCAATATGTCTGTAGTTACAATTACCGCTGTGGAAAATTTCGAATTGCTTAAAAATCAATACAAATGAATTCTCTTTCTCTGTTATTAGCAACCAATTCTATTAAAATAATTACAATAAAAATATTATCTTACAGTACTGTTTGCCACCCACGTATATTTAGCTCAAGCTAGAGCTTTTTTTATATTTGGAGAAAAAGAGGCGCCGACCTCATCCTGGATTCGAACCAGGGTCCCCGCATTGAGCCCGCGGTGTCTTGACCTACTAGACGAATGAGGACAAGAACAAACGCATTTTTCTCCGTATATGAGGATGTAAGATATTACCCTTCACAGGGATAACACAATTGCCAAATAATGGTCAACACAGAAAAGCCTTCGAGGCAAGATTTTTGTGAGTTTATCGTGGGGGAATTTATTATACAATAATGTTGACAGCAATTACATTACATCAGCATAGACCAGTTATTTTAATAGGCTACAGTCAGAAGAAGCTTGGCATGTAAGATAATGGAAATAATTTTTTTAATTTTATCCTTAACTGTGTCCATTCTAAGCTTATTTCGTGGGGTGCAGATCCCCGTGCCCCCGAGATTTGAATTTCCATAACACTTTTAGCATTAGGACCGATTTAAGCAATCTGATTGGCTAGTAATGACATCACTTATAGGTTTGCTATGCAGTTTTGGTCGTCAATAATGTAACACACTAAAAGCTCAACACCACTTCAGAGTTCACACTCGTCCTTTATATAAATCAAATTTTAATTGCGAGAGAATTTTAAGGCGACGATCTTTGATAATACATCCAATTTATTTTTAATATTACCATGAGTTGATTTTTTTTCTCCAATTTAAATTTAAAATGTAATAAATGGTTAGAAATCTTTAAAACAAAACAACATTTTTGAAATATTGTGCTGCTAGCTTATATTTTTATAGAAAAAACATGTTCTGCCTCAATTTTTGAGTAGATGGCGGCTGAAATTTTAAACAAAACGTAGATTTTTATCAAACTTTTATTATCAAAATGCCAATACTAATTGATGTCTAAAAAGACCTAAAACCCTAAAAAAAAATACCCCTCCTAAAAACGTACAGTCCGGAAAAAACTCCCCAAACCCTGATACCCCCCAAAAACGACAGCTTTTTTCACATAAAATTAGGGGATATTGTGTCAACTGGAAAATCTTGCCCCCTCTTTTATGAAAAATTCTATTTGTATATATAAAAATGTTAGAATAATAGTGGATGTGCCCCCAAGAAATCAACTGGCGACGCATTTCAGTATTTTAAACAGAACACATGCCTATTAGTCACCATTTCATGAGATAGTGAGTTTTGAACTTAGTGTTCTGGCACAAAGTGTATACTAGTTATAAGTTCAAAACTCTTCTAGATTTTATAATTTTCGGATGGTGAGTTCAGTTTTAAAGGCAATAAAAACAGCTAAAGTAAATACGCGTAATGAGTTTGCCACAGTTGGAAACCGTTCATTTTACTTTATATTTTACCTAAAGATTAAAAAAAATCCTTATTAACTAAAAAATATAATTTTTTTACTTACAAATGTTATGGAAAATAAATAAAGACAAAAAGAGGTGACCCCTCTTTCCTGGGCCTCCCCCCACCTTGCGAGGGTTATCAGTATGCCACTGCTTGCCAACCCTGTTTGCCCTGCACCCAAGTTATGTTTATATGCGGCCCTGCGGTGGCGCAGTGTGGTAACGCGTTCTCCTATTGCGCGGCTAATCCGGGTTCGACTCCCAGCAGTGCAAAAAGAACGCTTACTCAGAGATCTCATAAAAGATCGCACTGCTCACTGTAGTCCGGGGTTTGGTTCCCCAGGCCTTAAGAGGTTCGGATTCCTCGGAAAACTGTAGGTCCCGGCGCAGCATGACCACTGTAGTCTTTGAGCCGTAAAACCAAAAAACAAACAAACAATGTTTATATGCATGCATGCATTATTTAATAACTTATTAAATTATTTTAATAGCTGAAAAATACATTACTTTTAAAAACGTTTGCTCAATTACCTTTCTTGTATTGGAGCATCTTCAGGAACCTCACTTTCTTTTGTAATTACTAACGATTCTTTTGGCTCACATATGACCCTGATTTTGCCAAAAAATATGCTAATCCTTTTTAATAAAATTAATAAATTGAGAAGGGGTTGGGAAAGGTGGCAGGTTGCTGTAATCCCAGACAGGTTTCAATCTTGGAACCTGGCCACACTTCACTTTTTCAGTCAATCAGATTGCTTAAATTGGTCCTAATGCTAAAAATGTTATGGAAATACAAATCTTGCGTCCTGCCCGTCCTTTTATGAAAATACGCAGCACCCTGCCTGCCCTTGTTAAAACAAATTGTACACTGACATGTGCCCCGTAATTAACATTCGCACCCTACTGGAAATCTGCCCTTTTCCAAAAAACACCACCAAAAATATATGTTTAGTTCTAAACGTCTCACCTGCTTATAACGAACCCTCGTATATAACGAACGATTTTTTTGGCCCCGTCCAATTTCCTATACTTACTTTCCTAAATTACTTGCGTGGCAAAATGCAAACATTAAAAAAACACGCAAAAAAATCAGTAACATCATTTGGAAATACATATATATGTGAACAACTATTTTCATTAATGAAACATATAAAATAAAACGGTTGTTCTCGTTTAACTGATGAACACTTAGAGGGAGACTTACGAATTGCTGTGTCTAATATCGAAACAGAAAAAAAGGATGGAAAATTTCTCACTGGCCATAGAAAGGTTTTGGTGAAACCTCCCATTTTTTGACTTGTTTTATTTAGTTTCTGTAGTTCTGTTCGTTTGTTTTTAGAATTTATTGAAAATATTGTTAGGGGTTATCCCTACCCCTTCTGGTGGCCCACCACTGTTCAATCTATGTGAAATTCGCCCACTGTTACTAAAAGGTTGTGCACCACTGATTTACTGATTAACTATACCCAAAAAAGTTGTTACTTAGGAATTAAGAAGGCTGATTAGCATGGCGTTTCTCAATACCCTTGTATAAATGCCTATATTCATTATAGGCACATGCTTTGGACGTCACGTTAAAATGGCAGTCTTATCTCAGATAGCCTATTATCTTGCTTAGTTGGAATTTTATGGCGTAAGGATAGCAATGGTCATTCTGTGCCAAACAAGATCAGGCCGTCTGTATCATTTCGAAATAAAACTTATCTCAGTATATATAAACTTCCACAACTGAGGGCATATTTGCAAATACAATTTCAAGCTAATCATCTAATATAGCCAATATTGTTTTGAAAATAAATTTAACTACTTTTTCCATTAACCATGATTCTGGTTTTGATCTGAATTTTACCATGTGTGACTGTTTTTACAGGAGAGTAGTATATATTACATTTAAAGAGAATGCCTGAACTAAATTCATTTTCAAATAATATTTGTGGGTATGCACAAAGAAATAAAAAAAATCTACAATGAATTACAACATAAAAATTAAAGAGTATGCAATGTGTACATTAGGATGCACCAAAAGAGTATAAAAACGTGTTTTCCATATTTTGAATCTGTTCAAGTATTATGTAAGCACGTTTTTTGCCATTTTAAACTCCCCCACTTGTAAGAAAAAATAAGCAAATGCCTGACCCTCCCCACTTAAGTAAGATTTCTGTTCTCTAATTGTTTGGGACAAATTTTTGAAATAAGAATGCAACGTGTGATGCAAATTATAGTACTTATTTACATTTTTATTGTAATATTGAGCACTTATTAGTAAGTTTGTTATAATATTAAACGCTTATTTATAAATAGAGAGTAATCACAATAAATTATCGCGTTTAAAAAAAGTTTTAACACGCTGTTAATTGCTATTTTTTTAGCATAAGGAAGTATTTTGTTACATTTTTATTGTTAATATTTCTTACGTTGTAAGCAACTAGTGTAATATATAAGAAATGGATTTAATAAAATACATTTATTAAAAATATTAGAGGGCAACATAAGAGCATAGATGGGACTCACGAGCTTAAAAAGGATGAGAGCCACTGCTTTAAATATTTAACTGCGATTGCGCTTATTTTATATTTGATATCTTCTGCTTGCAGTGTGTCATGCATTCAAGTATTGCAGTTCTGTTAGGACGATGTCATTTTGTGACTACATGTTAGTTTTATTATTTTTTGTCTTTTACATAAGCATGGTACAGACTCCCCTTTGTTAACAAAAATAAGCAAATATCAAACACCTCCTCAAAGATGCTTACATAATACTTGAACGGCCCCTTTAATGTTGCCTGGATGCATAGAACTTCTAATCACATATTAGTACCACACTATAAAAATATTCTTGATCTATGTTATCACCTTAAAGTGCCCCAAGGACTTTGAAATATGCTTTTTATTGAAATTTTAACCTTTAGTTTGAAAAATAATATTATGTAAAGCATCACATAACTTTTTCCCAGAGTGTTCAAAGATTTCAATTGTATTATATCACTGACAAAAAAAGAAATTCTGTGCCATAAGATAAATCTTTTGGCACAAAGAAGTGTCCAAAAGGCATTTGAAATTATAAACATTTAAATTAAACAATGTCAAACAATCAACGTTTATTGGCGTAGTGATAGACATTTGTCATATATTTCATCAAAAACCTCATTTTTATTACATAGTAAAACATAACGAAATGACATGGTATGTTATCTCTAAGAACATAAAAGTTTACAAAACACTTTAGAAAGTGGACAAAACCCAGGTGACGTAAAAAAATACTATTGTTCATTAATATTACAGATTTAGCTTTGACAATCAGTTTTTGTGGCAAAATGCCTCATAACTGAACTTTTTCGATTTTGGTGAAAATCGACGCTGTGGAACTATCTTTTTATTAGATGGTTAGAACTCAACTTCTTTTGAGTTAGATGAAATAGACCACTGTCTTGCTATTGCTGCAGAATAACTAGCCTCATATCCAATGATGCCCTCATAGACTGCATTTAAGCCCTCTTCTGTCTGACAGGACATACATACATTTGCAAAATTTTGTAGCTTTGAATATGCCTCAGCTTTCCTTTCCTCAAAATCTACAGAATTGAACATATCAGACTTCCTGTTTAATTCAACTACTGCTATTTGTTCCTCTTGTAACTTTTCATCTAAATCATTTGAGCTAAAATCATTCCCTTCTGAATCTATTTTGTATTCCTTACAAATATTGTGCAAGTCTTTCTTACGAACGAAGGCTAATCTCCTCGTTGGGGAAATTTCTTTTTGTAAATTCATTAACACTGTTGATTTGGGAACACCACATCGTAAGTGTTCAGCAAGTTGATCTCTTTCTTCCTTTGTCAAACGTATCCTTTCAATCTCACATTTATGGCCAACGTGGATAGACTGATATTCAACATTTATTTCCACAATTTCTTCAACTACTTGTTTATGTACTACAATCTGAGAAGGGCATGTGCTTCCTATTTTGTTGGACCCTATTACCTTTAAACGGCGTTTTCTACACTTTTTGGGTTCATAACTACCACTCCGATGGCAAAAATAATAAAATATGGTGGTAGTGCCATCAAATGATTTCTTATCACCTCCATGTTTAATATACGAGGACTGAGTTTGACGTTCAATTTCCGATTTCCATTTTTCAAATTCTTCTTCTGAATAGAATGCCTTTTTTTCAAATTTAAGGTTAATGTTATGTTGTAATCCTAAATGAGCGTGTAGATCACTCATCCTTCTGCACCCACATTTGCAAATGCTGCAAATGTTTTTATAATTTTGTACCACATCTGGTTCCAAGGGATGGAATTTTCGCCTATGTCGACTAAGGTTCGTTTTTAACGTAAAATTAATATTACATTCTGCGCAACAAAATGATATACCGTCACAAGACATGGTCGATATAGGAATTACTGAAAAACAAACACAGTACAAGTAAAAAAAAAAAACGAACTTCATAAAATACGCATTCAAAAAAAAAAATTTCAAAATATTTACATTCTGCAACTAAGCTAGGCCAGTTGGTGATTTTTATTTTAAAGTAACACTGTTTACTGTTACACCCTAGAGATGGATCGTTTGTGACCGAACGGGTCTTTTTGAACTATTCACAAAAATTACCCTTTCTTTCTTTTTTTTTGTTGTTGTAAACGGGAACCAGGCGTGGAGCCTAAAATCCTCCGAGTAGCACAGGACTTCGGTTAGGGTTGCCTAAGTAAAACCACCCAAAATTCTCGCCAATTAATCATCACTGAACATCGTCCAACGTTACAGCTGTAATGAAGACGACAATAGTGATGGAAAGTTAGTTTTCCCGAATTTATTTATATCTTTTGTTTCTCGAATAAATTTATTAATAACTATGAAGAAAAAGAGAACGAAAAAAAAGCATTTTCAATTGCAGTCAATATAAAATTTTGCGTAGGGAATAAGAGGCAGGCAGGGCCGTACCGATATGTGTTCGTACCTGACGTAAAGTTGTAAAACGGCACCCCACTCCATAAAAAAAAAAAAAAATTTAAACCTTTTCTGGCGCCGAGTGGAAACTATTAAGAAAAAAACTTACACATGTTTATACACTTTATGTAAAAGAAACAAAAGATTATCGTTTGACATTGCGGGGTTTTGGGGCATAATGTCCTCAATAATAGAATAAAAATACAAACACGTTCCAATTCTGCACTTCAAATATCGTGTCCCTTCTTTATTCCATTAATATAATAAACTAATATCAAACTAATATAATAGAATCTAATATAATAAGCTAATATCAAACTAATATCTAATATAATAAGCTAATATCAAACTAATATAATAGAATCTAATATCAAACTAATATAATAAACTAATATCAAACTAATATAATAGAATCTAATATAATAAGCTAATATCAAACTAATATCTAATATAATAAGCTAATATCAAACTAATATCTAATATAATAAGCTAATATCAAACTAATATAATAGTATCTAATATCAAACTAATATAATAGTATCTAATATAAAACGAATATAACAGTATCTAATATCAAACTAATAAAATAAACTATCATAATATCTAACATAATAAACTAATATCAAAGTAATATAATTATATCAAACTATCTTTCCTCGATTATCAAACTAACATGGACGCTTGGACAATGTAAATAAACACTTCAGATTGATTCCGCCAAATTCCAAAATAAAAGCCAAATGTATGAGTTAGGAGGCATATGGTAGTCTTGAAGATTCTTGGCCTAATCAAATACCCCATGCTACTCGGGGGTTTTGAGCTCCACGCCAGGTATCCGTTGTAAACTGCCGTTCTTCATCATAGTTCGTTCAGAAATCGCGGTTTTAGCTTGAAGTCACCAACAAGCAGTCAAGGATGTATCGGGCAAGGTTCTGGAGACCCCCCCCACAATCCTTTTTCTATGCTGCTAGTTCAGATACGACTACGATATTCCATATTCAGAGAGTGTACTTGAGGGCACTTGAAATGTCACATGCCAGGGCCGTATCGGAGGGTCCCGGATCCCCATACTTTTTCTAGGATGCTATTTGAGCTACGACTACGATATTCGATATTCAGAGAGTGTATGTGAGGGCAATTGAAATGTGTGTCAGGGCAGTATCGGAGAGCCCCGGAGCCCCGATCTTTTTTTTGGGGTTGTTATTGGAGCTACGACTACGATATTCAGAGAGTATGTGCGAGAGCACTTGAAATGTAGTGTGTCGGGGCCGTTTCGAGGATCCCGGAGTCCCTCATCCTTTTTCTAGGTTGCTATTTCGACTACGATATTCCATATTCAGGGAGTGTATGCGAGGGTACTTGAAATGTTGCATGTCAGGGCCGTATCGGAGGGTTCTGGAGCCCCCATCCTTTTTCTAGGCTGCTATTGGAGCTACCACTACGATATTCGATATTCAGAGTGTATGCGAGGGCACTTGAAATGTCGCGTGTCAGTGCCGTATCGGGGTACCCGGAGTCCCTATCCTTTTTCTATGCTGCTATTTGAGCTACGACTACTATATTCCATATTCAGAAAATGTACGCGAAGGCGAAATGTAGCATGTCAGGGCCATATTGGGGTACCAGATCCTCCATCCTTTTTTCTACGCTGCTATTGGAGCTACGAGTATGATATTCTGAGATATTATGAGTATGGTATTCAGAGAGCGTACGCGAGGACACTTGAAATGTCGTATATCGGGGCGTGTCGAGAGAGGAGGTCAAGAGCATACTTGGCACAATTGTAATCGGTTCCATTATTCTATGAATATGGTTACTCCGAGTGAAGTCACGATTACATAAGCTTTAAATTTTAGATTACGATTACACGTCCTCCGGCCCCTCCCCGATACTGCTCTGACATGGGACATTTCAAGTTTCCTCGTATACGCTCCCTGAATACGGAATATCATACTCATAGCTCCAATAGCAGCGTAGAAAAAGGGTGGAGGCTCTGGGATCCCCGGTAGCGCCCTGACATGCAACATTTCAAGTGACCTCGTGCACAATCTCTGAATACGAAGTATCATAGTTGTAGTCTCAAAAAATCAACACAAAACGTCTCTATTATCGTGAGTAAGAATTAAGCTTTAAGTTTATTTAATAAAACATATTTGTGTTTAATACAATTAATTAGAGTTTATTTGTTTGTTTAAAAAAAAAGGATTTGCAAAAACTCACTAACAAGTAGCTATACTAGTACATATATTAATTACATTGGGTTCCGTCAAAAGTGGGTTCCGTTTTTAAATATACCACCTTACGGAGAAAATTGGCAAAAATCGAAAGAATTGTTTTCCAGAACAAGCTATTTTCCAGAAAAGAATAAATTGTAAGCACAAATTCGAAGATTAGTATTCACTGTTTTTGTTTTAATATATTTTCCTATCTGTTACGAGGTTGTTATAAATTT
>QLNU02014802.1:79580586-79608971 GCA_006491805.2 Dysdera silvatica | reverse complement strand
TTTTTATTAACTGCAATTGGAATTTAACCTAAGCGTACGAACGAGCATTGCTCGAATTTGTGTTTTAGCACAAAACATGAGTCAACCTGGCGTATTACCAGTAGGACTAAACCTTAACTCTGGAGTTCTTACTGAGAACCTAAGTATCCTGCAGGAGATATATAACATAGAAATGCTTATCAAAAACCAAAAAGTAAGCGAAAATCCATCGACTAGCGCAATAGATGATCTTCTATCAAAGCGCCTTAATCTATGCCAAACGTTAATGACCGCTGTGGATAGAGAATTAAAAGCATCAGACGATGATGATGATCTGAAATTTATCACCCCGAAAAAAGCGAAACGAATTAAGTACTGTCGGGATAGAGATACCTCTAAACAACTTCCAACGACGAACACCTTTGAGGTATTAAACGAAGAATGCATGGAGACTATTAATAGTGAGGCGTCAACCTCTGGCTTCCATCTTCCAACCCAAAACTCTAGCTCTACTAGCAAAAAATCCCCAAATATACCAAAAGTTAAAATCCCACCAATATGTATCACTGACCAAAAATTTGACTGGATGACATTCCAAAAGAAGTTGTCATGCGACCTAAAAATTAACATGACGGCAAAAATAACAATGGAAGCTATTCGGGTACAATTAATCACATCTGATGACTTCCGTCTAGTAACCCAAATGCTAGATGAAAACAAAGTGGAATTTTTTACATATCAGACACAAGACGAAAAATCTCTAAAGGTGGTTGTAAAAGGTCTTCCTAACCATGTAAGCGAACTGGAAATTGCAAATGAAATCAAAAACCGAGGTCTGCCTGTCCTTAGTGTCAGACAAATGAGCGGCATTAGAAATGGCCTAAGGGTAAGCATTCCGAACTACATAGTTGAACTGGAAAGGACCGAAAAAGGCAAAGAAATCTTTTTTGCTTAGTGATTTATTTTATCTTAAAATTAGAATCGAGTCTTTACACAGAAAAAAAGGCTTAGTTCAATGCCATAAATGTCAGGGATTTAACCACACCCAAAAGAGTTGTTACAGACCTACGAGGTGCCTTAAATGTGCGGGTGATCATTTTTCATATCAATGTGAAAGAAATAGAAATTCCAAAGAATCGCCAAAATGCGCCAACTGTGGAGGAAAACATGTTGCAAGTTATAGAAACTGCCCGGATCGCCCCGGGGTTAGGGGTCCTCCCCCAACTTTTACGACGTCGTTAGCGCCTAGCGTAAGAAGCAGAGAAATGCAAGTCGTAAACCCACCAGTTTCAGATGCAATCCATTGTAATCCCCCCTCCAAATCCTACGCTTCTGCACTTCTTCTTAACAAAACGGAATTCGTCCCAAAATGTAACAAGGCGGATCAACATCCTGCTAATGAAAATAATCTGTCTACAAACGAACTCTTACAATCTATCCTTATACAAATGGTTCAACAGCAAAAAACTTTGACATTGCTCGTTGAACTTATCACCCAAAGAAGTTAATTTTTCTCCATGGTCTTACTAAATAACACTATTCGTACATTTAAAGTTTTAAATTGGAATGCTAATGGCCTTAAATACCACATTAATGAGTTTCGTATGCTTCTGAAGGAAAATAATATCGATATTGCTCTGGTAACAGAAACACATTGGTCAGCCAAACATGAATTCAAAGTTGCAAATTATGAAGTCTACAGAACTGACAGAGTTGGCAAGTTAGGCGGAGGTACCGCAATATATATCAAGCGGAACATCAACCATTCGCAAATTTTAATCACTACTATTACAGGTCAACTCGAAGTAACCGCTATAAAAATGATTACAGGGAGTTCAGAAACTGTTTTTGTAGCAGCTTATAATCCACCAAATGAAGAACTTCAAGAAATGGATCTCCACTCACTCTTCCATTTAAATAACACGATAATAGTTGCCGGTGATCTTAATGCCAAAAGTACTGCATGGGGATGTCGTAAGGAGAATAGGAATGGCAGAACACTTAAAAATTTTCTTGATAATTGCAACAACGTTCATATTTCAGCTCCAAATCAATATACCTATATCCCGAATTTTACAAATCATAATCCAGATATTTTAGATATTCTACTACATCAAAATATCTACAGTGATATTAAATCTGAGGTAATTACAGCGCTCTCTTCTGATCACCTTCCGGTCATATACTCATTTGACAGCATTCCAACACCATTGAACCCTTCAACAAAATATATTTGTTGGGGAAATTACACAAAGCTTGTCGACGAAAAGATCAACTGCTCCATTCCGCTGTCTTGCACTGGCGATATCGATACTGCAATAAATAATCTTAACAATGTCATTAACAACGCAACTGAAGAAAGTGCAGTCACTAAAAACATTACAGGTGATCTCCTTGATCTTCCCCAGTGGATTAAAAAACATATTTCAAATAAAAATAAACTCAGACGACAATATCAGAAATCGTGGGATCCGGAAGATAAAAATCAATGGAGGATATGTGCAAATAATACGAAAAATATCATTAGAAGATTTACGCAAAGGAGGTGGGACAAATTCATCAAAGATCTCGATCATAAAAATGGCACGGCATGGAAGTTCATAAAGACATTGAAGAAACAGGATAACAAGATTCTTAAGCTTCGGGACGATAATACAAATCGTGTTATGACCGATAAAAAACAAATTACCGATATTTTAGCCAATTCTCTTGAAAATCAGCTCAAAACACCAAGCCTCATTAATTCCCCGGTTTTATATATTGTGTGCAAATCCATAGACATCTTTAAAAAACACCTGTACAGAAATAAAATCTTTCTTGCCTACATCACCAACTGAAATAACGAAAATAATTAAGAAGCTACATACTAAAAAGGCATGTGGACTAGATAATATCACAAACAAACATATTAAAAATTTACCTGTGAAAGCAATAGTCCTTCTTACAAATATTTTAATGCATCAATCAGACATGGGTATTTTCCAGAAGTGTGGAAAACTGCCAAGATCATTGCTATTCCCAAAAAAAGATAACAGGTGCCTTAATCCATCAATGTATAGACCAATTAGTCTTCTCTCATGCCTAAGCAAAATATTTGAAAAATCATTCTGATAAGGTTGAATGACGAGGTAAACAAGAAACATTTGCTACATCCTTGCCAGTTTGGATTCAGAGAAAAACATTCTACCCAACATCAACTCTGGAGGGTAACTGAGTTTATTCTAGACGGATTTAATAGAATGGAATGTACTGCCACAATCTTTTTAGACTTGGAAAAGGCGTTCGACAAAGTTTGGATAGATGGTCTCGTATACAAGCTGCTTAGATTTAACACTTCGCGTGAGGGTAATTTCGTCTTATCTCAGAAATAGGGGATTCGTATATGCCAATAATGGTGAATTCAGCAACAGGAGACCCATTACTGCAGGAGTACCTCAAGGATCACTCTTAGGACCATTATTGTTCAACCTTTTCACTAGTGACTTTCCAGAAGTTAACAGAGGCATCCTTGAAACTTTATGCTGACGATACGGCAATTTTATGTAAAAGTCAAGATATCAACACCGCTGTAAATAACCTTCAAGACAACTTAACGACTATAGAAAGATGGCTTATGGCTTGGGGTCTTACCGTGAATCCAGCGAAAAGTCAATTAGTTATTTTCAGAAACGGTGGGAAAATTGGCTCTTACTCAGTCACAGTAAAAGATAAAAAAATCACTAACACAAACGCAGCAAAGTATTTGGGGATGATGCTAGACGAAAGACTTAGTTTCAAAAGGCATTTTGAAGTTACTAAAAACAAAGCTCGTGCTGCCTTCTCCACACTGTTACCAGTTTTAGGACCTAAATCCAAAATGAGCCTTCCAACAAAAATTCTGGTATATAAATCTTCAATTAGGTCAATTCTTCTTTACTGTTGTGCTGTCTTCACCTTTCTCGGTCCAGATAAAATGAGAACACTACAAATAATTCAAAATAAATGTTTACGAACAATGTGTGGAGCTCCTTGTTTCGTTTGAAACTCAAACATACACAAAGATTTAAAAGTCGAACTTCTTCACACAGCAGCACTCGACCAATGCTTCACCTTCTTTGGAGAGCTGGAGGACAATCCAATAGCATCACTCATTGAATCCTCAAGGTACTGCCTTCAATGCCTAATCTACTCCAAAAGGGACAGGCCACGTTCGGTTTTGCGTCTAAGTGGGCTCATGGAACACCTGCAGCAAGGTGAACATTGTGCTTTGCGGATTTTTAATAATTAACTCACCTCGTGCTATCGTCGCTCGTGGTGAGAGCACTTGACTGCTCCCACTTACAGATAGTGGTTTCTTATCACAGAAAACCGGACAATGAACCAACACGTTTCAACTTGTTTTTGGACCGTTTCATTCGCGCCAGTGCTGTAGTGGCGCCTAACTTTATCATTAACTTAAAAGTGAATATCAATGCGAAATGTATGGGCGCTGCCTGGGTCATTTGTACAAAAGAATAAAATTCTGTATCTGTATCTGAATCAAATACCCCATGCTACTCGGGGGTTTTGAGCTCCACGCCAGGTATCCGTTGTAAACTGCCGTTCTTCATCATAGTTCGTTCGTCACCATCGTTCGCAGTTCGCGATCTTAGTTCACTGTTCGCGGTCACCGTTCTTCGTTCGTAGTTCGTTATCATCGTTCTTAGGTCGTGGTCATCGTTCAGAAATCGCGGTTTTAGCTTGAAGTCACCAACAAGCAGTCAAGGATGTATCGGGCAAGGTTCTGGAGACCCCCCCCACAATCCTTTTTCTATGCTGCTAGTTCAGATACGACTACGATATTCCATATTTAGAGAGTGTAGGCGAGGGCACTTGAAATGTCGCATGTCAGGGCCGTATCGGAGAGTCCCGGAGCCTTCGACCCTTTTTCTAGGATACTATTTGAGTTACGACTACGATATTCGATATTCAGAGAGTGTATGTGAGGGCAATTGAAATGTGTGTCAGGGCAGTATCGGAGAGCCCCGGAGCCCCGATCTTTTTTTTGGGGTTGTTATTGGAGCTACGACTACGATATTCAGAGAGTATGTGCGAGAGCACTTGAAATGTAGTGTGTCGGGGCCGTTTCGAGGATCCCGGAGTCCCTCATCCTTTTTCTAGGTTGCTATTTCGACTACGATATTCCATATTCAGAGAGTGTACGCGAGGGCGCTTGAAATGAAGCATGTCAGGGCCATATCGGAGTGTCCCGGAGCCCCCATCCTTTTTCTAGGCTGCTATTGGAGCTACCACTACGATATTCGATATTCAGAGTGTATGCGAGGGCACTTGAAATGTCGCGTGTCAGTGCCGTATCGGGGTACCCGGAGTCCCTATCCTTTTTCTAGACTGCTATTTGAGCTACGACTACAATATTCCGTATTCAGAAAATGTACGCGAAGGCGAAATGTAGCATGTCAGGGCCATATTGGGGTACCAGATCCTCCATCCTTTTTTCTACGCTGCTATTGGAGCTACGAGTATGATATTCTGAGATATTATGAGTATGGTATTCAGAGAGCGTACGCGAGGACACTTGAAATGTCGTATATCGGGGCGTGTCGAGAGAGGAGGTCAAGAGCATACTTGGCACAATTGTAATCGGTTCCATTATTCTATGAATATGGTTACTCCGAGTGAAGTCACGATTACATAAGCTTTAAATTTTAGATTACGATTACACGTCCTCCGGCCCCTCCCCGATACTGCTCTGACATGGGACATTTCAAGTTTCCTCGTATACGCTCCCTGAATACGGAATATCATACTCATAGCTCCAATAGCAGCGTAGAAAAAGGGTGGAGGCTCTGGGATCCCCGGTAGCGCCCTGACATGCAACATTTCAAGTGACCTCGTGCACAATCTCTGAATATGAGGTATCGTAGTCGTAGTCTCAAAAAATCAACACAAAACGTCTCTATTATCGTGAGTAAGAATTAAGCTTTAAGTTTATTTAATAAAACATATTTGTGTTTAATACAATTAATTAGAGTTTATTTGTTTGTTTAAAAAAAAAGGATTTGCAAAAACTCACTAACAAGTAGCTATACTAGTACATATATTAATTACATTGGGTTCCGTCAAAAGTGGGTTCCGTTTTTAAATATACCACCTTACGGAGAAAATTGGCAAAAATCGAAAGAATTGTTTTCCAGAACAAGCTATTTTCCAGAAAAGAATAAATTGCAAGCAAAAATTCGAAGGTTAGTATTCACTGTTTTTGTTTTAATATATTTTCCTATCTGTTACGAGGTTGTTATAAATTTCAGTGAGCTATAAAATTAACAAAGAAAGTACGCTTTCTTGCAGAAAAATTCGTCAACTCAAACGAAATTTTTGTTCAATCCAATGCTATATAGATATCCCAAATTAAAACAAAAGAAGTTAAAAATATTGCATTATACATTGTAGGCGCTTAAAGAGATTTTAATTGAGTCAAGTTTCGAAAAGTGAACTGTTGTATTTTATTTAAATTGCATATACCTTGAATTTCATTAAGTTTTTCTTAATCCATAAATTGGCAGAAAAAATAAAAACCAGATTGAGTTTCTAATATCGAACCAACACACTAAATTCGAAGTAGCATTTGTAAATAAAAATGGGGTTTAATTTGCACGAATAAAAGTCACAATAACGAAGTATTCATAGAAAAATTATGATTTTTGATTTATTGAAGTAGGCAGACGTCGAATAACTGTTCAGGTTAATGAATTAAAGTAACAAGATTTAGAGATTTACGCCACCAACGGCTGCGACCTGGTTCTTAACAAAACATAGCCAAAACTAAAATATTTATAAAAATATAGAAAAAAAACGTAAAATGAAAATGTCCAAGTTCGTGGCACCATCCATGAGTTTAATAATACACAAAAATCAGTTCGAAACTAAACATTCATGTATTTATTATGAGTAAGTAATTCAAAAGAACGGGTCTTCGGATCTCAAATATGAACTGTTCTTAAAAGACCGGTTCACAAAAATGAAATACTTTGCCCATGCCCATATTACACATCGAGGATATGAGCAAAGGCGTTCCGTAAGAAGTGGCGCTGTGTGGATGATGATGGTGAATTGTGCAAACACTGGTGACTTGAGAGGATTGGCTACAGGAGTGGCGCTGTATTCTTAAAAGAGAATTGCAATTGCATTAATGTGATTCTGAACTAAGAACTCCAGCGCGGGAAGGCTTAATGAAAGAAATTGGAGTACAAGAACCCAGGGTGGGTTCCATCCAACTGTAAATAATGAACTGTGGTCAACTTATCTCTCAACCCATACCATGATGCAAGATAGGCTATCTTGCACCTCAGGTCTATCTTGCGCCATGACTAGAGTTGTTAAAAACCTAGGAATTTTGGGCAAATTGGAAACTTTGAATATAGAAATGAAAATAGCTAGAATAAAGGAGGTAGTCCCGTCCGCGCCTTTCTTTTTATTGGTCGATTCGACACAATCGACCAATAGGAAGAAAGATGAGGACGGGACTACCTTTTTTATTCTAGCTATCTTGGTTTCTTCCCCAAAGTTTCCAATGTGTCCAAAATTCCCGGGTTTTTTACAACTCTAACCATGACCTATACCCACCGGGTTTGATTTCACTTCAAAGAGCCAAATATCGAAACAGGAGTTCAGGCTAGGAACGAAACTATCAGAATCTCAGTATCAACATCTCGCGAAAAGTTAACAACGTACAAAAACCTGCTTGTGCAATGCTCACCTTTCAACCAAAAAACATAGAGGGCATGCCGAATGGACGAGTTCGCTTTACCTTGTAGGTGAGGAAGGTTGTGACATTTTTGGTGCGACTTATGACTCTTATAAAAGGGGCTTATCTAGGGGCTCTGTTGCGACTGCTTATTTCTGCTTTACCTCTCAAATGTGTTTTTCAATTCCATTAAATTTCTAGTATTTGTTAGTGTCTTTTGTTGCTTATTTACTCTGTTAGTTGTTAGTGTTATTCATTGCTTCATTGTTTATTTTGCAACTGCTTTAATGCCATGGGGTGTTGTGGAAAATTGCTGTCGTAATGACAGAACGACATGATTTAAGTTTCTCTCTGTGAAAACAGAGCCGCCGCTGTCGGTTCACCATTCTTAAGGACTAACAAAATCACAAGTCACATGTGGATGTTGTTTAGTGGGTATTTATTATTGATGTAACGTCGACGTGAAATAACGTTTAAAATGCTGGTTTCTAGTAGAAATTAAATACTTAAAGGGTGATTTAAATAAAAAAGGAGAAGCGAAAAATGTTAGCCTTCTGTCCTTGGTGTGCAAACTCTCTTGTAGTAGAAGGAAATGCACGTCAGGTGTTTAGTTTCGTCTGCTCAACTTGCCCTTACACTCACCAGATCAAAAAAACGTTAAAATATAGGACTTATCCCAAGTTAAAGGAAGTGGATGATATCATTGGAGGCTCCGCGGCGTGGGAGAACGTGGATTCTACCGACGAGAAATGTCCGAAATGCGACCATCCCCGCGCATATTTCATGCAGATACAAACGAGGTCGGCTGATGAACCTATGACGACCTTTTACAGGTGTTGCAACAATCAGTGTCAACATAGATGGCGAGATTAGCTGTACTTTAATGTCAGATTGATTTATTATTAAGTAATCTGTAATGGAAATAAATATATTTTATGCTATTTTAATTACTTCAACCTGTGAGCTTTGTGAACGATTACCATTTCACTAAATGTATGAATCCAACTATTACGATTTATTTTATTATTGTATCAAGTATGCAGCAATTTAAAAATCATGACAAGTGAATCCTTGAGCCCTTTCCTATGCTGCTGTGTTATGTTTTATTGATTGTGTTTTAGAATTCCAAAAGTAAAATCAGTGCATTAACCTTAGTCCTTAAATGATCTTCTACCATAGGTATACACAGAAAGTTCATAAAGGGGGTTACAGAACTACAACTCCCAGATTCCTACGTTATACAAAATTTCATGGCAATAGGGGTTTACAAACCCCACCACCACCCTGCGGTGGCGCAGTGTGGTAACGCGTTCTCCTAGTGCGCCGCTAATCCGGGTTCGACTCCCAGCAGTGCAAAGAACGCTTACTCAGAGATCTCATAAAGATCGCACTGCTCACTGTAGTCCGGGGTTTGGTTCCCTAGGCCTTAAGAGGTTCGGATTCCTCGGAAAACAGTAGGTCCCGGCGCAGCATGACCACTGTAGTCTTTGAGCCGTAAAACCTAAAAGAAAGAAAGCAAACCCCATCACCACTCCCCTACGTACGCCAGTGCCTATTACCAGTATTTTGGCAGTAGTAATTACTGTTTTTCTGTAGAACATTAAAGACAAGGGATTGAGAAGATACATTTGGCAGCAATATTTTGCTACAAAATATTGATGATTTTTCGTCATGAATTCGAAAGAGTAAGTAATAATTTCGAATTGTATTAGGTGGGATCAGTAGTAAGTTGCCAAGCATTGACATCTGGTTCATTAAATTACAAATAGTTTTACAACCCATTTGCTAAAATACCCAATGTTCGTTCATATGTATAGGAAAATGGTTATGCTTTAGGAAAGGGTATCTCGTGATGCATTTCTGAATTTTTGTAAAAAAACACGGAGTTCTTGAATTTGAAGTGCAACTATCCACTTCTATTTCATGATTTCAGGACGGATTTTAGAAATACAGCAGCTTACAGTAGCATCAAATTTAAAGAACAACAGAAGTAATAAAACATGAATTCTTTACCTTACATACGATCTCACCTCGATTGGTACAGAATGGTCCTTGCGCCATAAAAGTACAAGCAACCAAAACATAAATTCTTTATCCTCAGGTTATTTTCCTTGTGTTCAGTTAACCTAAGCTTATTAATTTACAAATTTGGGCATGGCTGCATATTATGTCCTGCTTCTGTCGCCAATTGTGCTGATTTCCTTCTTGGATTACATCATCGTGAATTGCACTTTTGCTTTATGGCTGCTATGATGGGTTGCCATTTACAAATGGACAACATATTTGTAGGTGTGAGTGCAGATTAAAGGCTTGCTGCTGTCGTTAATTGCACCAACTTCCTTTTCGGGTTTGAAACCGCGTCATCATCAGTAATAATCTGAGAGACCGGTCTGAATTTTTAAAAATCGTTTTTTTAAGGTACTTACATATCAGTGTCAGAGTTTTGGGGAGGGAATATCTCCTTCACGGTAGCCAGAAGTGCCGGGAATATTTTTCCCAGCTTGTCTGCATGCCCTCTCTGCCACATAAATTCTGCCAAATTCGAATTGAAATCGTGCTAGACCCCGACATTTCGGTGGTACTGCCGGCTGAATTCCTACATTTCCTCTATCGTGTTTGTGTGCTATCCTGTAACAGGGTCTATGATTTAGTGTGAAATGAACGAAGTCTGCCAAGGACGCACACACACATAGGCCGCCGTACAATTTCCAGCAGTTTGACACGACAGTGGACCCTGGTAAAACATTCTCTAGCTAATTGCTTCCATCAATGTATCTGTATCATTTGTTTTCACAACAAAAATATATACTTGGTAACAGTGCAGAATACATCCCCTTGTGTTTTGTTCCTCTTGAAATGAATTGGAAGGTCACTAGATTTAATACATAAGGTTGTGATGTCACATATGCAGGCATTTGTATGTGTTTCGACATTCTTCTGGTTGTGTTTTGATTGCAGTGAATTGTATTATGTCTACACAGTTGAAATTGTCTTTTTTTTTTGTGGAATTGCAGTTGAAAGGGGAAAAGAAATGTGCTGGAGTAGATTATAAAAGGAGGAATAGTTTCGTCCGGATATGACTGTGAGACGAGGTTGTGGGCTAGGCCTCGTTTGAATGACACTTTTCAGTGCCGTTACGAGAAAGTGAAAATGTGCATTACAGGGGAAAAGAATGGGAAGAGAGGGGAGAGGAAAGGAAATAGACGAGGTAGGAAAGGGGAGAGAAGGGAGGGGGGAAAGAAGAGGCAGCGGAAGAAAGAAGGAAGTAAGGGATAACCATAGTTGTGAATGAGAAACTGTTTCACTCCTAATATAGCGGCGCTGGCCTAAAAATATACCAGAATATTTGTTTTCCACATTTTTAAACGCCACAAAAACTACACACGAATCTAACAAAGAAGACCAATAAAGATTAGTACTTCCTTTTTTTAAGTTCGCTGAATTGAGGTGTCCATGTTGTTAACATGACTGCAAGTCAGTGTCACAATTGCTATGCATGTTGGAAACACTTCTCACTAAAAATCACTAAGGAATGTGTTGTGCACTAGTATCAAACACTTATTAGAGCTCCTTTCAATGCCTCTGAACAGCAAGTCTCCATTCACCTGCCTTGCTCTGTTATGCTTCCTTTTGCTGAACATACTCTCGTCTACTTACACAACCACATCCTTGCCCACAACCATATCTTTCTCCAGCACACATATCCATGCACAGCTCACGACAAAACATTCTCCAATCAGCCAACGTTAGGATGTATTAAACACCCCATCTTTTTTAAATATTCAAAAAATATTTTTGTCCCTGCGATATTTTTGTTTCAAATATAAAAAAAAAAAAATAATAATAATTCTGTAAAGCTTTGAACATTTTAATCATCTGTGTGATCCACCAAGCATGGAAAAAATGCGAAATGATGAAAAATGCATCGTTGTACTGAACATAGTATTTCTTTTATTATAATTAGCTTACTGTATATTTGCATAATAGATAAAATAAAATATTATCACCATCATCATATTTTGATTTGAAAACTCTTTTTAAATTATACTTTATAAAACACAAAACTGTCACTTTTAACTACTGGAACTGGGATGCTATTTTGCATTTACATAAGTTTGACTGCTGGTTGCTTGTTCAACTAATTGAAGTACATTTTGGTAGTGGTATTCACTCTTGGCATATGCTATGAAGTCTGAATTGAGTTTCAATTCTTGTTCTGCATAATCATCTAGTGATTATATTATAATTCTAAGTTCTTCAACTGTGGTCCGTGGATCCCTAGAGGTGTGCGGGACTGCATCAGGAGGTCCGCAAAATCCTCCCAAAAAGAAAATTCAGAAAGATACTAAGAAAAGAGCATTTGCTCTTTAATGCTAAGAATAAATTATGAGGGGACGAAAAATTCTTTCCTTAAATAGTGAAAATTAGTGATGAAACACTAGAAATAAATATGTGTGATGCAAATTCCGGGCTTTAAACTTTGAGTTAATTCTTGGGGGTCCGTGAGTGCGAGTGATCTCTGAAGGGTTCCGCGGTCAAGAAAAGTTAAAGAACCACTGATCTAGTGCATTTAGCACTTCAATGTTATTTAAAGATGGTTTATAAGAAGGCAAATTTATCCATCCCTCTATACCTTATTTCAGAAACTGAACATCTAACTTTAGAAGATTAAAAATGAACCATAAATCAGTTTTAACCACATCAGAAGGAGTTGTTAGAAAGTTAGGTTTGTCAAAACCAGTTCCAAATCTATCTTTTAATTTAAAAATTGCAACAGAATTTGGGCTTAGCTTGACAGCTAGCATTGCATGAGCAAGAGATCTTCGTTCTTTTACTGGTACTTTGTTATTCCAAAGTGCAAGAAGTACTATTTCTCCTTTTAAATACCAAAGGTGATTCTTGAAGGCAGTACTACAACTTTCGGAGATAATTTCACAGTCTCATACTTCAAAATAGAATGAAATACACTCTATAACAAAAAAATCGATGCACCAAGAAAGAGTTGTCCGATTGTAATGAAATTTCGTATGCAAAGGTATTTTGACAGAACATGCAAATGATTAAAATTTGGTGTCCAATGAATGAATAGCGGGAACTCCAGCGCATCGGAACTGCGCATTCAGCAGGTGTATATAAGGAGCGATTCTCAATATGTGGTCAAAATTTCTGTTGCATTTTGACTGCGGATATCTTACGTCGACTGTAACAATGCCTCGCCGAAAGATTCGTGCTCATTACGAGCATATGTCAGAGTTTGAAAGAGGTCGTGTTCATCATCGTTTGTGCAAGGAGATTAATGGGAAGGGTGGCTGCCAAGAGGTCGGGCTATCGGATTGAAAGAGGCTGGTTGGATGAATCGAAGAATCGCTGGACATGTGGGTCGAAGCGATGCGGCGATTGGACGGTGCTGGCAAGAGTGGGTCAACAACGGCAGATGTCAGCGTCGGGACGGCAGCGGTCGACCTAGGGCCACAACAGAACGGGAAGACAGAGCGATTGTCAGAGCAGATGTCACAGCACCGGATTCGTCGTTATCAACTATCCAATGTGTGGCCCGTGAATGCGTTTAGGCATTCTTAATATAGAGATGTCATATAAAAAAAAATTTAAATTGACTATAATAACACGCATCGATAAAAAAACAATAATCAGTCGTCAAGAAAGATGCGTGAGCTAGCAGGCTCCTGACCGACTTATAGTTCGTTCACGAAAAGTAGTCCGATGGTACCGTTAGAAATAACGGGAGTTGACATCACAAACGGCCTAGCCGATTACAGCAGAGGGGAGGACGTCATTTCAGAACTGGTTTTGAGTACAGATAAATGTTCTCTGAAAACCAGTTCTGAAAAGACGTCCTCGCCTCTGCTGTAATCGGCTAGTCTGTCTGTGACGTCAGCTCCTGTAAATTCTAATGGTACCATTGGACTGCTTTTTGTGAAAGAACTAGATATAAGTGTGGGACGTATTGTGCATGCCCCGTCATCGCCACGCTACTAGGGTTTCTCTCTTTCTGAAAGCGGGACATTTCGGCGACCCGAAGCTTTGCTTGGGAACAACGGGACTGTCCCATTCAAAACAAGACATATGGTCAGGTTACGTATGTAATGTAGTTGATCGATTATCCTTCATAGGTAGGAGAAAAGCTAAGTCATCTTCATTTTTTATTTTATTCTCTACATTCACAGGCCAAAGAGAAAGTGTTCAGGCTAGTTTTTTTTCCATTTCCTTTACTAATGGTCCATGGTGCTGACCTACGTTTGAGAGGTATTCCTCTTAATTTTGCATCATCACCAAGAAGTTTTAGCATTTTCTTGATTTGCCTTCCTTTCACTAATTATTGGGATGTTTGCCTTTTTATAAATTTGTGATACATGTGACAGGACTAATTTGCCAGACTCCCATTTTGTTCTGTTAACTTTTGCTCCTTCATCAATATAAAATAACAAACATCTCAATACTGAGTTGGTAGCCGAGAAACAGTGATTTTTGAGTCATCACTCATTATTTTGAGACCGAAAACTATTGAAGACTGTCTTGTCTTTTTTACTTACTGACCAGCTTCCTGTGTAGTTGTAGTCACTATAGGTACTGTAATAGTCAACAGTGAAGACATTTTAAAATTGGCATTGATAGTATTAGTAAAAATAATTTTATCTGTCAGTGTAACCTCTGGCAAAGGATTAAATGTTGATAAAAATTATTTTGGAGGATCGAAAACAAATTATCACTCACCTGTACAAAAAAAGGTAAACGAAGACTTGGATATTACAGTTACAGTTTTGCAAGTAAAATTTAATTTTTATGATGTGGTGCCCTCTATGGGACAGAATTTCAATTATGTGTTTAATGCAAAAATTCATGACTATGGTGGACCACCTAAATTTATTTAGAAAAATATAATATTTAGTAGCAACCTTATTGAGCATTATTCAAACAAAATAAGACTAGGGACAAAGTACTTAATTTCTATAGGGGCATTTGATGCATCCTAACCAACATATAGTTACATCGAATATCCAATTCCATACGTATCAGCTTGGTTGGAGCCTTGTACATCCACAAATACGTTAAGTATAATACATCCACCAGATTGAATTTGCTCTCGGCAAACCAAGAGCCCTTTCGCACAGACCTCACACAGTTATACACATTTTCATCATACTCTGGTGCCTCCAAGTATGCTGGTTATCAAAAGACTTCTTTCCGATTAATTCCATACTTCCCTTACATTTCGGACACATGTATTCCGACACTATCAAGCATGGGTGCCCATATGGAGGAGGGAGGGGCGAGCCCTCCTCTATCTGGTTAAAAATTTGATTTGCCCGAACCTGCTATGCATTTACTTTCAAAAGTTTTACAGTCACATTTTAAAATAAGGTACTTTTTAGCTCATTACTAATTGTCAAGCAGTATCAATTATTTTTGTAGTATTTTGGTATATTGTACATTCACTCAAATTCTCGATAGCTTTGAGAAGGAGGTAATAATTTTACTAAATCTCTCCCCCTAGAAGTACTCCTTAATTTTTCTCAGTGCTCCTTCCTATAAGTGCCATGTCATCTATTATATTTACCTTGCATTTTTTATAATGACAAAAACTGTTCGAATATTTTTATAATTTTAAGATAAATGCTACTTAATATACCATAGTCTACTTTTTAGTCACTCGATGTGATGTCGTATAGCATAATTTACATCATTTTCTATAATTCTCATATAAAATCGGCACAGAAGTAGTAAGTAGATCATAGTTATATACATATAGAATAAATTAAAAATGTTCTTGTGTATTTGCAAGAACAAAAATAAATAAATAAATAAAAACTAAATATTTGTATGAATAAAATAAGTGCAGGACATTTGGATTTCGTTAAATTTAAATCGAAGCTCTGCTCTATAAGCTATCTAAAACCTATATATGTAATGATTCTATGAACAAATAGTATAACTTTTTTACCTGAACGTCAGAAAAAAAAATGACTTGGTGTAATTATTTACTTATTAAATTGATGATGACGCCATGTATTCATGTGCAGTGTGGTTGGGCGGCTGACTTGCAATTATAATTGAACATCTCAATTGTTAAGTTCAAGAACGAATGAATTGTTGACTCGAATGTAAATTTCAGTAGATTGCAATTCTTTTAATTGTGAAATCATTTCTTAATCGTCCGTCACTATTCCCTTCCCAACTGAGGATTTGAGATTCCTTGGAAACTAGGTCCCAGCCATGGACGCCCCAAGAATTATATGCAAGGGGGTGCATTCAGGAAAAATTCCAATTGAATAATGTTGTTGGACTATAGTTTCTTATGGATTCAGTAATCATTATGGATTCAGATAATCCTCGGAGCATCCATGGTCCCAGCACAACAGGACCCTTTCTTATGTCATAAAAATACACCTCCCAAAAAAGCTATCTGCACGAATGGAATGATTGTAGGCCTGTAGCTAGAATAAAGAGGCAACTGGAGCAAGGAAAGGGGTATATGGGGAACAAGGCACCCAGAAACCATTCTCTCTCTCTCTATATATATATATTAATAGCTTAATGGGGCAACTGGGGCCATGCTGCTGCTGGCCCAGGCTTGGCTACAGGCCTGAATGGCCGTCTGTTGTAAAACAATCCTATAATCTACTTTTCTCTTTGATATACCTTACTGATGGATTTTCATTGAATTTGTATGACCATGAAAATGTAAAGGTAACGTAGATGGCATATTTCTACATTTTTAAAACACATCAAGAACATTTTTCTTCCATAAACTTCGCACAGAACCAAGAAAAATAATAAAAAGCTTAGATTTTTGGTGGTGATGAAAAAATATTTTTCTTTAAAAAAATTTTTGCTCAACGATAGTCCTTTCCTTTTTGGTCAAGGCTGCTAAGATCTAATTTCTACCATCTATCCTTTGGCACGTTTTTTAAAAATGCATCAAGGGATATCCTTGTGAAGTAAACAATGAAAATTGGCGAGCATAGGCAATTTCTATGGCAAATAAGACTGAGGTTATGCAAAATTAGTTGATCATCATTTAAGAGCAAATTTGAGCTTCTAGAGTTAGTGAAAACATATATGGAGACCATAGAGTCAATGTCTACTATAGTGGTTGCCAAACAGTGAGTCCCAAAAAGTTTTTGAAATGCTAAATTTTTAAAATTCATTATTCTGATTTTTAATGTTTGTTTTACTACCAAACAATAAAGGTCAAATAGATTTTTGAATTCAGCAACTATATACGGAATTTCATTTTTGCTTTTGATCACTCCACATGCCATGTGTGCTAAAGGTTGCCGTTCCCTAGTCTAGAGTGACAGTGAGTATTATGGTGTGGATTGTTTTTAGGTGATATTAGGCTTCCTGGTGCACGAGTAACTATCACTGACTAGCAGATGCCATTTAATAACCCTTGGTGATTATTTGTACCCATTCATATCGTGCTTTCACACAAATAGGAGCAGGCTCTTTCAGTAGGGAAATTCACCAATACATGTGTGTCCATCGTCACCAGTTTGTGGCTGGACGTTCATTTCACTGAGTTTAACATTGTGAATTCGTCAGTTGTTCATTGAATTTGACCCCAATAGAACACATCTGGGATGCAGTTTAAGAGCACGATTCCACCACTGATGATTATTGCTATTTGGGAGGCGTGGTGTACAAAGTGGTGTCCATGGATAAATAATAAAGAGAACTCTAGTCTCCCCCCCCCCACATTCATCCTACAATATTTACATTTCTTTAGATTGATTTTTATTGAAAATATAAAATTTTACGTTTTAGAAGTCATCCATCTCCCTTTGGAAAACCCACATTGATACTCATGATAGTGTATGTTAGGGGTGAGGAATCTTAAAGCCACACATATGACTTTCTATGTCTATATAGGAATATATATAGACATAATATATATATATAATGCATATGCGGTACCAGTGCTCACCTACTCCTTCGGGATCATCAAATGGTCCAACACTGAACTAGAACAACTCCAGCGGAAAATGAGAACCATCCAGAGAAGAGCCGGACAACTACACCCTGCAACGGCAATTGAACGGCAAACACTACCCCGGGAAGAAGGAGGACGCGGACAAGCGGACCTCAAAGACTTACATGACAAGCAGATCCAGAGCATGAGGCAATACTTCCAGTTGAAGAGTCCCCGATCGCCACTCATCCAAGCCATAATACAAGCAGATGCAAATTACACGCCACTAAACCTGTGTAGTACCGAAGAGCGTGTCCTGGAAACAGCCAACGAACAGAAACTGAGAACTTGGGCCGGAAAACCATTACATGGCAGGCACTACAATGACCTGCAACAACCACACGTTGACAAAAAGGCATCAAATTCTTGGCTGGCCAAAGGCACTCTCCAGCCAGAGACAGAAGGATTCATGCTAGCCATCCAAGACCAAGTGATCGCAACAAGGAACAATCAGAAATTCATCCAGAGAAAAGACATAGAAAGCGACAAATGCAGACACTGTCATGCGGCATCGGAGACAATCCAACACGTGATGGCAGGATGCAAGATCCTTGCGCAGTCAGACTACAAACATAGACACGATCAAGTAGCGAAAATAGTCCACCAGAAATTGGCAGCGAATGCTGGCTTTCTGACAGAAAAATGCCCGTACTACAAATATGAGCCAGAGACCGTGCATGAGAACGAAACACACAAGCTTTACTGGGATAGAGCAATCATAACAGACAAGACAGTCCCACATAACCGTCCTGACATAACCCTCGTCGATAAATCGAATAAGACCACGTACTTAATCGACATAGCAGTACCCAACACCAATAACATACAGACAACCTACACAACGAAAATCACCAAGTACCAAGATCTCAGACATGAAGTACGAGATATATGGGGTATGGAAAAGATCTTCATCATCCCGTTAGTCATCTCAGCAACAGGGATAGTACCAAAAACGCTTGCGACGAATTTGGAGATACTCAACATTGACCCAAACACCTACATTGAAATACAAAAAGCCACAATCCTAAACACGTGTCACATTGTCAGGAAGTTTCTAGACATGGCACATTAAGAAGTGATGTAAAAAGAGGCTTGGGAACATGGCGCTCTGCCCGTCCCAAAGCCTGTTTCCGCCAAGAATGGGCGAGGAAAACTTTTATATATATATATATATATATGTCTTATAGGTGCTAAGTTTTGAATTCAAATTCTGCAGGGTAAATCCTTTTATTTATATATTATTAGTATGCCTTGGTCATCTTATAGAGTGGCCATAATTTAGCATGAGGTGTTTAGATCTCGGTAGTAAAAAATATATTGTGCCAAACTGAACCAAATTTGGTGCACATACTCCTGGGACCACTGGATTTTGATTTAAAGAAAAACCTCAGAAATTTCCAAAGTGTGGAATTAGTATTGTCCCTTTTTTGATAATGGGATTTTATTAGCAAAGCACTATCATGTTGTGTTAGCATAGTGCATTAATTTTATCAAGCAAACACTAAGCACATTTTAAGCCTTTCTTATATATTCACTAATTAACTATCTAGCTATTTTTTAAGTGAAAATATGGACAGTTATGCGATTTTCCTCGTGGTGACAAAATTTTGAATTATTTTTTTTTTATTTTGTTTTAGACACCAAACTCTCAGGGTTATGTACAGCAAATTTGGTTCAGTTTGGCCAAACAAATATTTTCAAATTCTGCATATATTACAGCCCTGAATGCTAGGTGCCTGTCCCCCATCACAGCATTCGCGAAATGCATCATATCATGTATACGAATATGCAAAGACAGAAATTTAGATAGGTTGACCACAGGAGACGGTGCTGTAATCGTATATATAGTCCATGTAATATATATTGTGATGATAAAAAAAAAAAAGTGTCCACAGCATCCAACAATGGCCTTTGGTACTGAAGAGCGACATAAAAATGTTTGTACTAGTGTTCTGTATTTCCCATAAAAGTTTTTACATTGGGTTTCAAATCATCCTGTATGTGTATTTAAGACTGGACAGAGTTACAATCTGAAACTTAAAACTACTCTAATAAATATAAGCTCCACATTCTTAGAATACGACCTTGAGCAGTTACTCCTCACCAAGTGTATTTCGTTGGTCATTGTCAATAATTTCATGTTTGCTGTAATTAATGACGTCACATCATTAACAGTCATAGATAGTCCATTTTATGAATAATAAATGTGTGCACAATGTGAATGCTTTATTGATTTAAAAAATGATTATTTTAATTCAGTGAATGCGAATGACAAAACGATTCAAAAAGATCCCATCTTTTAAAAGAATATATTCATCAGTAAATTATTTTTCTCATCTCTGGTGAAGAATAAGGAGCACATTATTCCTTACGAGGTAAAATAATGTAAGTGTTGTAAGGGGCTTACATCACACGTCTTGCCAGTGACAATATATAGTGTATACAGAATTATTGACAAAAGCATTTTTGTTTTTACTTCATTGAAGTATTAAAAACAAAACACTGTTTTTTGGTTTGCAGTATTTAAAGTCATCATGTCCCCCTCTCAGTTTAAGGAAATAAAAAATTATTAGTGTACAAATATAATGTCTAAAGTATGTTTTGATGTCTATTGAATTATTTCTTTGTGATGTATCAGTTTTACATTGTAAAACATTATTTTAAAACGCAATAACTTAAAAACCACAGAAGTAAAAAATTATTTATTATAACACACACATATCCATTGAACATACACAATTTACAATGTGCTTTAAAAAAACCCAAAAAAGATACGAAAAAATGCTCACAAAAGCTCGTCAATAAACTTTGTAAATCATCAGAAAGAGAAAGTTGTTCATCTGTAAACTGTATTAAGGTTTTGAAGAGAAAAATACTTTATGGGAGGTTCCAACGAGGAATGTAAGACGGTTCGGAGTTTGGTCTGAATTTTTCCTTTGACCTTGCACCCAGAACTTTTTCCTGTGAAACGAAAAGTGATGCATAAAAAGACTTTACATTCACATAGTACTAAAATATATAACATCTGCTTTTTTTTTTGCAGAGATGGAATGTGATATAATATGAAAATCAAATTTTACTAACCGACTGTACTTGTGTGTGGCATTCAACAATTTCCTGTGCTTTGGATTGAAGTAAATCCGAGATGTTTTTATAATGGTCGTGAATTGCCTTTTTTTCTTGCAGATTTCTATTTGCAGACAACTGATCCTTCAATTGCTTTTGCTGCCTAAGGTGATAATATTTATCTGGTTTATTATAAATTCTGACTCTTAAAAAAAAATACTAAATGAATATGTAACATTTCTAATACTATACAAAATATACAACACTCTTATAAAATATTAAAATAAAATGCCAAGGGTGTAGAAATTAAAAACATTTTAAATATGTAAAACATACTCATTGAAGTTAACGTATGTTTTTATGTTTATTTTTATTGTATATAAAAAATATATGCTATAGTCATGGGCGGATTTACCATTTTGCCGCCCCTAGGCTATTTTTGCCGCCCTCTTCCTACCCGTCCGCCCCAATCAGTGGTAGGAACATAAAAATTGCTACATTCAATATACGCCAAAAAATTTTGTATTGACAGTAAAAATATTGAAAAGCGAATTCATAAATTGAAACATAAATATTAAACAATATTAACTTATATTGAAGTATTATTTCTTTTTGGTATATAATAAATCAAATTCAATTTTATTGAAATAAATTTTAATTTTAGCAAAAAATAAAAGCCTATCGAACACTGGTATTTAAATGGAAAGCATGACGTCTAGCTTTCTTCTCCGTCAAACATCTGATTACATCATCGTATGGTATTGATTTTGTTATATCAGACTCAATACACAAAATTTTGCCGCCCTAGTCTATAGCCTATTGGGAAATATGGCACTGGCTATAGTATTATGAAAGACAAAACAAGTGGCTCAGTATGACCTCTAAACATACAGTAATAAGTCATAGGCATAACTTAATATGACCTCAAAATGTATGTCAGATGCAATGGCTTAACATGACCTTTAAAAGTATGTCAGATGTGATGGCCTAACATGACTTTTAAAAGTATGCCAAATGTAATAGTTTAGCATGACCCCTAAACATATAGTACTAATAGAGGTCATAACGTGCCACCGAATCAGTATGACGAGTCGAGACACTAGCCAGTCTCTTAGAGATGGGCAGAATCATTCGGTGATTCAGTCAATGAACAATTTTGCACATCTCTAGAACACAGATAAGCTGGAGCGACAACGAATCTATTTGAATCTGTTCATTTACATAAGAAACAATGCTTGCATAATTAATTGTTATTGTGTTTTCATTAAAATGCTGCAATTCTCATTTAAAAAATTCACAGTTTAGATTTCTTTTCCTAATAAACCAACGAATTGAGAACTGGTCCCAGGATGCATGGTTGCGCGATTCATCGAGTCAGGTTTAAAAATGATCGAGAGGTTTCGAGATATTCAAATAATCAAGACAATCAACTAAAACATTTCACAATAGAGTATCACTAAAAACAACTGATAGATATCCACATTTATCTGGCAGTTTAAACTGTCAGACACCAAGATGGTCCAATAACCAAAAATTGTGGGCATTTGGGAGGGGGAGTATGCCCAGAAAAGTATTGCCCTAGCACCATTAGAGAAAAGAGGGGCTGACAATATACAGATTTCAATCAATAAACACGATCGTTATTTTTCAAACTCAAAGTATCTTAGTACCGTAGCATATTTTAAAAACCAATGGTATACAGAATCATACTCACAATGACAGTTTGTTAAAATCTTTGCCCAAGTTCCTTAAAACGGTGTTATAGTCCTTTTTTCTTTGTACCTTTGGGGTACTAAATCTGGGACAGGCCGGGCTTGGAGTGTGCTTGCAGAGGGCATTGTGCGCCTTTAAAGTTCCAATTATATTTTGAACATTTGCAGTGAGTGAATGGCTGGCAGATGCAGACTATAAATTGGAGAAAAATATGAAATCTTTATATAAAATATATTCACATTTTACACAATAGCTATCCAATGAAATTTTAGTTAAATTAATCAAGTTGCATACTTCACGACCAAGAGATGGTACACCAAAGTACATAAAAAAAAATATTTGGGGGTTGTAACCCCCCATGAAATTTTGTATATTGAACATAGGAATATATGAGTTGTAACTCTTCCCATTAAGTCTATAATAACCCCTCCCTTATGAACTTTCTGCCTATGCCGCTGTGTACGGGATGTAGCAGACTTCCTGCTCTAGAGCAGCGTTTCTTTAAAAGTGGTCTGTGGGACTCTCAAGGGGTCCTTGAGACCCTTCCAGTGTTCCAAAAAAGGTTCAGAAAAATACTAGGACATGAACATTTACTCTTTAATGCTAGGAATAAATTATGAGGGAACGAAAAATCTCTTCCTTAGATGGTGAAAATCAGTGATGAAACACTAGAAATAAATATGTGTGGTGCAAATTCCAGGCTTTAAGTGGTGGCCAGTGTGGTCCAGTGATCTCTGAAAGGGGGTCCGCAGTCCAGAAAAGTTAAAGAAACGCTGCTCTAGAGCACAAAATAATACGAATTACCATGTGTTTCACTTCATGTTACAACAGAGATGTGCTTTTGCTCATGTTACATTTTTAGCCTTTTAATAAATATTCTGTAAGTATATTTCTAAAGAACAATCTTTAAGAGTAGGCCTCGCAGAAAATCAGGAGCATTTCATATTTTTCATGATACAGAACAGGCCTCGAAAAATTATTATTGTCAAATTTTTAGTACAGGCTCTTTTTCTAACTCGACGTGTGAGGCCATAAGTGTTCACTTATACTTGCGGCACTACTGGCTACTAATAATACAAAGGGTTCTGCAGTGTAAGAAGGGAAGGAGATAAAATGTAAGAGCTGTACCAATTAGATCAGTTGCATTTGACTGAAGACTAAAAAACTCTAACGCTAGGGGGACAAATTATAGATTAGTATCAAAACAACAAGCTTTCACTATTAGGTGGATTCAAACACAAACAATTTGCATGGTAAATAAAGATGCTAATATTGCATCACTGTAGATCCTACTCCTCAACCAACATGAGAAGTTCTACCTCGACCAAATAAATATGTATGAAACTATAATTCAGCTTTAGATAGAAAATGTAGAAGGGTGCTAACATGGTAATTCCTTACTGTTCCCAAAATAAATGGCACGTTGGGTAATTTCAGGTGGAAATGGTGATGTTTCTGGAGAGATGATTCGTTGTTGCTCCTGGATGATGGAATGTAAGTTTTTGTCTTTTGTATAGCATGCTCAGGGAGGATGGTTTTCTGGAAAACAAAAAGTTAAGAAAGTCTAACATGATATGTATAAATATTATGTATACGAGTTAGCATGAACACAATTGATGCTCAAAGATATTACACTTTATTCCTCAATAATGAACAGAAATAGCCTTTAATTTCCAAGCAGATTCTCACTAATGTTGAGAAACGTTTTAATTCTTTCAACTACTTCTTTTCCAAAGTACAATTGAAAATTTCAGAGCATGTTTATGTAGTGGCCAGAGCGCCACATTATGATGAACCAAATCCATTGATGGCAATTAGAAAGCATATATCACACCCTTGCGACGAAAGTGTTACAACTCAAAAAATCCCAATCTTCAGAAAATGAAAAAAAAACAAAAAAAAACAAACCTGTTTCTGGCTGAATTGAGGGACGTTGTGTTCATCTAATGACATGTGCCAACTAGCCGAAACCCGAATAACTTACAGTTTAACGTTTTGCATGGGAGGATGAACAGAATTGTTTTCTACATCCGGTTGTAACATTAAGTCATTTTCACCGAATTTTGAGTTGTAACACTTTCGTCGCAAGGGTGCGATATGTTGTGTAAAGAGAATTTGCATGAAAATTGTATGACACTGATTGCAAAATAACTTCCCCCCCCCCCTCAACTCTCCCAAGAACATTTTTCACTGTTAAAAAAACATGATTTTTTGCTTCAATAAAACTCTGAGCATGTTTTATAATGTTTTTGCCTGTGTTTAAAAATAATTATTAAAAAATATATTTTTTGGGACAGCAAGCAATCGGGGATTTAAGTAACCTACAAATAACAAAATTAATTAAAACTTGTTAATTCCTATGCAAATAATTATAAAGTCATTAATCTATGTAAAACCAATTGAAACTATTAATACACATAAAATTAACCAAAATCACACACACATTCATCAACATACAGCTACTCATTTATTCACATAAAATTAATTAAAAAAATAATAATTCACATAAAATTAATAAAAATCATTAATTTACATAAAGTTATAAATCTACAAAAATTAAAATCATCTGTTTGATTGAGTCCTTGTGGCAAAAAGACAAGAGGAGTCATTCTGCGATAAACAAGGTGGGGTGGTATCTATATGTGCAGTTTTAATTAAAATCATGAGTATTACAGAAGGTGTTTTAACAGTGAGAACATACCTCACCAGTAAACTGGTGATTTTCATATCCGGAAATTAAGTCCGATGAGGAGTTCAAGCTAGATACATAACAGACAGATTCAGGACCGGTGCTCGACATATTTTGATGATGTGGAGTTTCTGTGCGTGTTAATTTTACAGGAATTTGATCCAAATCATCATCAAAGGCCCTTGTATTGTCAGTGGCAGCATGTGCAGAAGCAAACATCATATTTTCTGTATTGGTTTCGGCATTCCTAGTGCTTCTGGGATATTTCTTCTGCAGAAGGCACCTAACAGAATACAACTGAGCAGCCAGCAATTTCAATCGCATTTCTTGAATTAAATTGCGCTCGGAACCTGAAAAGAAAAAACAAACAATACAAAAAATGTATTTATTTTATATAAATCGAACACTACGCAGATTAAATCAAACAACAATGTCAATCATTTCGATCAATTTAATACCAGTCTCTTTGCAATTTGGTTTAAATAGTAGTCCATGTACTACACCATTCTGCGAAATAACTGGCAACAATATATATACGTTCGTAAAGAGATTATATATTGTCCTTCGTAGCTCAGTGGGTAGAGCCTCCGCCCGGCAAGTGGAAGGTCGTGGGTTCAGGTCCCACCGAAGGCAGAAATATTTATTTTCTTTCGAACGTTTCACCATCTAATCACGCCATACCATCGGCGTTGGTATCACTACGCCAATAAACGTTGATTGATTGACATTGTTGTTTAATACAAAATATATTTATTCAGTATGCAGGTCACATGACAATTAAAGCTAGAAGTGTTTCAGAGAAATACATTGCTATACCAGGGATCGAAATTAATTTCCCCAAGTCTTGTAACTTAGGTGCACTAAATACTAGTTAGGTGTACAAGTAACTAACAGAATAGAAAGTAAACCTCAACATTAAAAACGGGTAAAATGCAAGTGTAGCAATCGTATTAAAGCATGTAAGTTAAGAAAAAACAAACGCAACTTTTCAAAATAATTGAATATTTGTTTGTAATAAACAAAACAAAAAAAATCAACATAAATGCAGATACATTGAGAAAATTGCATAAAATTATTCTATAGGTCACTGTTCCTGAAAAATAAGTAGCCATACTTTTGAAAAGTTAGGTGCACTGTGTGCACCCAAATTAAAAATTTATGTGCACATATAAAATTTCATGTGCACTTACTAAGTTTGAACCCTCTGCCACACTATTAACAAAAAACATCTGCAAGAAACGGAAATCTTCTAAAAAATATGGTCTCCAAATACAATGAAGATGTTGAAGGATGGTAGTTTGAGCAATTGTAAAAATTAATAATAATAAAATTACTTTAATCAAGCATTTTGTTTTGCATTTTTTTTTCAATTTGCATTCTGATTAATGACCTTTTATGAAAATTTGAGAATTTCCTTTCATCCTAGGGAAAACTGCATGATCTGAAGCATTTGTTAAATTTCAACTCGTAGCAATGCCAGTTCTATTTTTAAAAAAATCTGGTTCTTGTCTTGTTAGAACTATAATTGAATAAGCCTTCTCTTTTGATGTAAACAGGGGTCATAGTCACAACTTAAGACAACATAGGACGTATCAGTAGCACCAAAAACAAAAACAGGAGGGGGTAAATTTCTAAATCTTCTGATTTTTCTTGTGAAAAACGTCTTTTGCGAGACGGGTTTAAAACCAACTACCTCCCATCTGCCGTCTATGTCAGTTTGACACGTGTAGTATGACAGATATTCAATTCTCACTACACAATACACACGTTATTATACCAAATGATAGGCGTAAGTTCAAATGTGAACCTGTGCCACTGAATTAAATGAAACAAACATATTCAACTGTTAATAATATACAGTAAATGCAAAAAAAGTAAAAAGAAAGAAAAACGAGAATTATACTACTAAATAAGGTGTAGATGAAAAATAAGACATGGTCACCCATGTAGCAAAAGGACTGAATGAAACCTTCAGATAGTTATGTTAACAATTTATATCACATGTGGAACGATTTTTGCAATCATAATTCGTCCATCCAACTAGAAGTCGGTACCATAACGTTAACCAAACTTTAGATGTTTTAGAAACAGTCATTCATGTGATCATTTCAAAAATAAAACATTAGGTAAACTTCCTTAAAATGGTTTATTGTTCTACACTGGATATTTCTTAGCCCTCTTTATCTGTGAGAACAATGTAGTTTCTGCATGCTTCAATTCGTCTGTATTTGTTATGAGTTGTTTACGCCCCGACTCTAGCAAGGCCTGTGCAGCTGACATTTTTTTCATATCCGTTCTTTTAGTACCTTTTGAAAGTCTTTCATTAGCTTCCCGAATCAGTGAATGACTTGTTTTGATTAATTCCTGTAGCCTTTTAATTTTTTTCTCAAGTATTTTAACATCCAAAGGATGATTTCTTTTCATTTTTATAGCTGAAAGTTTCTTGTTCCGCTCTTCCAAATAGTTTCTGTATTTACTATGAATTTCTCGGAAATACTTCAGGCACAGCGGGGTAATAGGTATGTCAGAAACATCGTTTTTTTACTTTTACTGCAGCCTACACAGTTTGAAGACCATTAACTTATAATTCATTTAACAGTGGACGATTTGAGTTAAGAAAGAGTCTGTTAAGCGAAACCCTTCTCTCCTTCCCATGGGAAAGTGCCAGTGCCGCTTTGACTAAACGAGAAAGTAGAAGGTATTTCTCCCCAAGATTCTTCTTCTTCAGGACATCAGACCAATAAACATCTATTCTTGTTACAGGGGTGGAACTTTTGTTTGCAGGTTCCTCATCATCTTGAATCTCTGATTCTTCAAACAGATCATCTACATTATCAATTCTATTTTCCCTTGTTTCAGTTGTCAGGGCATATTCATTCACTTGTTCAATCATGTATAATTTCCACTTGTCAGAATGCTTATCCATATTATTCTCCTGGAAAACAAGTAGCATTTCTTTAGCCACTTTTGCTATGTACTTCAAAGACATTGGTTCCATCTTAAATAATAGATGAAGGCACTGGATATTTTCCAGTAACTTGTTGCTCAGAGGAACTTTATCAAGTAAATATTCAATAATTGTCATAATAAAATGTTTCGCCTCATGGAAAAATAGTTTTAATTCTTTTTCCTTCAGTCTTAAAGCTTCATTCCTGGCAAGAATTCCAACATCAATTTCAGTTGTTGGAAGAATATTTTCCAGGTTATTGAAATCAAAGTTCTTT
>QLNU02014802.1:79521506-79580486 GCA_006491805.2 Dysdera silvatica | reverse complement strand
AAAATCCTCAAATACTTACATGTGGATATGGCATTTTTATCTTTCCGACTATTGTTGAGATTCCCTATTAAGTTTACACTATTGTTGAGGTATCGAGATTGTCACTAGGACATTGATAAAATCACTGAAATAAAAATGGAAATTTATTTTTAATTAAAACAAAACAACTAAAAAACCTCCAGAAATCTGTTAAAAGCTTGCATTTTTTACATGACTAGTAGGGCCCGTGGCAAAAAAAAAATACACGCCCAGCTGAAATTTTTACATGCCCCGGGCATGTCGTGCAATAGATTTTTTTCTGGCCCTGAATAAGAGTCACTTTTCTTAACAGAGCTAATCAACTGATTATGAAAATATGGTCCAAGTCCGTGTGCAATTTCATATGAAACCTCAGTTTGTCCTAGCGTAAATGGCTTAGAAATTTTGCTGTCTAGAAACATTTTACAAAACACATTTTTCTAATTTTTACAAGAACTGAATGGGTAACCAGCTTCAACAATTTTCATTGTCCATAAACATTCTGCATTAGATACTCTATCAGCATCATTCACATTCCAGTGTTTCAAAGTTTCAGCACTAGATACAAAATTTGAAGACTTCTGTCCAGGTGATGAAACCGACATTGTGCATTTTGTTTGAACAAAGCAGTTGTCACCAAAATCTTGTGTTTTGACGTATTTGCATGTTGTAGTACTTGTTGTATTCCTGAATTTCTAACACTAAAGGTCTTTTTTGCATATGAATCAGCATGCTTTGACTACAATTCAATTAAATGTTTATTTCCATTCTTTTCACTCAGCCAGTTCTCTGGAAACCGTGTATAACGAGGCATGTTTATACTTATACATCAATTTTACTTCATACATCAAATTCGCACCTTAATCTGAAAATATTAAAAGGTACTACAGTTAGTATCTAAGATAATCTTAAAAGTCAACAGTCCAATCTGAAAGAAAATTGGTCATTGATAGAAGAGAAATCAGCCATTGCACTAACGAGCAATGTTACGTTCCTCGCAACAATGACAGAGGAGTGAATATATTAATTTATTTAGTACCCTAGGAAGTTGAAAAAAGTTTCACAATTACATCTTCAAGTAGCCAATAATATGGCCACTTAAGCATTTGCGAGTGAAACGAGTTGAAAACGGAAACTGTATACTCCACATTGGGGATCAAAACTTGGAATAAAGATAACCTATGATACAGTTAACTTTTATACCGATAACTAAAAAAAAAATATATATATATATAGGACAGTACTTAAAAATATAGGACAATATAGGACATTTTCCAAAAATATAGGAAATACAGGATGAGTGGGACACCTGTGTAAAATAATATACAGGATGCAATGTGAAATACGAGAGAAAAGTAGCATTTATATTATCATACTCTCCATATTTCTACGGAATTCTCAGTGATGCCAACCTGAGAAAGTAGTCATCAGTAAAAGAGTAAAGAATTTTCAGTAGTTTTAAGTTTAAAAAAAGCGAAGAATTTTCAGCTGTTTTCAGTAACACCATGCTCTTATTTCCTACAAAAAGATTTTTATAAGTTAAGCATCTACACTGTTACAAGGCAATATATGTACCCCCCACCCCCGGCCTTGAAATAACATGTAAGTATTCCTAATAATGTGATTCAACTGTATATGTTTATGTACTCATGCACTGATCATACTCCCACCAATAACATTCGTATCAACTTCGTAGTAAGAGAAATGACCTTTTGTATCAGTTTCATAGCAGGAAAAATGGCTTTCAGTATTAGTTTTGTAAAAGAAAACTAAAAAAATTTTGCTTCAGTTTTGCAGAAGGAAAAAATAAAGAAAAGCTTTTGCACCAGTCTTATAGATGATAAACAAAACAATTTTATTATTTTGCATAAGAAAATTGATTTTCATACGAGTTTTGTAGTAGGTAAAAAATAGTTTAATCAAATGAATGAGCACAATAAAAATGAAAAGCTAAATGTTTTATTGAAAAAGTAAAACTTCATAAACATTAAGTTCTTCGTTTCTTTTTCTGTAATTTTGAAACCTCTTCCCTGTTCTTCTCTTGAAAAGCTAAAATTGTTGAAATACGCAAATTAGCTTTTGTCAACAAAACTTGCCCACTTTCCATGCCAGGCGTATTATTTCTTTGGATGGAAATTTACAGCTGCAAAATATGATTAATGACCACTAATTTTGTACCCTGCACCAGTCGGTGGTGTATCGGGGTGAATCTCTCAGTTTCATTCAGGTAAGTTCATTCAGGTTAAGTTCATTCAGGTCAAATTCCTCTATTTTGATGGAAAAAATAATAGTTGAGAGACAAACGTTGACAACATAAAATCCATGGAGGATCTATGGCTTCAGCATATAACTAGTGACCGGAGAGGTCCGAAAGGCCCCAATGCACAGCCCTAGACTCTCATGATGTATGGAGTCAAGTTGTTTAAGTACCGACTGGCATCATTCAAAGGGCATTTGAAGTCAATCTCCAATATCATATTTCAGTTTTCTATCTCTTGACAAAGAATACCTGGCATAAGATGTCAAAGACTCAAAGGAAAAAATTAGCATTTGCATGATGAGAACACCTCCATATTTTTATCTATTCCCTGGTCCTTACCAGCATTATATGTTGTAGAATGCATACATATACACATATAAACAAGGCTGTATTAATTGTGCCTGTCCCAAAGAAACCCACTTGTTTTTTTTAATGGGTTTTATTTAGCCCTGCACACAAAACGTAGTTTTTAAATATACTTAAAAACATTTAATTATTAAATTAAAACTTTCTAATAATATGAATTTCAAATTATAGTCATGGCAGAAAAAGCCTTGTTATTGCAAATGTAAATTTCTCAAATTTTTTTTTAACTCACCTCTGTGTGATTCTGCCGATGACGTACTTCTTGGGTCATCTGAATTTGTTCCAGTATCTTGATGTTCTGGCTCTGATGTTCGAGCTTGCTCTAAATCTCTCATTTTCCGTACTAAAGCACATAATGCCGGAATAATCTCTATAAAGTAATACAAATTAACATTTAAATTTCAAATAGAGGACAAAAAAGAGGTTGATATAATAGTAGAGTCTCAATCTGAACTACTTGGGACCGAAACCAGTTCGGATTAACTGAAATTTTTACTATAGAATTTACTGTGAGCTATAATTGTTTGATGCATGTGTATTTTGGTATAAACGTTTAACAGATAACAGACAATGGATAGGCGACGAAAAGTTTTCTCTTGTTTTATGAGAAATTTTAATTAATTGGCAACACACCTGCACTGTTTGTTTACATCTAGTCAGTCGATTACCATCACAGCTAATCGGGAAAAAAAAAAATGCAGATAAACAAGACTCTATAATATGGTATATGATTCATATAATGCTTCATGGATTTTTGAAAACTGATGGCATATAAACAGTGGCAGCGACTTCTTGGGTTTGAGACACTTTTTGAACCCCTTATTAATTTTGTTGTGGATTCCTCGAACCCCTAATATTTTTGCACATGGGAAAAATACATGTATGAAAATATCTGTGATCACAGGGAATAACTGGTGAAGTATAAAATCGCAATTTTTTGGGGCGGCACTTTTTTGCCTTAGAACTTTTTCTGTATATAAAGTTTTTGAAAAAAAAAATGTATTTGGCTGACATGAATGTGACTCGAATAACATTCTAAATTTTATTGTTTGACAAATAATTTGCTGAAACCCTGTGAACCGAAATCACAGTGTACTTATTTTTGCCATTTTTTGACTTAACCACATATTTCATGTGACCACAGATATATGCACAAGGTTTTTCGTCATAAATTCTTCAAGGTTTTCATTATTTATACACTGTTCCCTGAATTTTTTATAAAAGAAAATTCTTTACTTTGCTTGTTTTCAGAGAAAATACAAAAGTCTAGTCCAGGGCTGGACCGAGTTCTCTCAAAGGGTGCATACCTTGAATTTTCGGAGGGTGTGACCCCTTGTCCATTCAAAGGCGCGAGTCCTATCGCCCATGAGATCAGCCTAGTGGTCCAGTCCGCCCCTGGTCTAGTCTCTAGTATAGTGTTTCGCAAAGTATGGTCTGCAGCGAATTATCAAGTGGTCCCCAGGATTATCATCAAATTTTAAAAGAAAAAAATCAACTAAAAATTGCCGGCATAACTAGAATTTAGGTTCAGGTGAGATTTAAGGAATTTCTCATAAATATTACTTGATATAAACCTTACCTTTCGGCGTTTCGTGAAATGTTTGAATCCTCTGAATATATCCATGTTTTCTATATTGCTTATTATTATTTAATTAAATTAGTGATGTCATTTTCATTGTAAATTTGACAAAATAAGATCGTAACTCATTCTCTTTATCAAATAGCATTACTCTAAAAATTATTTTGTTTCAGGTGGGTTTGGCAACCAACCCATATTTTTTTAAGAACTTGATCGGAGATTTTAGAGATTTTCTGCCAAATGCTGGCGCTGTATTAAAATTAAAAAAAATTAAAAATGCTTAAAATTTATCACCAAAAGAGTTAAAATTAGCTTCAAATTATATTTCAAAAGATGAATAAATCTATCTTGCCTATATATGCATATAAGCCTGCCAATAAATCACATAAGTCAAGGATTACTTTGGTTATGTCTTTCTTTGGGAAAGGCGGTGAGGGGGATCAGTATGATGGTGGCTATGTAGGGCTTAATATTATTAATCATAATTGGTAACCTTAATTTCAGATAATACTTTTACAAAGGTGTGTGTGTGGGGGGGAAATTCCCCCTCTGGGAGGTCCGCAATAAATAAAGGAATGCTTAAAGTGGTCCGTGAGCAACCAAAGTTTGAGAAACACTGTTCTAGTAGATATGAGATGGGCTAAGCCCAGGCCCGGGCAAAAGATTTGAATTTTCATAACATTTTTAGCATTACGATCGATTTAAGCAATCTGACTGGTTGGGAAGCTGATGTTTTGCCAGGTTCCAAGATTGAAATTCTCCACCGCATTAGGCAACTCCCGTCGCCTGTGTGTCTCCAGTGTCAGGAAGGTGCTGACGAAACACTGGAACACATTCTTTTGCGGTGTCCGGCCTACGGCTACCTCAGGGAGGAGCTCCTTCTCGCCCGCCGCCGTTTAGGCCTCGCCTCGCCACCAGGTCTGTCCGACCTCCTGGATCCCACCGGATCCCCCCGCCTTCGCGCTGCCTCCGTGGCTGTGCTAAACACCTTCCTTTCCGGTCTTGGCCGGTTCCTGTAGGTTACTCGGCTGGCCCATGGGGGTGTCTCCGGTCCTGCTGCCTGGGCCGTGGCCGTTCCCCGTGACGGTTCCAACGGCTGCTGGTTTCGGTGTGCGTTGAATGACGACTTTACGTGAACGTGCATCTATGAATGCCGTGTTGATCGGCAATCCATCTCCCCCTCAGCCGCCTCGGCGGCTGATTACGCTGTTCAAGCGTCCTGTCTGGGATTACAGCGCCGCCCCCGGCGGCCACCCTTCCCAATGAAACCCTTGCACAATCCTTCTCCAAGATTGAAATTTCAACAATGAGTACCTCCACCGCATCATTAGACCACTGGTCTGTCCGACTTCTTGGATCCTCCTGGATCCCCCCAACCCCCGTCTTTGCGCTGCCTCCGTGCCGGTGCTACACACCTTCCTCTCTGGGCTAGGTCAGTTCCTGTAGGTTCCACGGCTGGCTCTGCAGCCTGGGCTGTTCTCCGTGATGGTTCATCTGGCAGCTGATTTCGGTGTGCGTTAAATGACGACTTTCACGAGAGCGTGCATCTTTGTGTGCAGTGTTGGCCGGTAATCCAATTCCCTCCCTTCAGCCACCTTGGTGGTTGAGCATGCTGTTTGAGCGTCCTGTCTGGAATTACAGCGCCGCCTCCGGCGGCCACCCTTTCCAATAAATTCCTTACACAATTCCTCCTCCTCCAAGATCGAAATAATTCCAGCTAAAAAGCATTGGAGTTTTCTTTGGCAAAATCAGGGTTGTATGTGAGTCAAAAGAACCATTAATAATTACAAAAGAAAGTGATGTCATTGTCAAAGCCTGGTGCTTCCTGCAGATGCTCCAATATAAGAAATGTAATTGAGCAAACGTTTTTAAAAGTAATGTATTTTCTAACTATTCAAATTATTTAATGAGTTATTAAATAATGGATTCATATAGACTTAACTTGGATGCAGGGCAAACAGGGTTGGCAAATACCCCCCAATAAACTTACATTTTTTTTAAAACTTTTATGAAGGTAATTGAGTTATGAATTCAGAAGTATCTGTATGTTGTATATAATAATTTTGTACCAACAAAAGCAAATATAGGTAAATAATTATCTACGAAAAATTTTTTTTTTCTATAATTAACTATAATTTGCTTCATTTTAACATTTCAGGTGTCTTATTGTACCAGATAATCTGATAATGAAATTTAAATTACACTTAAATCCTTTGAAAAATGCGCCCGTCATTTGATTTAAAAATTTTGGAACCTACAATTTTTCAAGTCAGCACCTATACATATAAATACAGTCGAACTGTGTTACAACGATCTTGATTATACATATATATATATGGGGTTCGACAAATCTGGTTGCCATGATCTGGATATATGAACGTCTTTACTCAAGCTTATTTTTAATTTGCGAGCAGGCGCGCGGGATGTTTCACACCCCACAACTTACAATTTGTGAAAAGAACAGTCCACCCTTGCTTCTGAAACTGGCCAAACTCTTTCCTGTTGCCTTCAAAGTCACAATCTTTGGGGTAGGGTGACAAAGAGAAAATTCCACTTATTGTTCCCTGTAAAATTGGACGTTTTTAATGAAATAATGCTATATAATCAGATGGGGTGCAAATCACCCCGCGCGCGTTCTCGCGTTCCTCTAATCTGCATACCTGCTCGCGGGGTAAATATCTCAGAATCTAAGTGCTAAATCAAAAAAATGTTTTCTACAAAAGTTATTTGCTTATAAGAAATAAGAATAAAAAATATAGGTTCCTTTTAAAAAAACAAGTTTGACCTTTATATGACCCCCAAGTAAAATACAGATAACGAAAAACATTTTCTCCCTTCAAGACAAGCAACTTTTGTTTCAAACTTTTTTGTAAAATGCTTATTTCTTTAAATATTTTACATTACCAACTTTACATGGTCCACCCTGTATATACCAAGAAAAGATTTCTTACTGCTCAACTTAAAAAATTCCGTTGTTAATGGTGACCAAATATACGTATATAGCAACAACTTTCTCGACCATCATGTTAAACTTTTTAAGTCCTCTTCTGGATTATTTATAATCATATATATAAACACAAAAATATGTATATATATACGTATTTTTATGATCCTAATACAAATTTAGTTTTGGGGCAGAGGTCCCTGAGATTCCCCATCCTGGATACAGACCTGAGTCTATACATGGTTGGATTAAGCATAGGCATAGAGTTATATGGGCTCGTGGCACCGGAGCCCACCCAATAATCTAAAATAAGTTGTGATTTTACATATATACTGTAATATATTAATGTACATTTATACACTGTAATATATAAATGTACATAAAATGCGCTTGGGACCCACAATAATTTTGAGAATTCTAGGTTGGTGGGATTAAGGCACCTGTTAGCTATTAAGTACAGCAATGACTTTGTCAGTTCGCACACTTCAGGGGAATATCCAAATCTAATTGATGCATTAAAAATATTTGTAAGATCGATTATTGCTTTTATTGGTAAATTGTTAATATGCTTATTTGTGAAATTATTCAGTCTATAAGCAGTTAAAATAACAGCATTTGAAACTTCCTTTTTTGGTCAAATTTATCTCATTGACAAACCTTTCTTGGAAACGCAATTCGCCCGAAATGACAGCCCCACCAGCCAAGCTTAATGGCAGTAGTAAATTCTGCCTCACCGGGGCACCAAATTAATTTGCCACCCATTCATTTTCATTATTAATTAAGCAACAATTACTTACGATCACCACGGGAAGATTGAAAACCGGGTTTTAAAAGGTGTTTTCGATCAGCCATACTAAAAATGGTACTCAAAAAGATTTTGTTTATGGTTTGTTTGTTTTTTTATTATTAAAAAAAACCACAGAACAAACAGAAAATTAAGTCAACTGCTAAGAATTTTAAACCGTTCAATTCAAAACACTCTTATTTGAAATTTCTTTTTACACTTTGAGGGATTTCACTTTACTTCTTTTATTTTATGTAACCGGACAGTAATTGTACAAAGCTAGGGACATACAGTTTAAGTATGAAAGGGAATTTTGTTTTTAGCATTTTTTAACTGAACTTGTAATTACCGGATAGGAAATTAGCAATGCAAGTATTTTTAGGCTTTTTCTTTGTTCTATACAAAGTTAAATCATTTTCGCATTCTGCTCAATACAGACATGCAGATTTTCTGTACATTAAGTTTATTATTTTCTTAAAGCTTAATCAAACTATAGACGAAATTAAAGAAACACTCCACTTGATTTAAATTATAAACTTATTGTTGCTGTTTTGTGTGCATTTGTATGTAGATTAAAATGATTAGAGGAACAAACGGCGTCTTTTCGAAACTGCCCCGCCCGTCCAGATTTAGGAATATCGAGCTGCTTTCAAGATGCCAACCTTCTCATATCTTCTGTACAAGCCAAAATCAAGCCCGCTCACGTGAATTTTAAGGGTGTCCCCACTTTCTGTTGGAGTAATTACTGGGGTTGTTCATAGGGGACGCCAAATGACAGGTACAAACATGCCATATGCTTTCATGTGTTTGCAGCAGTTAACCGAAGATTAAAAAGGGTTTCTGGGTTTTCTACAATTTTTACATGATATTTATTTGTGATAATAATGGGAGTATATTGCCATGTTCCATTTTGTAAATCGCAGTCAGGAAAAAGTAATGTATCCTTTCACGAATTTCCAAGTGAAGAAACCCTTCGAATACAATGGATTACAAATATCTCACGTAAAGGTAATTTGTTCCCTCCTTCATAATTTTACTCTGTAGTAGCTAAGCTAAGGTGCATTAATTGTTTTAAGTTCATCCAACATATTTATATCTGCAGTATTAGGGACACAGTAAGTGTTTATTCTGTATTTTGTTTTTCGGTTACATGCTGTTCTATTATGTAGTTTGTGTTTCCAAGTAAAATTATTTTGGAAAGAATTGCTATTCATGAATACCTGATACTTTATTTTTATCATGCAGTGTATTAAAAATCTGACTTGTGTCAAAAGTTATTAGAAATTATGTATTATACATTGTGTAGTTATATCATCAGTTTATTGTAAATTCATGTGTTAATTTCATTAACATTCCATTAAAGTCTTTCCAAACAGGTGTCAAGCCTTCTAATTAATTCTTTATTTTATAATTAATTATAATAAAAATAATTAAATTATTAATTAGTTGATTTAAATTCTATATAATTCTATTTTATTAACCATTAAAATAAAGTCTGCTTTTATATGCATTTTGCAATTTAGCTTTCAGTGTAAACTATCAATTCATTATCAGTTATTAATCATGCCTGAGAAATCATTTCATCCAATAAACCGCCTTCAGTGTAAATAAAAGAGTAGAAAAAGGTATGTAAGATTTAAATTTTAGTTTAAAAACTTGTTATGAAAGTTTATCATATCACGGTAACATCAACGTCGTTGGAAAATAAAATACGATAACTTTTTGAGCAAAAAGCAATATATTTCTGTATGTAATCAGAAACTGGGCTATTAATTGGCATTTATAGTCTGTTAAATTGAGAATATTAACCCAGGTAGCAGGCGCCATCTGTCGGAGAAAAACTACGTGCGAGAATCGCCACTGCGAAAATTTGGGGAAAAGTTTTCTACGGTATTGGGCTCACGGGAGCGGGCCTGTGGCAATCTAGTTGGCCGTGGCCAAAATTATCAACTGAGTAGCGTAACAACAACCACATTGTTAGGTGTAAACAATCAGGCGTAAGGTATATATACTGCATGTGGTCGTATAGTAATCGTGATCCTATAATGACTGCACGTGAACATCAGCAGGTAAAACTTCATATTTATGAGTATATCACGGTCTTACAATTATTTTTTGCGTGTTTATGGTAATTTAACGGTTTTCTAATTCAATAAATACGTGGTAAACAGCTTAAAGTGTAACAATTCTATTGCCGAAATGAAGATCGCTATCGAAGGTTGTGCACATGGGGAGCTGGACAAAATTTACGAAACGATCCAATATTTGGAGTGTCAAAATGATATTAAGGTCGATCTTCTTATAATCTGTGGCGATTTTCAAGCTGTTCGAAATAAATCGGATCTCGCGTGCATGGCAGTTCCAACCAGGTTCCAGAAATTAAATACGTTTTACAAGTATTATTCTGGCGAGAAAACAGCGCCCATTTTAACGATTTTTGTCGGTGGAAACCATGAGGCCTCAAATTACATGTCTGAGCTTGCATACGGTGGTTGGGTATGTGAAAACATTTACTACATGGGATATGCCGGTGTGGTTGAAGTGGGAGGGTTGAGGATTGCAGGTCTGTCTGGCATCTACAAAGGTCAAGACTTTTTGAAAGGTCATTTTGAAATTCTTCCGTATGATGAGTCAACAAAAAGAAGCATTTACCATGTGAGAAACGTTGATGTCTTTAGATTGAAGCAATTAGTTCGGCCAGTTGACATCTTCATATCGCACGACTGGCCTCGAGGAATTCAGGAATATGGTGATAAAAAGGGATTGTTGCGTTGCAAGCCCTTCTTCCGAGAAGATATTGATAGTGGAAAATTAGGTAGTCGGCCAGCTGAAGAACTACTTTTCAAATTGCGTCCATCATATTGGTTTGCTGCTCATCTGCATTGTGAATTCGCTGCTATTGTATCTCATGATGCTGCGGATGGGAAAAAAACATTCACCAAGTTTTTAGCTCTCGATAAATGCTTGCCAAAGAGGAAGTTCCTGAAAATTATTGATGTCGATTGTAGCGATGAACCACCTTTTGAAATTAGGTATGATCCAGAATGGCTGTCAGTTTTAAAATCATCTAATCACTTGCTTAATGTGACATCAAGCCAGAGTTACATGCCGGGTAAAGGGTGTTCTGATCGTTGGGATTTTTCTGCATCTAACAACGACCTTGCAAAGATTCGAGAACTTTTCAACGATGATTTAACGATTCCGAAAAATTTTGTACATACTGCTGATCCTCATAACCCAGAATCCACATCTCGTTCGTATCCTGTATTACATATCAATCCACAGACTATGGTGTTCTGCAAAAAACTAGGTGTCGACGATCCATTACAACTTCTGATGCCTGGTTCCAAACAGAAAAACATTAGAGAATTTTCATTCACTGAAGATCTTAATGTTACAGACATTTCCGAGACTTCATTTAATCCGGATCAATCAGTTGGTGGGGATGATGAGGACTCGGAATTCAATGGCTTGTTTTTCATTGATCGTACAGGTGATAGAGATGACACTTTTTCATCTTTGCAGGAGAAAACTAGTTCTCCTGTACCAAAGACAAAGCAACTACCTGAAATAACACTCGATTTCCCAGAATACAAAGTCCTGGATTCAAGTCCTCCGGCCATAACTCAAGACAATTCAGAATGTCCATTACCCATCAAGATCAAACGAAGGAATCAATCACTTTATAGTGCTGATAATGAAGATAATGATTAGTGATTGTCTTTTCACTTCACTGGTTCATTATCTATTTGAATGTGTGGTTACTCTTATTTTTATCGGATTCATGCTCATGATTGCAAATGTATCTGAAGTTAGTTCTGAAAATAAACCAGGTTTCCCATTACATATAAACGAAGAACTTGGATTCTTTGTGCTGTTGATAATAAAGATGATGGTTAGTTATTATCTTCTTAAAAAAGCCACCTCATTAATTAGTGTTGTTTGAATTTTCCACTTAACATTACAAGATTCAAACACAGACAGTTCTAGCTGCCCATTGAAATCAAATCAGAGAATCAACCTGACTTTGTGCTGTTGATAATTAACCACTATTTTCACAAGATAGTTGTCCCAGTGCAAAGTATGTAAACTTTGAATTACATCGTGTCGTTTCGGAGCTTAGTAACAACCATGAAAACAAAATTTTTTCTTTTAATTTAAACAAACAGTTTTAAATATTGTTTTTTAAAGCTGCAACTCTCATCTTGTAAATTATAGTACATCGACATTTTTTTTAATGTAATATATTTTAAATAAAAACGAAGTTTTGTTTGAATATTGACTTTTTTTATTTTCATTTTGTTATTTTTTTTATAAAAAAATCTTGATATGTAATGTCATCCATTTATACCTAGCCAAGGGTCACAATGTGGATGAAAATGCTAGTTTTGTGTATTCGTTTGTTGTGGTATAACATTGCACCATAAAAATTCAACCAAATTAATCAATCTTGTCTTGTGCAATCAACCTGAGTTGTATTGAAGAGCAGGGTAAAAAAAGAACCACCTTGAAATGTTGGCAAAAAATATGAGGTGTCCCATTTATGTAAGTGAAATTATGCTGGAAGATGCGATCAAACCTTTTGATAAGTTGGAATGGTACTGTTGCCTGGTGTTAATGAAAATAACGCATACCCAGGGGCAAACTGGGCTGCCGGGCAACTGGCCCAGTGTTCCCTCATGGGCAATAGGACTCATATCCTCCTATAATCCAAGGTATGTGCCCTTTGATTGGACCCAGTCTGTCCCTGTGCATATCATAAGAGAATATTCACCTGGAATAATTATAGCTCAGCGAAAGAAAGTTTCCTTCATTTTTATAACTTGTTGTGGAGAGGGGAGGGGTTGTTATTATTGTCTCTTACCCAATACTCAGTGCATGACATTAATTTGTAATTTTAGTGAAAGTGCATAATAGATTTACGTTGATTACTTTTTTCAATATCACAAAAATGGATGCCTACAGGAACATCCGCAGAGATAAAATGTTATTTTTCTTTGGGGAGGGGGAAAGAGGCCAATGAATAAAAGTCCATGATTGAACCTGATGCGAAGATTTTCAAGAACAGAAAAGTTACGAAAAGGAGAGAGGATACAAATGTAAACAAATCTGCTGTCACATCATGAATGCTTATTAGGCCTAACTCCATGCTCATGAAGTCAAAAATGCTATTTAGAAAACTAAATATACCAGCAACTAAGAAGAAGGCGAATTTTAAATTAGTTTTAAAAATCAGAAGCTGTGAGAAGATTCAGCATCTGAAGTTTGTGGAAGAAAAATAATTTTTACAGTTTCTAAAAATGCAGGGGAAGATTTTCGTATGAAACTCAATGAGGAAAACTTGAATGGTTGCCAGAAAACTGTCAAACCACGAAACCACATTTGGAGCTGAATCGACAAGGCAGATGATCTACTATGCACTAACACCATAGTTTTTATTTGTCTAGGGTAGTGTTTCTCAACTGTGGAGGCATAGACCAGCACTGGCATCAATAATACTGGACAACGAAAGCAATGGTGGATCCAGAATGTCGTTAAGGGGGTGGGGGAGGCAGTTTTGGGGACCCTCACCGGGAAAATTTTTAGTTTTGGACTGTTAAATAGTTTAGGTAAATGTTGTTATATTACTAGCCTTCCTTTATACTCACCAAAATATTTAATTTACGTCAATGAATTAAAGATGGTCTTTTCTTTAATTAAACTATATGGTTTAGGGTAGATTATAGTCAAGTATGACAGAAGGATAACCTAGTAAAGGAGACATATACAATAACCAAAAACGATAATTTACAATGTAATTAATAGAACAAGTTTAAATTTAAATTGCAAAAACTTCGTAATGGTTTTACTTTTTTTTTATAACAAGCAACTTTTAAAAAAAATTAAGTTTAGTAAGTTGAGTAGTTTAGTAATTCGTTGCTTATTTTTATTATATTTATACGTGAGTGTTGAAAATTATTGTGTAGTTTAGTAAGCTAAGTGCAAAGTCAAGCCATCTTGGTTTCTTTGAAAATTTGTCAATCACTTTATTTACATCAATATGAATATTTCTGTGGGTGTGTATTAAAAGTTTCTCTTCTGTCATCCGCGTTCGAAGGCAAGTTTAACGGCGCTTCAGCAAATGCAACACTTACTAAAGACGTAGTTTAAAGAGCGAGGAGCTTGTAGATTCATGTAAAAACGTTTGAATCGCATTTCTTGAAGACTTAGAGAATTTGGACACCAGTGTAAGACTTTTGTTCATTACAGTTGTAACAAACAACACGTATAATATTCTTTCGTATATTACGTCTTTATTCTTTACCTATTTAACCCTTATGGGGGGGGGGTGATCATCCCCTCCTGGATCCACCAATGCACGAAAGATTCTCTTAGAATTTATCATTTTAGTTTTCTAAGCATTTCTCATGAATAAATATTTTATCATAAAGATATTCCGAGAAGAAGAAGAATCACAAATGTTAAGCAACAATTTTTTTCAATGATTTGAGGCGTAGTAATATCCATTGACGCAGAATGTACCATATTCTGGCATTCTGACTACCAAACAAAATTGGCCACCAGCAGACAATTTCCTAGGCTGGGGGAAAAGAAGAAAAAAAAATATTTCAGTTTGACCGTCAATGCAAAAGTTTAGGGGGGACATCTGAACCTTAGTGGGAGCCAGAATTAAAAAAAGTTGCCATTTTATTAACATTTTTTGGGGCCACAAAATATTTAGGGGGAGGCCAGGCCTGTCCTATCCCCTCTTCCTACGGGCCTGGATAAAAGGGCCTCCAAAAGTGATTAGGTCCAAGGACTACAAACACGTTAGGACATCGCTGCCTATTATTGTGACATAAAACTCACCAGACAAATTTTGGTACCACTGCCAGACAGTTTGGAACTTTATGCATGTATGGTAATATCAACACCGATGTTATGTCAAGGTTAGATGGTGAAACGTTTGCAAAGAAATGTTTTTTGCGTTCGGTGGGGTATGAACCCACAACCTTCCACTCGTATAAACAAATAGATCACAAATGTGTTGGAAAGCTCAGATCTAGAATGCCTAAATAATATGTGTACAGCAACTGCTAATCACCAAGCCATGTATTTTTAACTACATAAGTATTGACTTAAGATGTTACAAATTGTCGAATATTATGAACAAATGCATTGATATTAATTGAAGAAACACATTTTGAGTTAAGCTTATTCCAATTGTCAATCGTTTGAGCAAAAAAAAAAAAAAATAAATTTATGAGTATTGCTGTGTGCGGTAAGTAATTATAATTTGAAAGAGTGATCAATACGAGAAGAAATATAGTCGGCAGGTCTCACGTATTGTAAGAAATTACATTTATAGTGATTATAAAGAATTTTTATATAAAAGAGTAAGACGCAGGTGTTTACGATGAAGGGGAAAGCGGAATTAGGTTTAAAGAAGCTTTAAGAGATGTTACTGAGACATTAGGAGACCAGTTATTCAATATGAAACGTGCAGGCAGACTTTGAACAAATTCTAAGTGGTTGATATTGAGGTCCGTAAAGGGATCCCAATATATATTCAGCATATAATCAACTAGGCCTATTAAATGCAATGCATGTTTTATTTAGTTCTATAAATTTTAACCAACTGTGATCATTATCTTTTAGCCAAAATGATTTTAGCCTCCCTGGTATGTTTTGCAATTCTTTTAATAACAAAATCATTTGTAATTGTTTTTTTTTATCTGACATTGGATTTTTAATCTCATCTGATTTTATTACATTCTTTTTTTACAAGGTTCATACTTTTTTTCCGAAGTAATAAATAAGTAATAATGATGAAAAATATACAAAGTTTTGGCATAGTTACAAATTTAAAAGATGGTTCAAATCCAAATTCACTTTTAAATTTGTAGTTATGCCAAAAAAAAGTTGTATATTTTTCGTCATTATTATATTTGCGTATTGTTCATCACTCTTCCAGTCTTAATAAATAAGTGGTTTTTAAGGACCAATTAAGGTATGAAGAAAACAACTTTGCATCTTCACTGTATCATGGGGTTTGAAATTAGAGGGTGCATTGTGCACATGAAATTTTATGTGTGCATGTAAATTAACTATTCAAAACCATGGCTACTTATGTTTATTCTTCCAAGAACAGATGAAATAATTTTATATAATTTTCTCAATGTATCTGCATTTGCTTTGAATTTTTTTATTACATACGAATGTTAAATTATTTTGAAAAGTTGCATTTTGTTGTAGTTTACATGCTTAAATATAGTTGCTACACTTACATTTTATCCATTTTTAATGTTGAGGTTTAATTTTTATTCTGCTAGTTACTTGTACACCTAACTAGTATTTAGTGCACCTGATTTAAAAAGTTAATTTCAATCCTTGTCATATCACTCTCAGCTAAATTAGTGGTTCTCAAACTTTTCACTCTTGCGCCCCCTGCCCGTTCAATCTAGTATATGAATAAAAACATTTCGTATGATAGATGAATGTGTTACCACTGTGTTACTGTAAGGCAGTGGACCTAGTTTTCCCGAGAAGTTTGAACTCCTGCTGCTAAAGGAATCAAACCCTGAATTAAAAAAATTACACATTCTATGATACCACTGAAGTTGAAATTACAGTTGGTATGCTAATGGTTCCCCACTCCTTCGTCCTGATGAAATTCAAGGACCAAAAAATATATTTTAAGGACCTTACATTGGCAATCGCAATATACATAAAAATTAAAAATGCAAGACATTATAAGCATAATATTAAAATTAGAGTGTTTAACCCCTTAACTGCCGCCGACGTATACATACGGCTTTCTGAAATACGTTCCTTTGTACTGTACTGCTAATTTTTTTCTAAAATGTAATGCTTTTTTATTAAAAAATTTTTTAAATGTAATTTTTATTTTGTTTTTATTTTTACATTTTTTAATGTAATTTCTTTGTAAAATCTAATGCTTTTTTTTTGTAAAAGTAAACAGTTTTTAGATTGCAAACTATGCCTCTGCTTTACCCCCACTATACCGCATCACTACACACGCCTGTGCGAAAAATGGTGCCACTGGGAAGCGAATCTCATGAATTTTCCTCGGCAGCTAAGGGGTTAATTATGTTGCTTCTTTTCAACTTGACACACGCTGTCAGCAGAAGCTACCTTTTTTTTGCATCCCTTGTATTAGCCATGCTCAGTGGGTGGGGGAGGAAGTGGGTGTGTCCAAAGCACTACCAGCTTTGTTCCGGAAATTAGGAGAAATGCCCTTTGTTTTATTTTGCCAAAACTTGAAAAAAGATTTTTGAGAAAAATTCAAGGACCAATCACATTTTTGGCAGTTTTCAAGTACTTTTCAAGGGCCCTGACTTAGCAAAAAAATAAAATTCAAGGACCGTATGAACCATGATGCTAGACAAATGTGTTTCCATAAAGCAGTGGAGCTTGTTTTCCAAGAAATCCAAAGCCCTGCTGCTAACAGAATCAAACCCTGAACTACGGTGATCAGAAAAATGACACATTTTAGAATACCGTTGTAAGGTGAACTTGGATTGGTATGATAGACGAATGTGCTACTACTGGGCATTGGACCTAGTTTTCTGAGAAATATGAACCCCTTATGCCTGAGGCACCAACTCCCAGCCTACAATAAACAGTCCATAAGCGTTACATTTTTTGGCACCCTGGGTGTCAAATTTGGATTAACAGCGCACAAGGTAAACACACTATTATTGAAGACCATTCTTTAATTCAGACTGATGATTCATGCGGATGAAAGCATTACTCATCAGGCTTCATGATCCTCTTATAATCATGTGGCATCCATCCAATACAGATCTGAAGCAGCATTACCTTGCACCATAAAACAAGCAAGAATCACATTAAGCCCCTCCACAACAAATATCATAATAACAATATAATTATTTCTCAGATAATAACTTGTGAAACTGGGGAAAATCATCCACTGCACGATTCTGCATTTAAATAATTAGTATAATAGATTTAGTAAATCAGTTAATTCATTTTGTAAATTCATAAATCATTCATTTAGCAAATCAGTAAATCATTCATTGACAATTTTCCCTTCCATAAAAAAAAAAAAGTTGTGTAAATGCCATGCAGAATTTTTCATAACATTGACTATGTAATAAAAGGAATGTTTTGGAGCAGCTTGCTGCAACCTTTTTAATGTGGAGAAGCCTGTAAATAAACCTTCTGGTTTCTAGGAACCCAAACATAAGTATGTTTGAATTATTATAAATGTTAATTTTTGTTGCAGAATATGCACATGATATTAATTTGCAAATATTAAATAAAAGCGGGTGGGGGCGAAACTGTAACATATCGAAGTATATAGTATAGAAAACAAATATAATAAATAATATTTATTATACCAATGACTTCCTTACTTCCTGCCGGTTTAAGAATTTTATGGGCCCTAGGCTGAAAGAATAGAATGGGCTCAAAATGTGGCACTTGTAATAGTCAATCAAAAAAAAAGTTTTTTTAATGTACATTACCTTCAACATTCATGTTTAACAATAATAAAAATGCCTTGGGACATTTGTAAATAAACAAGATTAAAATAACGCTTAAATTTTAATATCACAAGTCTCCTTCAAGATCCCTGTGGGGTTCCAAAATGACGGGGCGTTAGAAATTATTGGGGGGGAAGCACATAGTATATACATTTATGCATTGCAATGTATTCAAAATCTCAATGTAATTCAAATTACTGGAAGGGGTGAGAGCCGGGGCTTACAAGCCCATGTAATTCTTCACCCACTAGCGCACGCAGGAGGTGTTAATGTGGGTTGTAATTCCCAATTGCCATTAAATTTTGTATATTTACATATAAATATATGGAGTTGTGGTTCTGTAACTCCCCACTGAGCTTATAACGACTTCCCCCTTTAGGCTTTATGCCTACGTCTGTGCCTATACTCCCTGCTACTTCGCATTTAGCATTAGAGGTTTCACAAAAAAAAAAGAAATTCAGTTCATTTGAGCGCAGTGCCGTAGCTAGATATTTTGCCGCCCGGGGCGAGTGACTGTCAATTGCCACCCTCCGAATTGTGGCCCCTTGCCCTCCCCCAGCTACGCTACTGTTTGAGCAAATTATGCGCCTGACTTCTCCTTTTATTTGAAGGGAACATTATGATTCCAGCGTTGTCACAAATCCATGTGTTTCCGATGTATGAAGGAAAAGCCGCGTCGTTATATCCGATACGAAGTTCCCTACTTAGAATCAACATAGGCTACAAAATCGACCCCACCCACCCCAAGAACGGACTTTATCGATCATTTAACTCGTCAACGGCTTTTTTGAAAAATTACTCCTTTGAGATCGTGGGGGGATACACTTCGGAAAATGCTGTAAATAATAAAATTTTAAGATTTATATAAATTATTTACTGTTCTAATTTTCTATGAAGGCTCAATAATAAGTTATTGCACATGAACTTAAAATTAAGTAATAGCCGATTTTCGCCAAATCTGTTGACCCCAAACCAGTTTAGCGAAAAGCACCTTCATAATGGAGTCCTTTGTAAACAAATTGTCTTCAGCACCTCATGTTGTTAACTTAATTCTATCGCATAAAGGTAAAAGCACAGTCTGCCATTCATAAAAATGAAGGGCAGTAGACGAAAGGGGGTATGAAATTCTTGGGTCAGTCCATTTGGAAACTGGGCCGTTTGTCGACAGGGAGAGCATCACAATTTTCCCTGCCTGAGGCTTAAAGAGTTAAAGTAAACCTCCTGGCTAAGGGAAGTCTTGCACCATGCAATTTTGGCGACCCTTCACAATTATTCATTTTTGGGATCGTTAAAAACAAAAGACTTCCAGTTATTCATGAATTCTTAGCACGATTTGGCATTGACGTATATATTTAGCCAGAAAATTTTTGTGCGAATGATTTTTTCAGTACTTCAGCCCTAACTATGGAATTAATGGTCTTTTCTTAAGTTCCAATGGATCATAGTGGCTGTAACTTAGGTGATATGGCTTACTGTTAAAGGCACCACAAACAAGGTAACTTATGGAATGATCCAGTTATATAATAACTGACACCAAATTATGCAGTAAAATTGGAAGCAGAGTTTCATCCCTATGCGGATTATAAATTTGAGCCCTAAAGTGGGAATTCTTCCCTTTCCAGTTTGTTTCATGGCACCAGAACTTAGTCTTCTAGAGAATTCTGAACCTCTGTTACATACAGAACCAAACTTGGCTAAAAAATATGGCATATCTATTATCAACTTTATCTACATTCTCAGAAGGTCAAAATAAAATTCGAGTAGCAGTTACAAAAACATTTCTACAGCAGTGTAAATAAAGGTTGGTTGGTTGGTTTTATTTTTATAGTGTAGGAACAGCTAGGGTCATTCTGTAATATTTCTCATATTTATAGTGATAATAGTCTTTAATCACTATAAATACAAGGGGTATTTAAAAAGTAAGTTTCACTTATTAAGGAAAAATAAAAAACTACTGAACATATTTATTTACTATTGTACACTATTTTTCAATTTTTTCGCATAATCTCCATACTTTTCCAAACATTTCTGGTACCTAGGCAACAGCTTTTAATTCTCTCTTCATACCAATCTGCCACCAAATTTTGAAATTAGTTTTGGACCTCCTCTTGCACTTCATTGTCATTGGCGAAGCGGCGACCGTGGAAATGATTTTTAAGTTCAGGAAACAGATGAAAGTCACTTGGAGCAAAGTCAGAAGAGTAAGGAGTGTTCTCGAAAATCTCCCATTCAAATTTCTGAATAAGCTCACCTCGTTACTTAAGCAAAGAGATTCTGCCTATGAACGTCAGTCAAGTGAGGCACCCACTCTTGCATACTTTTGAGAGCTCAAGGCCTTGAACCATAATATTGTAAAGAAATATCTCACTAATTTCAATATCTGGTGATAGTTCAGTCAGGATTTCGTTGAGCATTAGCCTCTTATCGGAGTGAATGACCGTGTGCACAACAGCAATGGCACCAGCTTGGTGGGAAGTCCTTGGTCGCCCGGTACGCTGATCATCATGAAGAGTTTCTCTGCCTTCAATAAACATCGTTCGCCAATGACGACCCGTCTGTACAGACACGACATCTTCACTACAAACACTGTATAACTGACGAATGTCCATGGTTGATCCTTTTCTTGCAGTCAAAAAATGAATCACACTATATATTTCACAACTGGTGGCAAAATGGAGTCTACATTGCAGTCGGCTACTAAATGAGGCTTAAATGCTTGAAGGTCACCAAACCGGATCCAAGTGCTGCCACTAAACCTAAACTAAAATTTCCTTCTCACATAAACTTCCGGTATCGCTCGTAACGTGATATAAAAAATAGGGAAACTTACTTTTTGAATATGTCTCATAGTAATAATTTCTTCATTAAAAGGAGAGATTAGGTGCATTAGTGTCTCATTTACGAAATCTAACACTACATACCCACATTTCAAAATTATTTATTGGGTGCAGCATCGAAATTTTGAAAGTTCCTTGTGAATTATATAACCAGGTTTGACCGTATGAAATGTTATAATTTACTGTATATTACAGCCATATGTATTAAATAGTGTTATAAATGAATAAAAGGGGGCCGTCAGAAAATTTGTTGTTTGCGTGATGAGACTGGGGATCAACACAATTTACAAACTCCAGTACATTTGCACTCAATCAAGCATACTGACAACCCAATTTAGCAAAGTGAACAGCATGAATATACATTAAAAACAAGACTGTTTGATAGAATATATTTATTATAAATCATTCAAAAAATATATTCCTTCCTATACAATATAAACTTACGACACCTAAAATAAATTTTGATTTGTACTAAAAATATATAAATGTCGGACATGACACATTTATCGTAAGATTTCATTCTATATATTACATTGATATGCTGCCATTCAACAACCATTTAATATGGAAATGTTTAAATATGTTAAAAAATATGATTTTAATTATATTTTACGTTATTCCATTGATCTGTCATTAGTTTGATTCATCACCATTCCAGCTCTACAGGATATTCACCCGTCAAACAGGCTGTACAGTGTCCGGTATTTTCTTTAGTAGTTTTGACACCTTTCCTTATAGCGGAAACGAGTCCATCAACAGACAAATAAACCAAACTTGCAGCTCCTAGTTGGGTTGCAAGTTGGTTTGCGTTACTCTTGTTGGCAATGAGTTCTTCTTTAGTTGGAATATTTATGCCCATGTAACAAGGGTAGTGAAGGGGTGGCGATGCCACACGTATGTGCACCTAAAAAAATTATAGTATTGGTATAAATACGTATTGAAGACCACAAATAAAATTCACTATTAGGAAGAAAATATTTAACATATATGTGACATTCAGATGAATGTGATCCTGTTTATATGTCTAATATTTTATAAGTCCATAACTGCACTGAGCTTTACTAAAAGATCGGACAGATTATATAGATAGATAGCCTATTGTGACCTTCAAACTATGAAGTATTTACATATAATTAAGATTGAATATTGATAAAGTGCCCAGCTCAGTATGAGCAAAAGCTCCAGTTGTGACTTGGATCAAACAGTTTTGTGTTTGTATTTTATGAGCCACCGACAGCTACACCGTGCAAGAACCTAGTTTTCTGATGAATCCCAACTAGGGTATGTTATTGCAGAGCCGAATCAAGGCATGAATTAACAGGGCACTGAAAGAAAGATGCAAAAATCAGGCGATTTTCTTTTCCTTTTAAACAAAACCTAAGCACATGATATGCAAAATATGCGGAAACAATCACAGTGTCTACTAAGGCAGTGGTTCCCAACTGGTGGTCCACGAGACGGGTCATTATTTAAAAAAAAAAAAATACTTATAAAAATTGTTATTATTAAACATTAAAATTAAATATAAAAATGAAATTGATGGTATATTTGTAGTATTTTACAATCTGATGGAACTTCAGAAAACGGTTCGTATTAAAAGTAATTCGTCTTAAGCGTGTTCGTCTTAACAAAGTTCAATTGCATTATCATTAGATTTTGTTTTGTTTTTTTTCTTCCAAAGCACGATTTTTCAAACACATCCCCCTCCCCCCCAAAAAAGACCCGGACTCTTTTTTTTATTAAGGTCTTACAGTCAACTCATGAGAATTTTTCAAAGTGGTCTGCGGGTACAATTGAAGTGGAAAAGTGGTCCGCGGATTCGGTTCAGTTGGGAACCACTGGTCTAAGGCATAGGAATATATTTATCCTGCAGAGTTATTATGATCAGTGATTCCAAAAGAATCAGAAGGATTTGTAGAAGGAGAACTCCATACAAAACAAGGCCCTAAAGAATTTGATTAGCATAATAAAAATTCACACAACAAATCGAAAAGAACACGTAACTTGAGACAAGAAAAAATATTTTTTTTTTTTACTCAACAACAAAAACCTCTCCAAACAATCATGAATTGCTTTTCCTTCTTTTTAAATTCAAACGTACATGATCGTATCATCCTAAGATCACGTAAATAACTAATACATCGATACTTATACACAAATATGATAAATAATATTTTAACGACAAATTAATAAAACTGCATTAAACAAACGACGAATTATTAAGTAAGTCAAGTCAATGATAAAGTTCCTATTCAGTACGTGTGTAAAGATATTTATTTTAACTAGTAAAATTTTGACATTGGTCCAACACATAACTGATTCTGAAACATTTCAAGAACTACTGTTCCCTTTATCAAGTGAAGTGTTGAGGAAGTCCTGTATTTATATTTCCAGGAATATGTTGTATTTATATTCCCAGGAATATCCTGTATTTATATTCCCAGCTCTGTGTTTCCCCAGAGCAGTCTCACAACTCAAACCTGAGTTTCCTCGAACACTTACCCCATCTTCTTGCATAAACCTTGTATGAGCTAGGCATAGGTTCATGAGCACTCACACAAGTACTTCTGGAGGGGGGGGGACTGGGGAAAATTATTACTTTCTTCTCAAAGCTGTCGAAATTTTTGTGAATGTACAAGATACCAAAACGCTACAAAAATAATTGATACTGCTTGACAATTAGTAATGAGCTAAAAAGTACCTTATTTTAAAATGTGACTGTAAAACTTTTGAAAGTAAATGCATAACAGAATCTGGCAAACCAAATTTTTAAACAGCTTGGGGGGAGGGGGGTATCTCGAGCCCACTCTGCCCCCCCACATGGGTTCATATGCATATGCAGAAAGTTCATAAAGGGGGTTATAGGTTTCGTGGGTGGCTTACAGAGTTACAACTCACATATTCCTATGTTAAATATACAAAATTTCATTGCAATGGGGGGTTATAACTTCAATCAACACCACGTTGAATACACCAGTGCATGGGTTTGCACTGTTAATGACTTGATTTCTTAATCTAAAAGTCCCAAAATTCGTTCTTCATAAAAATGTTCCTTCTCGTCCTTGTAGACTTTTTCTTGAGTCTTGGGAGATTTTTCGGTTATGAAATTGGGCTAATTAACATGGCAAAATTAATGCCTGAATCATACCAAGATTTTTGAAAGATGGAGAAAACTAGGATCAGTGTTTGGAGAAAATATGTGTGTGTGTAGAACTTCACTGGAAAACCCCAGAAATGGAGAGCATAAATACAGGACATCCGTATTTTTTTTACACTTTACTTGATAAAGGGAACAGTAGTTCTCAAAACACTGTGGAATATTTTCTTATATATTGAACCAGTAACGATTTTTTACTAGTTACGGTAAGTTCTGGTCAGTCATAGTCTTTCTCAAATTATTTATTACAAGAAAAGATCTGAATTTTAAGTTTACTTCGACGGCTCCAGCTTCTTTCAACAGACGAATGATGGCTCCGATTGTGGTTCCTCTCACAATAGAATCGTCTATTAAAACGATCCGTTTATTCTGGAAATTCTCTCTCAATGCACCAAATTTTTTCAACACTGCTAACTTCCGTAACCTTGTACTTGGCTGAATAAACGTTCTTCCAATGTATCTGTTTTTATTCAGAACCTCAACATATGGCAATCCTGACTGGAAACACAAAAATAAACATAATTCGTAACATATCAGCAGTATTAACATCGTCGAAATCCAATAACACCACTCGCTGTTTAAAAATACACTGTACACCTGCCATGCAAAAAAAAACTTATTTATAACACAAGAACATCTAAACTCATACTGTGTTGGAACTTACAGTTTTCTGAAAAATCCAAACTAGTTGCTCAGAAAACTATAGTTCGTTCACGGGGAATTGTCCGATGGTATCGTTAGAAAATAAGGGGAGCTGACGTCACAAACGACCAAGCCGATTCCAGCCGAGGGGAGGGCGTCATTTCAGAACTGGTTTTCAGCGAATGTTTGTCTGCACCAAAAACCAGTTCGGGAAGGGAGGAGTTGATGTCCTTCCCCTCTGCTGTAATCGGCTAAACTGTCTGTGGGGTCATCTCCCATTATTTTCTAACAGTATCATCGGACTTCTTTTGGTGAATGGCCTATAACCAGGAGGGGAGAGGGATGGCATGCATTTCATGACATTATTGGAATCGAACCATTATGTAATGCCAACATTTTGTACAAGCCATGACGTAACCAAAGTTAGAAGAGGATGGTTAGAAGCAAATAGCAGATTGGGGAGAAATATAAAAAAAATTAGGCACTGAAAGGCATAAAAATGAAAACACAATAAATTAACACTTACCTTACATCAGCACATTGTTTCCTTGTTAGCAATAAAGTTAGAAAAATTTATAAGAAGTTAGAAGAATGTATAGTTTTTTCCCCTCCAAATGATTAAAAAATGTGGAATCTACTTTTTCGGAAACTAAAAACAAAACAAAACAAAAAAATACCTGGGCAGAAAAACCAAACGATGCAGGAGCTGCTGATTCGGGCACACAACTCACTATGTCAGCATCAACAGGTGCTTCTATGGCCAGTTGCTTTCCACATTCCAACCGTGCGGAGTACACCATTTGACCTTAAAATCAAAACAGCTATACTTCAAATGCTGAACAGACAAAACACTGCATCAAAATTTCTTTTATCCACATGCAGTTTTCTAATTATTGTGCTATTTCACCTTAACGTTACACTACTTTGCATTGTAAATGGTTGAATTTTTAAGGTGAAAGAACAGTAAGGGTCATCACGTATCAAACGATTTTTTTTTTTTTGGTCTCTTATGAAGCAAGGACAGCTAAAATAATGTTATACCAGGATGTATAATTTTTCAAGGGAATAAAAATCCCTGTCACTTACAGAACCCCATATAATGATGTCAGAAATGGGGAAAGAACATTTTCAGATGACACAAATGTCACAATATGGGAAAGATATATATATTATGAGATTATTGTATTATGATAATAATATATATATTATCTGAGAAGACGAAACAGCTCATGAAAAGGCGAAGAGATATGAAGGTGGACAATCAAAATACCAGTTGCAAGATCGAGTATGTAGAACTTCGTAAGCGTGAAAGAAGGCATAAGGAAATCCATTGAAAATAACAAGAGCCTTAGGGTTGTTAAAGGAAGTTTATCTGTTGGGAAGAAACACATCATTGCATTAAAAGGAGAGGATGGCACCGTAACAAGAAATAGGGAAGAAATACTTAGAAGAGTTGAAGAATTCTACAAAAAACTATATGAAAGTAACAGTGGATTAAACGAAGACACTGAAATAGTCGAAGGAACAGCTCCTAAAATCTTAAAAGAAGAAGTTTCATTTGCAATAAAAAGTATGAAGAAAGGAAGAGCCCCTGGCGATGATGGTATTACATTAGATATCCTAAAAGAAGCTGGAGAATATGTAGAAGACATACTTGCAAAATTCTTTACCAAATGTCTTAACAGCGGTAACATACCAAACCAATGGGATTCTGCAACAGTAATTCTTTTGCATAAAAAAGGTGATAAAGAGGATTTGAAAAATTACCGACCAATTAGCTTGTTACCTGCTATTTATAAAATCTTCACAAAAGTGCTAACACATCGCCTGCAGAAAAAATTAGATGCAGCTCAACCAAGAGAACAAGCTGGATTTCGAAGTGGATTCAGTACAGTGGACCATATTCAAGTATTAAGAGAATTAATTGAAAGAACACATGAATATGAACTTCCATTGTGTGTTGCATTTATTGACTATGAGAAGGCCTTTGACTCTATTAAAACATCAGCAGTCATCAACTCTTTAAGATCAACAGACATTGAGGATGTGTACATTGACATGGTGAAACGTGTGTATAAAAATGCAAGTGCAAAATTTCGGTTACATAAAGATACCAAAACTATCAAACTTGGCAAAGGTGTGAGGCAGGGAGATACCATTTCTCCAAAACTTTTTACTTCAGCTTTACAGATGATTTTTCAGCTGATAAATTGGAATAACAAGGGAATAAAAATAAATGGTGAATATTTAAATCATTTGCGGTTTGCTGATGACATTGTTATTTTTTCAACGAACCCATCAGAACTCCAAGACATGGTACAGGAGCTCTCAACTAGAAGTAAAGAAGTTGGACTCAAGATGAACCTACAAAAAACTAAGATCATGTTCAATAATTTTGTAGAGGAAACAAAAATACAAGTTGACAACATTGAGCTAGAAATTGCTGATTCATATATTTACCTTGGCCAGCTGATTTCAATGGATGGCAACATTATGAAAGAACTCAACAGACGTATTAAACTTGGCTGGAGTGCATTTGGAAGAAACAGTTTTATCCTGAAGGGGAAATTGCCTTTGTGTCTAACAATTGCAGCAATACGAAAGTTACAGACAACGCAAAGGAGCATGGAGAGGTGCATGCTTGGAATAACTAGGAGAGATCGAAAAAGAAACACTTGGGTGAGAGAGCAAACTAGAGTAGAGGACATCATTGTTAAAGTAAAAGGGCTGAAATGGCGATGGGCTGGGCATATTGCAAGAAGAACTGATCAACGATGGACAACAGAAATTCTGAACTGGATTCCAAGAGACCACCGAAGACCTAGAAAACGTCCTCAAACTAGATGGGTGGATGAAATAAGAAAACAGGTTGGGGTGACGTGGAAACGAATGGCCCAGGATAGACTTGTGTGGAAAGCATTTGGAGAGACCTTCATCCAGCAGTGGATAGATAATGGTAAAGGTTGAATATAATGATATATATCATGGTTCCCATTCTTTTGAAATTCAAGGACCTCACGTTGTCAATCCTTATATACATAATTAAAAATGCAAGGCATTATAAGATTAATAATGAATTAGTGTTTAATTATGTTTCTCCTTTTCAACTCGGCACATTGCCAGCAAAAGCTATCTTTTTTTTCATCCCTTATATCAGCTGTATTCAATGGACAAGGAAGGAAGGGGGTCCGAAAGCGCTACTGTCATTGTTCAGGAAATTAGGTGAAGGCCCCTTTTTTTTCCTTTTGCCAAAACTTGAAAAGGGCTCTGAGAAAAATTCAAGGTCTTTTCAAGGACCAACCACATTTTTGGCAGTTTTCCAAGTACTTTTCAAGGGCCCTAACTTGGAAAAAAAATTCAAGGACCGTGGGAATCATGTATATATATAGAGGGTGTCTCAGCACCATGGTCGCAAACCACTCACAGCGTTAGTTCTAAAACCATCCAGCATGCACAAATAGTGACAACCAGTGCATAAGAAGAGCAAAATGCGATGTCCTAATCATCTATGCACTTGGACAGCTGACCTGAGTTTTATCTGATGCTTTTCACACACTTCTCTGATACTCCCTTTTCTCTCACACACCTCCATATCTCTTGTCTAGGTACTCTATCATATGCCTCCTCCAAATCTATGAAAACCATATGCAACTGCATGCATCTCTCTCTAAATTGTTCTATCAGCTGTCTCAGTGCAAATATATAGTCCTCTACCTTCATAAAACCAAACTGTTCAGCTATTATATCTGTCTCCTTTCTAATCCCCATTTCCACAATTCTTTCCCATATCTTCAGTGACTAACTCATCAACTCATCCATCATCGAATAACACTCTTGGGCAGGGGCCCTTCAACCTTTTTCAGTCCAAGGGCCAATTTTGCTTATTCTTGTAGGCCCGCGGGCCGCACTACTGTATCAGCAATATTAGGACTGAACAAAAGCGGCTCGAGGGCTCTTTATTTTTATGCATTACTATTGGCTATATATGTAACGCTTATATCTGTGGTCACAGGGAATAACTGGTTAAGTATAAAATCTCAATTTTTCAGGGCAGCGCTTTTTTATTTTAGAACTTTTTCTGTATATGCAGTTTTGGAACAAAATAAATTTGGTTGACATCAATGTGACTTAAATAACTTTCTAAATTTAATGGTTTGAAGAATAATTCATTTGTTGAAACCCTGTGTACTGAAATCACAGTGCACTTATTTTTGCCATTTTTTGACTTAACCACTTATTCCCTGTGACCACAGATACGTGCTTAACCATTTAAAGTGTTCGATTTTTCAAAAACAATTTTACATAAGATTTTTTTTCCGTAACTTACAGAATTTCCCTTACTAAGGGGGAAAAAAAGATATTTGGTTGAAAATAACATTTATAACATAGACTTAATGTTGTGTAATAAGCCATATTGTGAGCATTTGTTTTACTGACTGCCAATCATGCCACAGATAAATATTATACTGCATGTGAAAATAAGTAACTTATTTTTTATTTACTTATTATTATATTTATAAAATTATGAAAAATATGTTTTGATGATTTCAAATTATTTAAGATCTAAGTACTTAGAAAAATAATAAATATATCAGAAGACAATCCTTATTGTTTAAACTTACCTTGCATGCATTTTTCTTCTTTTTTTTTGGTCGAAAATAAAAGCAAAATTTAGCGACAAAAATGTGTATTTTGTCCATTTTTGGGGACCTCTTTTTTAATTTGGGGATTTCAGGGACCTGATTCCTCATTTGGGAACTTTTTGAGGATTTCAGGAACCGGTAAACACCCTGAATATTGTTGTATATCTGATTTCATAAAAGATCTAACTTTTTAATTGCATGTTATAAAAGCCATCTGTCTAATGAAATCAAATTTTTGGAACAGTTTTTTAAGCAATGGGTACTCTATAACTATAAATAACCAATTATGTAATAATTAACTATAAATATAACTAATCATGTAATAATTAACTATAAATATAACCAATTATGTAATAATTAACTATAAATATAACCAATTTAATAATTAACTATAAATATAACCAATTATGTAATAATTAACTACAAATGTAACTAATTATGTAATAATTAACTAAATATAACTATGTAATAACTGATTATTTAATAGTTAAATATAACTAATTATGCAATAATTAACTAAATATAACTAATTATGCAATAATTAACTAAATATAACTAATTATGCAATAATTAATGGAACTGGAATTTTTGAGCACTGTGTATACATAATAATGGTAAGCAGATCTATTTTATTTTCATCAATTTTGTGTAATGTTACCTTCTAATATGCTGTCCGATCTTGCAAAATAAACATATTCGAATATGCAAAATGCAGGTGGTTTGCAATCGTCACGTTTGTGTATATAGAGGGAACGGAAACCATCCTTTTTGATTTCCACAATTTCACCAGGTTCGACTTCACGTATCAGTCTGCCAGAAACAGATGGAAATGCACAGGATTCTGAAGACACCACATAGCCATCAATTTCATCATCATCATAATCTCCTTCAACTGCAAAATAAAAGCTTTAAAAATAAGTTCAAATTCAAACTTTAGGTCAGGATAAGTTTTAAAAATAGATAATAATTTTTTATTTGTGACACCCACATATAAGCTCAGACTAGGGTTTCTTTCTTTCTCTCTCTCTCCTTATATATATATAAAGGAGAAAAAGGACACTGTCCTGGCCCGGAGACACTCCATATGTACCTTAACTTGCTTGGCATTCCAGTTCGTACCCTCAATTCAGGAGAATATCCCTCTTTCTTCATGAAAAAAGTTCTAGTCTGAGCTTATATGCAGATGCCAAAAATTGTTAATCCTCCATTACTCACAAAAAATTACAAAACATGTGCTCTTGTGGCTTCAAGCGTTTACTAGTTGGCAATTATGTCAACTCCGAGAAGGGTTATATTTCAGGAGGCCCTAAAATACTCAAGATACTTCTGCAACAATACAAATAACATTAAGCCGAAGCTTTAGCATTTTAACTAACTTTAAAACTGTGAAGTTTTAAAACAATTAAAAGTAAGAGAAATAAGCTTATGTTTACATTTTTGTGCACACAATGACAAGTCATGGCTATGCTGTACCTGGACCTACAGTTTCCTATGAAACGTAAGCCTCCATTTTCTAGAGAATCAAAACATTGGACTATGATAAGCAGGGAAAACAGCATGTGCTCTAAGGCACCCCAGGAACTGAACCTGGATTAATGGTACAATAAACGAACACACTACCACTACTTTACCATGGGGCTGGGAGTTAACTCAAAAGAATACATTCTTTCGAATGAATGGGAATCATCGCTTGGCCTTTTAAAGCAGACATTTTCTTCTGTTGTGCCCTTCCAAAGAAGAAAAGGAGGTCACTGTACCGTTACAAAAGTTTTGCTGAAAATACTTTCTAGAAGAAACTTCAGTTTTGTTAGAGACCGAATGATCAAAGTTATGGAATAGGACAGGGGTCTTCAACCTTTTTCAGTCCAAGAGCCAATTTTTCCTATTCTTGTTGGCCCGCACCAATCTACCAGTAATATTAAGATTGAACAAAAGTGACTTCAGGGGGTGCCTCCTGGATCAACTTTTATTTATGTTTTTTTCTGATACCTCTATATTTCATATTATTTTCGGTCTCAGGCTCATAGGACGGATGCAACTGAAGCCGAAAACTGACTTTTCTATATTGAAGTTTCAGGCTTGGGTTCAAATTTCAATGAAGTATTTCAGGCTACGGCTTCAAAAATTTTAGTCCAAACTCATCTCTATCAGACAGTTGGGAAGATGTTCTTATTGATACATTTAAAATAGAATTTAGCGAGTCGTAAGTTGAATTTTTTTTTTAAATCACAGTTGCACTGCCAATAAATAGAACTACCCCCTATTGGCCATCTACATTAAAGTAAAACACGATTGAGGGAAGACCGTGTGTTACTTTAGTTCTCTAGCATTTTGAGATATTTATTACGAAATGTGAACGGAATAAAATACATAAATTTAAGTCTCAGAGGAAGCAAAAGTGTTATTTTTGTGTGAAGCAATTTGTATTCTTTCGTGAGTCAGCGGGACACATAAAACATGTCAGCGGGCTAAAGACCCATGGAATAGGGTATTACTGCAAATTAAAAAAAAAAAATGCTAACAACCGAAGCTTTATTTTTCATACTTATAGCAATTGTAAGTTATTACACAACATGATATAGGTATTAGAGACGAGTCAGGGCCTATTTTTCGAAGTCTGATCCAAAGGACTTGCAATTTGAGCCTACCCGAGCCTGAAACTTCAATATAGAAAGTCAGTTTTCAGATTCAATTTTGTTTGTTTGGATTTTTTATGGCGCAAGAGCATCTGTGCCAAACATGGTAAATTGCATCCATCTAAAGAGCCCAGGTCCGAAAATAATATGAGATATAGAGACTGAGCCCATCTCATCTCTAATAGGTATGTGTTTATTTGTGAGTTTTGCAGCGCAAGAATTTAAAAAAATAAATAAATAAATAAAAAATAAAATAAGCATTGTCCTGACCCTTCACATGAACTATAGTTCTAAACAAAAAAGCTCTAGTTTGAGCTTAAACATGGTTGTCAAAAATTACTAACCATACAATTCTCCACAAAAAACGTGCCTCTGTGGCTTTACGTATTGACCAGTTGGCAATTGCGTTAACCCTGAGAAGAGTAATAATATCTTACAAACTTCACATACGAAGAAAAAGAACATCGTTTATGTATCCTGGTGGCCGAGCAGGTTAAGACACTCTGGTTTAACTCCAGGGCAGGATTTTTTTTCCCCTTCTATTATACAAAAAAAAGTCCTAGTTTGGACTTAAACATAGGTGTAAAAAAAAATATTAACCCATGATTGTATTAAACATATGAGTCAATGAAGCTAATGAGTGCTAGCAAGGCTATAATAAGGGCATCGAGTCTACAAAAGATTGAAAATACTTAACTGGAAAAAAGAAGGGCAAAATTATACACCAGATGGTTTTTAATTGACCCCCCCCACCACCACCACAGTATCATCGCTGATTGATGGGCAGAATTAGTCACTGAATTGATTTTATTATACAATAATTTTTGCCACCCACGTATTAATTAGCTCAAACTAGAGCTTATGTAATTTTGGAGAAAAAGAGACGCTTTCCCCATCCTGGATTCGAACCAGGGTCCCTCCGTTTAGCCCGGAGTGTCTTGGACCGCTAGACGAATGAGGACAGGAAACAACGCTCTCTTTCTCCGTATGTAAAGATGTTAAGGTATTATTACCCTCCGCAGGGATAACACAATTGCCAAATATGGTCAACACAAGAAAGCCTCCGGAATTAATTTTCCCAACTCCAGCTGAAAAGAAAGCCGCCTGTTGAATATTGATGAAAATACTCATGAGACACTGACATCTAGAGAAGGAAATGTTTCTTTCTTCTTTCTACATTTCTGCAATGTTGGCCCACTGCCAAGTTAAAATTACATTTTGTTTAATTTTTTTTAATTATGAAATAAACATTGAATCAAATTGGGACATGGTCAACTACTTTTAAAAATAATGTAAATTTTTTTCTAATATTTAATGCTACTCAACTAATTCACTTTACCCAAACCCTATATTATATTATGTAAGTGCATATAATATTTTATTTTATTAACAATAACCAGTTTAACTCATTTACTTCCTCAAGTGAAAATGCATGTGTGTAAGCGCTTCCATTTAATGATTCTACGCAGGACATACCCAAACATTAATTTGAATAAGGAAATGTCAATTGGTGTGTTAAAAAAAAAAAAAAGTATTATATGTATTTTCCACATTTAAAAAGACAGCTATAAATAAAATTTACGAAGTGTAAGTATTTTTAGCCTGCCATTGATCCAAAATATGCTGCGGCTTAACGTCTGAATCACAATATTCGCTTGTTCAAGTTTTTACAGTGCAAGCAGGGTGTCCACCCCAAATTCTGTTTCAAACTTCCCTGACTTTTCCAGGTTTCCAGACCAAATCTTAATCGATTACCAGTTACTAATTACAGTAAACAACACACAATGCACTAAAATTTGCCCAATCAAAATAAGTTTCAAGGCCATGAAATCGATTAACGCAAACCCCAACGCCATTTATAACTCAATTATAGTGAATTTACAAATTCAAAAGCTGTATTAAAAAGTGTATTTCTTTACACTAAAAACTTGCACTAATTAAATATTTACAGCAACATTTCCATTCGGCCCTTCTTGAGTTCATTATAAAAGAGTTTAACTATATAATCGCAAAGCTGATGCTTCATCTTCTATTTCATTTAAAATGCGTATGACTATATATATATAAGGGAAAGGTATAGCCAACATCCTTACAGATAAAATAATTTAGCTAAAAACACTTTCCCCCCCTCAAAGTTTTAGTTAATATTTGGTAAACATTTTCTCCTGAGAAATATATAGGCTTAATAATTTTATATAAATTATATTAGTTTTGGTGCAAAATGGTAACTTTTGGAAGAAGTTTAGTCAAAAGTACAAGTTTTTCAAATTTTTCAGTAGGTAATGTGGTATGAAAAGCACAGTTCAGGAAAATTATTTTAATAAGTTATTTATTATAACAATGACTTTCAAATTTCCCTGACTTTGGCCTTTGTATTTCAAATTTCCCTGACTTTTCCAGTTAGAAAAAACTTCACTGACTTTTTCAGATCTGTAGACACCCTGTGCAAGGGTCAGGCTGCAAAAGGACCTACAGTTTTCCGAGGAATCTGAACCTCTTAAGGTCTAGAGAACCAACCTCACGGACTATGATGAGCAGTAGATTTGTACTGTAATCTGCCTCAGGAAGTAAATATAAACCTGTAACACAAGTTTGTGGAAGTTAGTTTGGTGGAGGGGACTATACTGTGCCAGAACCGACAGATTAAGAAATCTAGACCTCTGTTAGCTGGGGAATCAAACCAGGGAATGTGGATGAGTAGAAAAAAAAAATGACAAGCAGAATTCCACCCATGAGTTTCTACACAAAAAACAAACATGCTACAGTGTAGGACCAATTATCCGGAAATCTTCAGACCTCAACGATATTCAAGCTTTCAGATTCATTATAAAAAAAAATTTCACAGGAAAAAGTAGAATAAAAACTAACCAAAGATCCTCATCTAGAAAACAATGCTTTATAGGATTAATATAAATGTATTGCAAACTAAATATATAGTATGTAAGTAGTACAATAAATATCATACTACATATATAAAACATACAAGTATACAGCAATCTGCTCTTTCTTTTGAAATAAATTAGTTTTGTTTATTTTAAATATTTAGGCCTTCCTTTGACGAATATTATAAGGAAAGGATTAAAAAATAAAGAGAATAAAACTTCCATATTTTGGAATTTAAAATAATCTATCCTATATCATACTTCTATGCTATTGTACAACAACAGAAGGATAGGAGGAGTGAATGTCATAACCATGGAAAATAATACATTTCAATATCATTTTATTTGAAGAAACGCCTCTTGTATTAAAAAAGAAAAATTGGGAAAGGAATTTGATTGATATTTCATTATTTTCATTCGGAACTGTCTTAGAGTGAAAAACATTACATTTATTGAAGAATTATATACTTCCCCTCCCTCACCCTTTTCTGATTCTGACGAGACAAAGTGAAACGACTACAGAGTGAATTAAAACATACTGATTCAATTCTATTGAAGATGAAACACAGTCAAAAGAGAATTTCTTTTGACTGTGTTTCATCTATTGAAGATGAAACACAGTCAAAAGAAATTCTCTTGAAAATGAAACGCTTCAATGATTTCTTCCATCAACTTACCAAGAGGACCCCTTGCAGGCACCAATTTCCCGATACACAATGGTCGATTACCAAATGGATCTCGAACAGCATATATTGTATCTTCATACATAATTATAAGAGAATACGCCGTTTGTGTGAGTGACATAAGATGCCGAATCCTTGCTAGCCAATTAGGACCACCAGGTTCTCCTCCAGCAGGCGGCTCGCTCAATATTTGAGTTATCAACTCACTATCAGAACCAGTTGATAGGCCAACGCCTCTTTCAAATATCTATGGAAAAACAAACAAATAAGCTCACTCTATTTAAATTCCATCATTTTGAAAAAACATTCAAAGAAACGGTAAAGAATGCATTTTTTCCACAATCCATTATAGTTTAAATAAAATACTGAACAATGACACCAAAAGCAACAGCGTTCACAAAAAATTTATAAAAGGACAATCACAAGACTACCATTTTATGGTTGGTTAGTTGTATTTTTATGGCGCAAGGACAGCAAGGGTCATTCTGCACCAAACAACAACTACAATTTTATACATGCATATTATATATATAACATTTCAAATTTAATATTTTAATTTTATAATTTTTATATTAAATTCATGGTTCCCACTCTTTTGTCCTGATGAAATTCAAGGACTTTTCAAGGACCAAATATTTTTTTCAAGGATCTTACATTATCTACCGCGATATACATAATTAAAAATGCAAGACAAGCATAATTCCAATAATCATGTTGCACGAACATCCCCGCATTGCAGGAAGCTTGGGACAGCATCCCACCAAATGTTATGACTAACTTGGTCCACAGCATGCCCCAACAGCTCTGTGAAGTCATTCGGGCCAAGGGAGGCCCTATCAAGTACTAGATTTTTCCTTTTTTTTTATGTTTTACTTATTTGTAAACTTAATTTTGCTCTTCAAATTCTGGAGAGGGTTCAAATGTTGTTTAAATACATAAAACGAAGTTGTGTTACAAGTCTGTAAGTTTCAAGAAATAAAGACATATGATTTGTACTTATTCCATTAAATTTGAAAAATTCTACTGTTAATAGTTTATTTTTATCATACGGGTGAGAAGTGTCAACATTCCAATGTAAACATACTTTTGCCTCCCCACTGTAGCATAATTTTTCTACTAGTCTGTTTCTTTTTAAACTCATGTTTTACTACAAGAGACTACTAAACTTAATGTTCTATTACCAGCGACGTCTTCCTTAACACATGACACATGCGTTTGTATTTTTACCATTCATTTCATTACACATATAACCGCCGTTTGTAACACGCATTTGTCATTACATATTGTGTATATATCGTCGACCGTTTTGACGAAAATAGTCCAGGGCTATTGAAACAGTCTGTAAACGATTAAACTTAATTAAACTGTGTTAATTTGTTGCCTTTTTCAATTAATTTAATAATGTGCAGTGTCATAGTCAAATTATTTCAAATTTGTTTCGGAAATAAGGCAAAATACCTTTTTTTTTTTTTACCAAATCTTGAAAAAAGATTTTTAAGAAAATTCAAGGACTTTTCAAGGACCAACCACATTTTTGGCAGTTTTCAATTACTTTTCAAGGGCCCCGAAAAAAATTTGGCAAAAATATTTTCAAAGACCGTGAGAACCATGAAATTAATAAATAATATTTAATAAAATTTCAAATAACAATAAAATAATAATGATCACATAGTAAATGTGCAATGCAATACCATAAAACGAATCAAAATATGATAATTAATAGTTAACAAAATTCCAAAACTAATATGTTATTATAAATTTTATATTGATATTATATTAAATTAATAATTAATATTTAATAAAATTAGAAATGTAACAACATCCTTCCCACGTGTGTGAAACTGGCAAAACTGAAAATATTTCAAGTAACGATAAATATTTAAATGAAACTGAAATAAGAGGGGACTTTTTCACAGCAGACTCCCTCCACAGCATGTTTCTATTAGCACCTTGGTATGACCAATAAGTGTACCGGTCGTCCAACACACCAAGAATTAAAACTCATTTTGAAAAATCCTGATTTGGCTCTGCCAAAATGAATTTTAATTCCTAGTATATTGGGAGACTGGTACCCTTACTGGTCATACCAAAACATTGAACAGAAAGGAACATACCGTGCAGGGAGTCTTCCCTGGACCTTGGCTGTGATTCAGAACTCTCAATAGACTGTTAAGTCCAACTTGCCAACACGTCTGACCAGTATGTTGAGCAAATTTAACATTTTAGGCATAAGAGAAAACTTTTCTTCTATGCCTAAAACATTCTTCTTAAATTTGTTCATACTGTGTAGTGTTACGTCACCAGCTTATCACAGCGTGTTGAGCTAAAGGCTGATTCCTCTCATTTCTTTCACCATGTTACATATATGTGTGTGATAACACAGAGACCTGCAGTGGATTGAAAATGGTTGATGATGAAGATATATATACACAAGATATATTGAATTTAACGATTGTTGTTATTGGTTCAGATTGAGTTACAACAAGTCTGGTGTTATATTTTTTTCAATTTAACATTTTATTTCCACAATTTAATGATAGCTCTTCGTCATTGTCCTGTAACTGTAAACAGAATTTCAGTTAAAAAAATCAACTTCAATTGAGTTCACTTAATTGAAACGAATGGTGGTTTACGGTGTGTACAGTAGTTACCCGCGTTTTGATGTCAATGATGGTCTTTTCGATGCATTTGAAAAATCTAAGACAACGTTAAATATAAACAGCCAAGTAAAACAAAAGTCAAAGATTTCTTTTCGAAGCAGTAATTAAGCACATACTTGTGTTTTATGTTTATTAAAATTAACATGTATTCTTCAGAATGCTGGTAAGCATTTTTATTGTTCTCCTTTTCGATAATTTCTTATTTCAGTTCCAATTAATAGTGCACCCATGATTTTTGCTCAGGAGAGGTCCGAATATGTAAAAAAAATTTTATTTTTTATGTAATAGTTGTTACTTTTATTACAGTTAATATGTAAATTTTCAGCCCAAGAAAGGGTGTGAGACATTGCCCCTCCTTTGGGTGCGTCACTGGTTCCGATAAATATGTTCCCCCCCGATTTAACAAATTCCTCGATGTAACGATTATTTTCACTAGTCCTGTGAAAATCGTTAAATCGAGGTTAGACTGCATAATATTGTTTTCAGTAATCAAAACTTAATTGGCGAGTTATGACACACCATTAAATCTTTGCATATGACACTAATGAAAATAAAAGGAATTAAGTCAACCGTTATACTAAAAAAATACATAAAATGAGCAATTATTTAAAAAAAAAAAAAAATCACATTACAGATTAATAACCAAATATTAAAAACTTTGTATATCTGTAAATATTTACCCTCTCTCGCAGTGTACCAGCATTTACGAGTTCACCATTATGAGCAACTGCAAGTTCCCCATGTTTGGTATGCACCACAAATGGTTGAGTATTTAAGTGTTCAGTGCCTCCTAAGGTAGAGTACCTTGTGTGGCCAATTCCAATATTGCCTTTCAGTTTCTTTAAAATATCGTCACGGAAAGCATGATTGACTAATCCAGTGCCACGATGACTCATTAAATTCTTTGTCTCTCCTTTGCTAATTGTCATACCAGCACTTTCCTGGCCCCTAAAATATTATAATAACTTAATGATATTTTGCCAAATAAAATGAAATCTATCAAATAAGCATTTGCAGTACATGATCAGATATTTTATACATTTAAATGAACCTTTAAAAGAACAATGTGTTTTTTTCATCAAATTTTATATATTTAAATGAACCTTTAAAAAAACGATCTCAAAAGAGTGACATACCACAGCATTATACCATACACAAACTCTGATATAATGGCAACTCTACTATTAATGTCAAAATTCTGAAGTCCTTTTGTAGATCATTTGTATATAATTATGCATCAAAAATTCTGTAGTCCTTAAATGCTGCCTTTCACTGTTTAAGACTATGCTATGAAAATGAAAAAATTTCATAAAATCTATTTCCAAGATTAGAAAGAAAATTATGATGTTGGTTTCACATAAACTCCTTTATGTTTCATGCGCATTATGACAACTAAAACCATGTTGTGTTGAACAAGATCTATTTCAAAGCAATGAGTAATAAATCTACAGTAAAAATTAATCTGAAATTAATAATCAATTAAAATTTAATTAAAAAATTAATCTGCAGTGGCAGCAAAGGTTACTGGTTCTTTTAGCAAATGCAGTATGACGAATGAGGAGACAGCTAACCTCGTAGTAACCCCAAGATACTTAGTCACATTTATTAGTCAAGAAATACAGGGCTAAGACCATAAAAATTTCATAAAATCTATTTCCCAAATTAGGAAGAAAATTCAGATGCTGGTTTCATGTAAGTTCCTTCGTGTTTCATATGCATTAGAGCAATCTTTGCTTGGATGATGTCATTCCACATGCTAACTGACAGATGTACTGCACAAAGTACATCGATCTTGTATCGTTTTCAAAATTCAGGTGCAAACTAACTCTTTTTAGAAGCCATTCTCTTATATTTTTGTTTAAAACAATGGATAATACCTGATCTATGGGTCATCTAATTAGTTGTAGTTTTAAAATTCGTTCAAATTTTCAGTGTCGGGGGGGAAAAAAAGTGACGAAACTGAATTCATAAAAAAAAAGAGTTTTTTTTTTTAAATTTCAGTTCGTAAATTGGAGCATCAACTAACATTGGTTCTATGGGATACTTTTTTGGAACCAACTCATTTGTTCGTAAAAAATGAATAATTCGTAAATTGGAAATTTCATAAAAACATGAGTACACCGTATAAGTGAACACATTGTCAATTGTTAGTAATATTATTTATTAATAAGACAAATTAAGTCCATCTGGGGAGCAGCGAGTAAAGACAAAAGTCAATCCAGCTTTCCCTGCCCAAGAATATATATTATATTTGTTAGTAGCTATTAGTACAAGCAAGGCCCTATCAAGCCGAAGTGGGACCCAGCACCTAGCATTTATTTGGGGGCCCCTCCCTACATGCTCGTAACAAAATTATTCAATGAGTAACAAACACAAACTTTTGTTATATAAATTATCTGCAAAATCAACAGTTTAAAGCTATTTTCAATGATGCGTAAGTTATAATTAAGAACAATAATATTAATAAATTTCTACTTTATAATTTTAAAAAACTAGGTTTCAAATGGACATTTAAAACTTGCTAAAGACAATCATATACAAAATTTGGGGGCCTCGATGATATAGAGGTTCAGCCCCAGAGGCCCATGTGTCAATCAGGCCCTGAATACAAATGTTTTAACGTTGCATGTTGCAAATTATATTAGACTGATTGAAAACGTAAGAATACAGATTAACATTTTGATTTCAATACTAGCAACATGTCGTTAACCAAAACTTTATCAATCATTCTGCTGATCGTCTATTAGCAAGGACTGAATTATTCTTTTCAGGAAACTAGTTATTGAGTTTAGATCTGTCATATGACCAAATAGATTGAGTTATTAGTGGCAATTTATTCCATAGTTTTGGACTAGTATATCTCAACCTTCTGCAGCCAATCCTAGAAAATTGCATTCTGCAGTTGCAAATTGTTATTTACATTTAGTTATTTTGGTTGGATAACAATGTTGGAGTAATTGAGGAATGGGTTAGCATTTTTCTCGAGATGACAAAGAACATAATCAGAGTTTATAAAGAAGTAATTTGTTATATATATATGAATTATCCCAGATTTCAAATAATATGGCAAAGTTTTAGTTTAATTAAGTCCAGAGGCTGACAAATCCAAAGATCCTAAAAAATTTTACCTGGTGCCTGAATTTTTAAATTCAGTTCTAAAAATATTTTTTTAATATTTCAAGTTCCCTTACAGAAATTTCAGCACTATCGTCAAAACGCCAGAATCACAAATGAAATCGTAGATTGCTTCTTAACATTTAGAATTGTTGTCATAAAACTTAATTTTTTTTTTATTTTTTTAAGTAAACATATTCATGATTAGTAAAGTCCACGGTTGCAGTTTCTTTAGCTTACTTACAATGTTAATAGTTAATGCAAAATGTCGAAATTAAGGGTAGCCTATCCAGGTGGATCTGTGTACCGAGATCACTTTATAAGACAAATAACATTTTAAATCGGCCTCCAATGAAGGATCCAACTCAATCCATTAATCATTGGCACTTTGGTGGAAAATCAAATAGACATATATAATGTAATTTTGTAACGCTGGGTGGCAGCTGACTGATGGCTATTTGGGTTAGTGCCTGTTAAAAATTAATTACTTTTAATCCAACCTTGTACTACATATATATATAACATATACTGTATTATATATATATATACAGTGGTGTAGCTCTGATAAAAGAAGTGACCTTGGCGATCCCTTTTACGAGATCAATTCACGGGCGCCATTAACGGGGAGACAGAGGGACCCATCCCCCCCAATGTTGGCATTAGGGTTCCATATCCCCCTTCAATTTCAAACAAAATGCCTTTTAAAGGTATATTGTCCCCCCCCCCCCAATATTTTTATGCCGTCGGCACTGATGGATCAATTTATCTTTATGTAATACTTGTATGTAGCAGGACTGAAGAATAAATGCCTTGACTATGCCAGTGTATATACATTGTGTTTTGTTGGCTCCTGGGAAAGGAGCTGGCGCCTGAATTTTTAGTTTTTTTAGTTTTGTTTTGAATTTTTTTTTCTATCCCTGATTAAGTGTATAAATCTGTGTTGAAAGATTTGAATTGTCCATTGGTTAGATTTTGCTGTAACACCCTGTACTGAGTTAACAGTAGAAGATGTAGGAAAATATAAATGAACGATATAACCCAATTAATATGTATATGTCAGAAGGAACGGATTTAGATTTCTGCTTCCCTTGGGCTAAACCAGTATTTGCCACTCTCCCTTTCATTAAATTTTTCTGACCCATCCTATTTTACCCTCCTTAATTTCTCTCCCAAGCCTCCTTCCATTCCCTATCACAAATATCGTAAATAAAACACTACTAAAAATCAGTTTATGAAAGATAAGTGTTATGGCTATATTTTACTTTGTCTCTGCATCGTTTTATAGGCCTGTTGTCTTTTGTACTCTGACCTTAGCGGCGGGATGGATGGTTGGTTGCCATTGTAATTATAAAACATCGTTAATATCTGAGAAATTTAATAACCATTTTGTTAATTATAAATAAATTATACACAAGTTACAAGACACTGTTTTGTTTCACATACATCTGAAGAGCAAAGTTTTCCTTTTCCTGACTTCCCTTATTATATATCTTTTCCCTTATTTTCTTCTTTTTCGCCACCCCAACGATCTTGTCGCCCTATGCTATAGCCCTCTAAGCCTGTAAATACGTCAATGTATATTAGTGGAGAAGTAAAAGTCAATATTACTTATTATCCTATATTTCTACTAACTCTGGAGCAAATCTGATTAATATGAATATACTAATTTAAGTTTGGTTGCAATATCACACCAAGGAACTTAGTTTCTTTGGTAAACAACGATACAAGCTAATTATAAATCAAAGAATTGCCCAATAAGAACTATTCTTCTCAAAGCACTTTTCAAATTTGTGAATAGGAGACATTTTGTTTTGCTGATGTTACATGTAAAATGGTTGTTTATGAAGTATTTTGTAGTTCTGTTTTATTCTTCTCACATGAGTATTGGCTATAGAAAAAAAGCTCTTCCTGTGTTCTTCCCGTAAAACATACGATTTTTGAGTGTTGATGTAAAAAATAGATCGTTTACATAGAATATAAACAGTAATAGTCCTACACAGGTATCTTGAAATTTAAACAATCCACTTCTCTCTGTGCATTTATTTTTAATTCTACTTCTTATGCATTTTACTTGTCCTTCACTGCTTGTACTTTCAATGCTTCCTGACACACTGTTCTTTCTACACACACATTCCTATCTTTTTCTAAATTGTGAAAATATCCAAAGATAAAATACGTCAGCGAGAACGTCATTCCTTCTTTTTTTCCAGATAGCTTATCAATTTTAAGTAATCTCAATGGAGCTATAATGTTTACTCGGACGGTATTAACTGATAAAGCTAACTACAGAAGGAATGCCATTTCCTGAAAGTGTTGTCAGAAAGCTTCTCTAGATAAAGTGCATAGATTGAAGAAAAAAGGTTTAGGAATATATGGTCCTTTCAGAAACTGCCTTTGCTTTTATCTATAAGCTTAAAAGAATCATTGGCCTTGATACGTGAAATGTTCTGGCTTCAGCCATTAAAAACAGGATCAAGAAGTTATCAGTCAAAAATGTTATCTCATATCCACTACCAGCTGTGTGTAATTTATAAAAGTTTATTAATTGTAGATATGCTTGAGGCTGATTAGAAAATTATCATCAACAACTTAATGTAATCTCCAAACCACAGTTAGCTCCTTTTCTTCACAAATCAAACCCAAGCTGAACTAACTGAATTTGAACAGTATAAGAATGGCACAAACACAATGGTAATATATATAGAGGGAGAGCCAGGATTATATGCACTAAAAAAACAAAAATATGCATGCAAATAATTAAAAATCCCTAAATATGCATTTATATGTACTCAAGAGTGTAATATATGCACTTAAAATGAAAAAATATATTATTACATATTTTTTTGACTCGTTTAAATAACAAATGTTCTGCCTTTTAAAGCAGAAAATATTGATTTTATTACTAACTGGCTGAGTAGAAATATTTGGTATACAGTATAATTTTTATTATATTTTATCATATCACACATTTTCCATCAATATTCTGAACAAATAAGCTTTGTCTCTTCTGTTAATCAATAGTATTTTACGACCAAACAGGTCCTTTTAGATCTACTGTGGTGATTGGATTATATTTATACATTTGTGAGGGTAGTTTATAACGGAAATTCCATCTGTGATAGAACATCAGCATTTCCTCTATTTTCATTTGTCCCGCTTATGTTCTAATGGTATTTTCACAGCTAATGGCACACAATGAAAGAATAAGCCCTAAATTAAAGCTTGATACACAAATACTGCTATTAAAACCAATAAAAGTGGAGTTTTAGCATAGTCATCTTGCCATTTTTTAATCGTTGGGTAACTTTAAATCGTTATCAGAAAGTCCATATAAAATACTTTATTTTATCCAAACTAAGATTTGGGACAACTTTGAACCAGTAAAATTAGGTTTCAAAACTTCATTTCCAATACTTGACAGAAACAGCCGAATAACCAAATTAGCTGTGTATACTGTTGGCAACTTCCTTTCTAAAATATAGAACAGGACGGAATTTTAAATCAGTTTATTAAATCTTCAAGGTGGGATAATTTTCAATAAGGTGTGTGTAAACCTAAATTACACTTTTCCTCTATAAGAGGGGAGAGATCTTAGTTCTATGTTTTTTTGGGTTTTTTTCCAGTTTGAGATTCCACTGCTTTATAAATACCATGTCTTCTACTGAAAAATTTCTTGTATTTGCTTATTTTCATAAATATTTTTAATGTTTGCCTTGAAATTAAAAAAATTATATTGATATACATTGCAATTATATTTATACATGTTACATCGATATAATCTTTAACTTGAATGGTAGGTACATGCTGTGCTTGTATCGATGCATGCTGTAAAAATTTTATTGTAATCCCCAGTCAGGACCATAGCTAGATGCTAGTTACAGGGGGACTCTGTGAAAGTTACAAAGGGTGTTCAGAAGGCTTAAAACTCTTTAGCGTTTTGATGTATTTTATTAATATATTTAATAATACTAAATATCTAAGTAGGCTAATATATTTAACATTAATGAATAAATTTCTTAACTTAAATTTTGCATTAAAAACTTACAGAGGTAAACTAAAATTTACAATTTCCCTAATCTCTAATATAGAGTAGATGAATCTTTCTGTAAAAAACAATGTACACAAGTCTACAATAGAAATCTATTTTGAATATATTTTTAACCTCAAAGAACAATTTTCATCATTACCCATAATTTTATTAAAAAAATTTTAATAAGTTTCTAAAATAATTTATTTCAAAAGAACCATTTTTCGGGAAGGAAGAACTATTTTTCCCCAACTAGGGACTTGTCTCCCCTCCCCAAAAAAATTCCCCATGGATTGTATCATACATGCTGCAAAAATTTTTGACCCCCCCCCCCAAAATGAAATCCTGGCTACAGCCTTGTATCATGCAGTTCGTTAAAACGAAACATATTGAAAACTAGGAGGTGTGATGCAAAGTTTCCCCCTATGGATTGAAGTTGCCCTAAATGACAGTAACTGATCATAACCAATTAATCTAAGAGTAAGCCAAAATTTGGTAATGAGTTAACAATATACACAATGTAATAATATATTAATGAAATATTACAAAATTTCATGTCAAAATTATTTTTTAGAATAATTAAAAAGTTACATATACAGTAGTTATTATATAAACATAGTTATTTATAGAAAAGATTCTATGGCCATCGTGAGTTAAAAATGAGGTCCTAGTATGAACTATGAAAAGGTGAACTTTTAACGATGCGGGATTAGTTTCTTCAAATCTGACAATATAGTAACTGAAGAAATAGATGATTTGAGTTTTGCTTTCGTTTTGCCTTAATTTTCTGTAATCTAAAATTCTTGGTATATATATAACCCACCTTTTTCTTTATTTTTAACATCATTACCATTGTACAATTATACAGTCATGCTTTATTTATTTGTATTTTACGGTGCAAAGGCAACAAGGATCATGTGGCGCCGGGACACAATTTTCCGAGGAATCAAAACCTCTTGAGGCCTAGGGAACCAACCTTTAGACTATGATGATCAAATAGTCGGCGAACGCTCTTCTTTGTTTTTAGTACAGTTAGAAATCGAACATGGGATACTCACACACTAGACACGCACATGTTACCATCGAACCACCGCAGAGCCAAAGAAGTCGTGCTTTTGGTAATAAGGAACTAGTACAGCGAAACCTAGATAATCCAAAACTTGCAGGAACAAGATTTTACTTCGACTTACCGAGGTTCAAAGGGAATGAGAATTACTACGACTAAACGAGAGCCACTGGCATAGGAAAGGGGGATGATCTTTGATAACTCCATTGGATATCAAAACATTATTTTCTCTAAGGCCGCATCACATAATCTTCTTTAAGGGTACCTCTATCCACTATAAGTTTTGAATTATTACGTTACTACCGAGAACATAGGCGTAATCTAGTGGGGGCACATGCCCCATTTTTTTAGAACAGGGGCAAAATTGCATTTTTCTCACCCAATTTTGGATTTTTGTTCTTTTTGCCCCCTAGCTTACGCTATATTTAACCATCAAGTTACGCCTACGGACAAGAGCTTAGAGTTATGGAAGTTCCACTCACGTTAAAATAGCTAAAATGCTTTTACCAAAGAAATAAATGTTATATTATTACACAGATTTAAATTAGACTACATATACAGCTAAAAAATGTATTTTGAACTAACCTGTGCTGCAAAGCTACGAGACCCAAATAGATAATATGCGCAACATCGAGATTTGTTGGCCATTCTCCGCTTGCAACGCATCCAAACAATCCACATGCTTCTCGTAATTCATCTCCTGCAACATCATCTAGCTCTGTACTCATTATTCAGGAATTTAAATTTTATTGCTTGCAGGAGTCGTTACGGCGCAGATGCTATCGATGATGTAAGGAGCACCGACTATCAACAGGGCAGAACACGTGGGTAAGGACAACGACCACGTGCATCACGTGATCAGGACGGTTACGATGTACACGACACTGATTAACTAAAAATATGATGGAGTTAAGAGGAAATTATTTAGGGAAAGGAATATTCCATGCTCTGATTGGTTGCTTTCAACCTAATCTACGAGAGTCTGGGCCTAGAATAGCGCTGTTTGAACGTCCTGTCTGGGATTACAATGTTGCTTTCGGCAGCCACTCTTCCCAATCCCCTCCCTTGCCCAAAGAATATAGCCTTGCCAAGGAAAATAGAGCGGAATCTATATTCTTTAGCTTTGCCCCCTTAAAGAAGTAAGTATGGCCTAAAATGATGACATTATCACATTTCAACTATTCAGGCATAACTCGAAGTCTATCCAAATGGACAGTGGGTGGTGGGGGATCTCCCTCACTAACCGTTCTCTGATTCAGGTAAGAGTAATTTGTTTTCAGGTGTGTATTTTGTAAAAAGTAAATACATACTAACTTCCTAAAATAAATTATACATAGATAACGCACTCAGATTAAAAGCAAGCAATGAGAGCATGGAATATTCCTCTCTCCAAATCACTTGTTAGGAGAGAGAGGTCTCTGAACTCCATAAAACACATGGAGGTAAGAAACCTTAGCAAAACCACCTACTCTATACGGGCGCCGTTAGCGGGAGGGACAGGGGGCCCGTCCCCCACAATGTTGGTGTTAGAGTTCCATATCCCCATACAATTTCAAGCAAAATGCCTTCTTCTGGCACATTGTCCCCCCGAATATTTTTAGGCCGTCGGCGCCAAAGCTACTGTACCTACTACCTCTGTAGGTGGTGTTGACCTTGGAGTCACAAGCTTTTCCTCGATTAGCCCCTCCTTAATGGGGAAAGAAAGGAACTCCTTATGCTTAGAAAAAAAAAAAAAACTGTTTCGGGTGAACTCTGTTGCAAGAAATTTTATTTTTAAAATTATTTTATTATATGGAAATAATATCGAAATAAGTTAAAATAATTAATGACTTATAAAAGAATCAAGCAAAACAATTTTCTGCTGGTGATATTATTATATTTCATATCCGATAACATCAATATTTTTTATATTCTAACGTTTTTCTCCAAACCTAGGCATTTTTTGAGAAAAATTCATGGAAATAAAACTAAATAATGTTACAAATGTTACAGAATGATGAAATACTTTTTACTGTATCGTAAACGACAAAAACCGAAGATAATAAACGAAGTGCGCAATTTAAAGCAAGCTAAGTGAAAAAAACATGTAGAGGCAAAATTTAGGCCGTAACGTTCAGCATTGAGAAATGGGGAATACTGGGTAGGTTATAGGTTTCGCCGTATTAGATTAATTCCATGGGAAACCGGCTTCACTCATTCGTCGTTGTACCGTCTCCGTGGAACGTTACAACTATAATACTATACCATTAACCATTATAATAATTATTATTATATACATGGGCGCCGTTATCGGGGGGGGGGGACAAGTTGACCTGTCCCCACAGTGTTGGTATTAGGGTTCCATATCACCCTCCAATTTCAAACAAAATGCCTTCTACTGGTATATTGTCCCCCCGCCCCCAATATTTTTATGTCGTCGGCGCCGATGATTAAATAATAAATTCCCGCACAAAAACTAACAAAAAACTCGCCCCAGTAGCTTTGTGTTATTTGTCCATACCATATCTATACCATTATTTGGCAATTGTGTTATCCCTGAGAAGGGTAATAATATCTTACAACATTATTATTTTTATTTCAAATGTCCATCATTTTGGTTAACAAACCGCATGGTGTGTGATTATTAAACTGTCAGATAATTATCAGTCGTTTAAAAGCAGGAGTACCATGATAGGCGACTAACACCACCCCGCTATACATTTAAATAAATCGAGCTTATTTGGTAGTCAAACCCAAAACAAAGGGATCTAAAAACGGTGGACATAACCGCTGAGATGCTAATATATTAAATAATAATAATAAAATTAATCGCTTACATAGTGCGCCTACATAGTGCCTCAAAACAACTGCTTTAAAAATAAAAAAAATAATAATTTTTGGATTTCCCCAAAAAGGAAATTAATGAAATATGATAATATAAGAAAATGTGTAATGTTAAGATTACACACAATAATTCTGCTTAAAATTTACTTTGTGATATTAGTGTTGCTAATAATCCAAGAATTATGGCTAGGAAACGAAACGTTAGATTTCAATATACAAATATATCCATTGTGATGGATTGAACTCTTGGGAAACATAACGTAACGAATAATGAATCATGATCATCACCGTAGAGTTCTCCAAATTAATGGGGGGGGACACACACATTTTATATACGTTTATAAGTAACACTATATGTAAAATCGCAATATATAATAGATTATTGGGGGGAGGGTAGGGCTTAGTTCCCTATAACTCTATGCCTATGATCATGATAATCAAAAAATGAAGCTGTTTAAAAAATAAGAGAATGGAAGAAATGTGGGATGATCTGCCGTCAATTTATTATTTAGATGTGTTCGCTCTCTTTTTAACCAATTTCTTTCTCAGTCTTTCCTGTTCATTGCCTTCTTGGTATGTTGAACACGTCCAAAATTGGTGGTTTTTGTTTTAATTTTTTCGTTTTAACTTTTTAACGGGGAGGGATACTATTCCTTACTTTTAGTTTGTATTACGTACAATTAAGAAATATCCATCGTGTAGGAAAAACAATCGTTAAGTGTATAAAATCGACGTTGTGTCTTATAGAATGGACCACTGAGCTGTATAAGAAGCCAAGCTATATTTCAATATAGCTTAGTGTGGAATGTTCACATGCTCCATTGGTGTGGACTACCTGTTAGTACCTAGACGGGACTCTATTAGGACTGACGCTCTACAAACATACATAAATAACGCCATACAGGCTCTGCAACTCCCAAAATTTAAAATATTTACAGATGGCTCTTTTGATGCAATTCATAAAAAAGAGGTGTTGCAGTATACATTTCATTTCATGAACTGCTTCTGTTCCACCGAAGCAGGATTAATTGGAATTTACGAAGCCGTCTACTGGATTTCAAAAAATTGTTATGAAGACTCAGTCATTTTCTGTGATTCTCAACCTGTCCTTTCAGCCTTCCGTTACATCCTTCGAAATGGATCTGCACTCCAATAGTGCAACACATAATCTTTTTCACCTCACAGTGTCATCGAAGTAACCATAAAATTACATTTTTTTTTTTGGATTCCTGGATATGGTGGACATCCAGGTAATGACTTTGCTGATCTACATGACCGCAGTGCACTACGCACCTCGGAACAATGCAAAAAACCATTCTTACATGAATAAGTCTATCAAGTTGCACCAACAGGATAAAAGCTGCGATAACACAAAACAAAGTGCTAACACAAAGCATTGCGGGGCATCACCGAGCACTTTACTCAGTCAAAGACAAGCCTGCCTTCCTATAAGAGAAAGCCCCACGACACATCTGCACACGCTTTCATCGTTACAGAGCAGGCACCTTCCTCACTAATAAACATCTATACCACATTGGAAAAGCTCCACCTCTTCTGTGGCAACAATGGACAACCGGAGAAATAGACACCGTGTCCCACCTACTATTACACTGCAGTACGTACCTGCTACTAAGAAAGAAAGAACTATATAGGACCTGTTTGATTCTCACCGGTCTCCTTATACAATGCTACAAGTGCTAAAGGCTGTCTGCCGTTTCTTCATGCGCACTGGCCGCTACATCTAGCTGCCTTCCTACCTGTTTTACTTTATTATTTGTGCACATTCATGTTTATTTATTATTACAAGCTTCCTCTACAGTCACTCAAATTCCCCTCATCATTCCAAACTTCATCATTCAACTAACCTGGAGCTCTCTTTCTACAGCAAGACTACAAGTCACAAGATTCCACAGAGAACAGCCTCACTTCTATTATGAGCTTTTCGACTTTTGCTTCATATCGACAATCAAGTCTTTGTACCTACCTCTTCTGGAAATACAGTGCCGCCAGCTCGGCCAACTTTTCCAAAAAATCTACACATGCGCACACACACACCTACACCTTCATTGGTGTGGACTAGTAGACAAGACCGTAGCGGGGATTTAATTTTGGAGGGATCAAAAATTTTTACATGTATCGATACCATCACAGCATCATAATGCAAGATCTTGCATACGGGCGCCGTTAGCGGGGGGGACAGGGGGGACCCGCCCCCCCAATGTTGGTATTAGGGTTCCATGTCCCCCTCCAATTTCAAACAAAATGCCTTCTACTGGTGTATTGTTCCTCCCCAATATTTTTATACCATTGGCCCCCATGATCTTGCATCAAACACAGCATGCAAGACTGTAGTCAAGTCCCATGAAGAATTTAGTTTCAGTGGGGGGTGAGGGGACTGGTCCATTAGATCCTCCTCTCTGCATGCTGGCATGCTAGTATACATTGGTCATATACTATTTTTTTTTTTGAAGAAAAGTACTCTCAGAACTTTGCTTATAATTTGATAAATTTATGAGCAAACAAACCAATTAACAGGTAACAATATTTTCTTGCAATCAACGCATTCATTTCTAAACGCAATTGGTTTACCTAAATTTATTTTTAGCCTTACTGCGAATTATTACTTGGTTACTCTCATATACTTTTAAGTGGTCAACAACATGGACATACCTTCGGTCACGGCCAACTAAATTACTACTACTAGTAGTAATCTAGTTGGCCGTGCCTTCAGTGTAACTATAGCGTAAACTGAGGGGAGGGGGGCAAAAAAGGAAAAAAAACAAAATTGTATTGTAAAAAGTACGATTTTGTCTCTTTTCTAAAAAATGTAATTCTCTAATCTAGGCGGCTAGTTCTCAAGATTACGCCTATGATCAATGATTTGTTTGTTTGTTTTGTGGTTTTACGGCTCAAAGACTACAATGGTCATGCTGCGCCGGGACCTACTGTTTTCCGAGGAATCCGAACCTCTTATGGCCTAGGGAACCAAACCCCGGACTACAGTGAGCAGTGCGATCTTTATGAGATCTCTGAGTAAGCGTTCTTTGTACACTGTTGGGAGTCGAACCCGGATTAACGGCGTACTAGGCGAACGCGTTACCACACTGCGCCACCGCAGGGCCTATATGATCAATGAATCATCCCACAGACGCTTAAAATAGATTACTGGCGAAAAAACATCCAACGTTATTGACGCCGGAATTGGATCTACGACTAACGTAAGTGCTAAGACTTGAGATTTCACCTTCTGTGCCACCATAACACAAATCACTCTCTTTGACAAATAATCATGTACTTATATAAATCGAACACTAAGCAGATTAAATTAAACGACAATATTAATCAATGTTTATTGGCGCAGTGACACCAGCGCCGATGCTATGGTGTGACTAGATGGTGAAACGCTCAAAGAAAATAAACATCTCTGTGTTCGGCGGGATCCGAACCCACGACCCTCCACCATCTGACCCACGAACGACAATATTTAATCCCCTACGAACGTACAGTGAAAATTGGTTATAACGACCTCCAAGGGACCGCGAAAATTCGGTCGTTATAACCGATAGTCGTTATAAACAATATTTTTTTTAAAATGATTGTAGCCTAAAATATAATATACTCCAGAGTTTTATAAATTATTTTGATAGTAAGAAGTATTAAACTTTTTGGTTTCAAAATTAAATAAAAATGTATTTAATTATAATCAATTTAATTTCCGTTTATATTAAATTATATTTATAGCCACAGTAAATACGTAACACTTTTTATTTTTTTAAATTGAAAAAATTCTAGAAAATACTAAAGTATATAATGTAGAAAACAAATCTAATGAATAGTATTTATTATATTATACTAATGACTTCCGAACAGTGCCGGTTTAAGAGTTTTATGGGCCCTACGCTTAAAAAATAAAATAGGCCTCTAAAGAATATGACCTTCGTGTTATTCAATTAATAAATCACGTGTTTTTTAAGGTTTATTATCTTCAATATTCAGGTTTAGCAGTAATAAAAATTTCTCGGACATTTGTAAATAAACAAGATTAGAATAACGCTTAAATTTTAATAACTAACCCACATTGTTCCGATTTATGACTGTCAAGTCGCGTCGTTATATCCGATACGAATTTCCCTAGTTAGAATCTACGTAGACTACAAAATCGCCGTCGTTATAGCAGGTTTCGTCGTTATATACGATGTCGTTATAACCGATATATTTAGTATGGAGTAGAATAGCAAACCAAATTTCTTGTAAAAATTCCGTCGTTATATGCGGTTGGTCGTTATAACCGGCGTCGTTATAAACGATTTTCACTGTATATAAAGACTTTACTTGAAAAGTGTAGTCTTTATTATTGTAAATTGTTGTATTTATTATAAAGTGTTGGTTTTGGCAGCAAGTGGGACTTTCCATGTTAGTTACCCCTTGGGGGTGATTTAAATTTTTGGAGTATTTCGCAACTTTACTTTTTTTTCATTCTATTCGCCTTCGTTTCGTTTCAGCCAGTGGATTTCTTCTGCGTGGAAACAGAAATTAAGCAAGGCTTGAAGGTCAGACAGCTGTGTTGTTTTGAGACGAGATGCGTAGGTCGACCCCTGGCTGAGGCCTGGTGTCTGAAATCGCGCCTCCTCTGGAGTCTACGCGAGGTTGAGACCATGGCTGAGAAGCTTTTCTAAAATCAGAGATTTATATATATACATATATATATTTTGTTTATTCCATTGTAGACTGCTCATCCTAGATCGCAGGAATGGTTTTAAGTCTTTATGGTGATGTTATGTCTTCCGTTGAATATTGGGAAAGTCGTGGCCTTTTCAAAATCAAGTGCGACTAGGAATACCTGTTTTTGTAAGTTTATTTTTGTAAAAAGTGCTATTAAAAGTGCATGTTTTGGGGAAAAGAGAATATTTCATGGTGCGAAAATTGCTAAGGATCTTTTAAACTGAATTTTGTTTCTAAAGGGAGGATCCAATCGTTGGCAATCAGGCTTAGTGTTGTGTAAAGCCATGGTAGTTTGGGACATGTTTAAAATTTGAAAAAGCATGATGTTTACATCATATTAAAACTAATAAATTAAATCTTGCATATTTTTTGCAAAATAATGCGTTGTATTATTTAATTAACTGTACCGAAATTGAAAAAAACATTGAAAACTCCGTTACGGAAGGACATAATTTCATGTTTTTTCTGTCCTTCCGTAACGACACGCATTTTTCAAAGTGCATTTTTTTATACCGCAGGAAAATTTTCATACCATTTCAGTTAAAAGTAGTATTGGGCCCTTTTCTTAAAATAACCGACGAAAAACAATTCAGTTTAATATTTTGAAATTGTAAAAAACATTATCCATGAATGTTCTTCGTCCTTCTGTAAGATTTTGAATACCATGGTTTTACCCTGTTGTTTACTTACCTGAGGTGAGAATTAGTGTTTATTTGGTTTTATTGAGGTTATGGGACTTTTTTTTTTTTTTATAAGTATTTATGACAAGTATTTGTTTTATTTTGTTCTCTTCAAATGTGGTAGTTGCATTTTGTATAAGGCTGTAGTCAGGATTTAATTTTGGGGGGGGGGGCAAAATTTCTTACAAACTAAGAATAAATATGTCATCTTTATTGTAAAGAAGGAATATAAATACATCATACAAAAATAAACACGAAAATATCTGTTTTGCCTTCATACATCATTGCAAACTTTTGCTTTTAGTTTTGCTATCAAAATATAATTTTTTATAATATGCCCGTTTAAAAAAATGGTTTATCTACATTTTTTTCCGTTGAAGTATTCTCAAATTAGTGGTTTACGTAACGAGATCTTGTGGTCAGAATTTTCATAATTATTCAAGGTTTGAGAGGTATTTTCTCATCTTTTTAAAAGTTTGACAAAATTCACACACAGTTGAACCCCTGTATATGCAGCTTGCATATATGCAAAGGTCGCATACATGCATAAAATATAGTCTCAAATTTTATCTTTTGATGTTACTGAAACCTGCTTAATTGCTATTTTATACATGCACAAACTGCATACATGCAAGTATTTGTGGGCGCTATTGCAGAACACGCAACCCACTCGATTCTAGTCTGCGTTTTCAAAACTGGCAATTGGTACCTGCAACAGTGGTAATAGTTAACTGCCATGTTTGCACCGTTCTTGCCTTTTTCCTCCCTCCCCCTCCCCACCTCTTCCTCTTTCCAATTCTAAAAAAATATAAAATGAGTACTTATTCTGTGCGATCGGATGTTTCCGGAATCGGCAAAATCACTAGCTGTGATGTTTTTGGTAATCCTCTTCCTTCCCTAGCATACTTTTCATCAATCCTCCTCCTCTTCCCCTCCCATAATTAACTTTATTCTGCTTCTTCCTCTTCCCCCTTCCCTACTTTTCAGGAATCCACCCCTCCCATAATAACCATGAATCATCTCCTAACCTACTTTTTCATTAATTTTCTTCCTCCTCTTCTCCTCCCATTCTTTTAGTGCATCTGGATCCTCCTCCTCCCTCTTTCCGTTATTCCGCCTCCCCCCTGACCTAAAAAATCCTACATTTCCTATGCTATTGAAAATCATCTTCAACACTATGTCCAACACACAGAATCACCATTATCTTCCTCTTCGGGCACTCATACTCGCAGGCAATTAAACCCTTTCTCATGGTCCACTCAATCTATAAAAAAAATGTGATCCATAAAAATGAAAACGTTTAAATGCTCACTAAGAGCGTGAAGAAAAAAATGGCATCTCATACCAGATCATGTGGGATGCACTGTACATCCCGTCACAAAGCTATCTAGTGCAATTTCCTACAATTTCAAGGAGATAGATGAAGTGGGTTGCATGCTCGGCAGTGTCACTGTATTTGTGAAGTCAAACGAACGTTTCATTACAGAATTTGGCACTCTTTTTACAATACGGTACCCGCTTTGTAAATGGAAAGTGTCAGGGTGCTAATTGCAAGGGGCACAGATTCCTTTGGCTCCCACACAAAATATTTGGGGGAGGGGCTGAACCTTCCCAGAATTGAACAATAAATAGATAAAAAGAAAAGTGCAGAACGTATTTGAGTGAAAGACGCGTTTTTATTCATGTTTTTCCTTTCCCTGTGGAGATGCAATTGAATTTCATTTAGCAGAGAACAGGCCTATACATTATTAAACTAAAGTAGGCCTTCAGTGTTGCGGTAATTGTAAAACAGTTGAAAAAATGAAAAAAGAAACGTCTCTATTTAAGTCCTTGGGCATTCCTTCAATAAAACTGTAGGGAATAATAACAAAGACTTCTCCCGCCCCCCATTCCCCACCTAGAAACTGAAAAAAACTTGGGAAAGATAAGATTGGGACCTGCCTAGCCCTCTCATTTCCAATATTTAAATTGGCGCCTCTGGAAAATGCAGTGTATGACTGTTCAAAACATAAAGAGAGAGAGAGAGAGAGAGAGAGTTTTATTTATTTTAAAGAAAGCAAGTGTTTTAATGTATTTTTTACTGTTTTTTTTATATATATTTTAGATAACAATTAACTTTGAGCTATTGCTGTTACCAAAAGCGAGTCATGGCTCCATTAAAAGAAAAGCTACCAAACTTAAAGAAGAGTCAGAGTGAGAATTTTGACAGTAAGACCAGTCGATTCTCATTTCGATGGTTTTTAAAAAGAAGTAAAAGTTCTAAAACTACTAAAGAGATGACTTCGGCGGAAAAAGCACCTGTTCCAACTGTAGTTATGTCGAAGTCCTGTGAATCGGAGATGACAAATTTTAAGTTTGACAAGTATCCTACTGCATTATTATGGAAGCTACTGCCTAACAGGGGTAAAATGATTTCAGAAACGGACAAGACAGGCAAAAGAAAAGATGGGAATTTTAAATTGTCTTACAGTTGCAGCGATGTGCACAGCATCGTACCTGCTCCTAATTCGTCTTCTGTTGTTCGATCCGCTTGCAGCAGTTGCAACATTGATGCCAATCCAGAAATACGAAATGGTCAAGAAAAAAATAATTCTAGTCAGTGTCTGTACAACCGGTGTCCCCGTAATGCCAGCTTTGATTATTCAAAGGTGTGCACTAAATCTGAGAAGCAGGAAACGTCTGGTCAATTTACGCAAAATGCCCAACAGTTTGTGTTATGTAAATTATGCTTGATGATGATTCCTCAGCAGACTATGTTTGTGTTACAAGATTGCGGTTGTAGTTTCTGCTTATCGGTAAGCAATTTGTTTTATATTGATCTGTTGTATAAATCTCTTCCAATAATTGTTTTACCAAGGCTTCCACACCACATTTGAAAATTGTGAAAAGCAGTTTTAGAGTACAGACTATGTGAAAATATTAACCGAGTTTGATTAATTCCTGGTTACCTATTTTAATGAATTTATAACTTTTGTTTATGTATTTATTTTTATTTATAATTTTATACTATTTTCTAGTTTTGGTTCCTTAACCAGCATCATTTGTGCTAGCATCGCCTGAACAATCAGTTCTTCTGGTGATCGCCAAAATAGTGTAAAAGCAAAAACTACATTTGGCATCACCCGGTTTTCATTAATATGAGACCACTTCAGAGGGTGGTTTGCAAAAGACGAACCAAAATGTCAAGTTTCTTTGAGTTATTAAACCCAGTTAATAGTTTCACACAGTGCGAATCAAAAACTGTTTTTGAAACGTGTTATTCTAATAATAACTATTTCTGTTTAACGATGTTTATTTTTCCGTCACATGGATGTTTTTGATGAGGGAGATACGTTTCTAATCATAAGAGCATATCGCACCCTTGTGACGAAAATGTTACAACTCATAATTTTGTGAAAATAATTTTGGGTGCTTTTCCATTAGACGGTGCAAATGTCGCCACTTGAACAAACGAGCCAAGTCGCCAAGCGGCTAATTATTAATTAATATTTGTTTATTAATTAAATACTTGTTGCTGAACGCTTTCGACTTTTATTCGCTGACTGTTTTGTCATTCATTTGGCTGTAATTTTATATTAAAAAATAAAAGGAATTTATGTTTCATAGAATTTAAAAATGTGTAATATATATACACACACACATCTGCAGAACATTGCAAAACATTCTGCTTTGGGGCTTCTATAAATTTTGAATGTAAAATTTATGTTAATCAATTTGTTTATTAATGTTAAACACATTAGTCTACTTAGCATGGCCCCTACATCCTGAAGTGGGCTCCCATGCTAGGATCTATAGAGGGCCTCATAGATGGAAGAAAAAAAGGAAAACATGCTTTGTTTTGAATGAATTCAGAGAATAGAGCACATGGCCCCAAACGAACATTCCCCTTATGGTTGTAAGAAATTTGGCGGAATTCTTCATTATTTGGCGATTTTTCGCTTGCGCCCGG
>QLNU02014802.1:79499139-79521406 GCA_006491805.2 Dysdera silvatica | reverse complement strand
AAAAACCAACCACCCCAGTTCAACTCTGAGTTGGATACCCTGTTGTAAACTGGAATGCCTTAATTTGCTAGGCTACTAAGACGCAAGAACAATTCTCCTATTCTTCATATGTAAGGTTTGTAAGGTATTACCCTTCTTAGGGTTAACAAAATTGATAATTGCTAAACAAAGCATGTTTTTGTAAATTTTTTTTCATGGAGAGGATTAAAATGGATAACCATTTTGACAACCACATTCATGCTCAAATTAGATCCTTAGTTCAAGTTTAATTCCCAATGGTGCCAGAAAAAAGGTAGGTTCACCGTGGCCCAGAGTTTGGTTCGCCAGGCCTTTAAGAACGTATTTCTTTAAAAAATTGCAGATCTCAGCGTATCATGACCTTATATGGTCATTATACCATAAAACACAAATAGTTCAGGTGGAGCCGAAAACAGAGCAGTAGGTCTACCGACTGTTCTGTTTTCTCTACAGAGAATGGTAGGCAGGGTTCAGGACAACGGGAAAGGAAGATCAATAGAAGAAATGACTGCAATTCATCGAAGAACCACCTGTCATTTGGGCGAAGCAATGCAGCAATTTGATGGTGCTTGCAGGAATGGATTTACAACAAAAGATTTTGGGGTCAAGAGGGCAGCAGTTGATGTGGGTCAAGAACAGAATGGGAAAATGTGATCGTTAGAGCTATTCCCACAGCACCTGATTCGTCACTGTCAACATTCCAACATGTGACTTGTACAGAAATGAGCAACATGACTGATATGTGATTCAGAGAGTGGAGTCCAAGTTCTCTTCCCAATATGCCACTTAACCCCTCACCAGTGCACTTGCACTGGTGTTGGGCTAAGTCGGCCTGGAATTCCAACGACTGAGGATGAGTTCTATTTTGAACTGAGTCCTGACAACACAGACATGACCTGTCCCAACATCGTTGGGATCTTACTTTTACTGTTTCATGCTAAGTCAACAACAACAGGAAGTTGTGGTCTGGGATGTCATTTCTTGTAATAGTCGGAGCACTTTCATAAGCATTTGTGACATCCTCACGGAACAGGGATACATTAACGAAATTGTATGATCTGTTATGTCCATTGTGTCTGTTGTGTTGTGTTGGATTTTTGTCTCTTATAGTAATAGTTAATAGTAATATATATATATATATATTACTTTTTTTTTATATTAACCTTTTAGTGCATGCAGCAGTATCTCTTGATAAGCATCAAAGAAGGCAACACTACAATCATGTGTCCTGATGCTGAGTGTGGAGCGAAAGGAAAAGTACTTGTGTCTGAGGTAAGTGCCATTTTTGAAAAAATTTTTTTAGCAGAATGTCCATCCATTAATGTGTATATGTATTCTATAATTAAAATCGCAGATCATAGTTATGTGAAAGTAATCAAATCATTACTTTAAATTGATTTTTGATGGGATAGATGAGATTTTATGCATTTAAATTGTACATTCATTGAAGTGTTAAAATGTATTTATCATTTTAGATACAAGATTTAGTGGGTGATGAAGTCTTTTACAAGTTTCAAAAGTACAAACTCGATAGAGGTATAAATGGCTTTCCTTTTATTTATCAGATTTATAATTATATGGCTTATATTATTATATAAGGGTTGCCCAAATGAAAAGTGGACATGTGTGATAGCGTCAGAAGTACAGCAGCGCCACCATTCAGGTTTATAAAGGAAGGTAGGAGGAGTACATTGCAGATTGCGTATAACTGATTAATCAGTTCGTGTGAGAGCATTTAAAGTGCATGTAAAGTTGTGCCAAAGAGGGATGTGTCCAGAACAGAACAATGCACAGTAGTGCGGTTTTTAGTGGCAGAAGGTGAGCGTAATGCGGACATTTATTGCCGAATGGTGGCTGTTTATGGCGAGCACTGTCTAGGACGAATGGCTGTGAATGAATGATGCACTGAGCTTATTAATGATAGACCAAAGCAATGCTTGTCTAAGTTGTAAAAAGATTCTTGCAGGCACCTAAACCAGAATAAGCAAATTCTTTTTTGGTTGAAGTAAACTGTCTTGGGCCATTTCTTTGAATTTCCACATTTTTGTACACTTTAGGCTTGTGTTTATAATTAAATATCATATTATAAGCTAATTATGTAGCCTATCATTAATCCAAACATGACAATCTGCTACTTTTAAATACTCGTAATATACTCATCCATACTGTAAATACTCACATATTGTAAGAGTGGTAGCGACCCCTAAAAATATTTCGATAGTCATAAAAAATTCAGTAAAACATTCTTTTGATAGATTGAACACATTTATGGGTTGGGAGGAATTCAAAAAAAATTTTTTTTAGGCCACATAAGGCCCACTCTACATGTGAGGCCATTGTGTACCTGGTTATTCTCTTGTACATGTATGTTGACCAAAGGGAGAATTCCGTAAGCAATAAAAGGAGGATGCAGGGGGGAATTATTCAAATACCATTAAGTTTCATATAAAAATGAGGCATCAAAAACTTAAGCATATTTGTATAATTCCTTCACACAATTTTTTATGAGGTTCCCCCATTGGCCAACATACATATACATGAGAATAGCCACATACGAATATACTCGGTGACCCAGCGGTCAAGGCATTTGGAATGATAATCCATAGATTGCTGGTTCAACTATAGCGTAAGTATGTAGCATATTCCTTCCCCTCTGTCTGTAAAAAAAACTTTACTGTAGTTGAACGACTCCTCCACACCTTCCTTTATTTTTAAGTTCGCCTCCCACCACCCTTTGGTCAACGTATTTTCATTTCAGTTTTCGATTTTTAAAAGACAATACCATTCATCAACTAGTTATGGCTTTCAAGATGAGGATGAGAATTTCAATGCCAAATTTTTTTTGTCTGTGTTATCTGCACTTCTGTCTGTATGGGACTCTGTTAGGTTAAAGTGATGCAATTTAATATGTTAATTTCGAGCATCAGTGTATGTACAGGTCGCGAGATTTTGGTAGTTTATGCTTTTTTTTTTGTTTTTCAGATGTTGAATTGGACCCTTTTCGGACTTGGTGCCCAACTCCTGGGTGTGAGACCATATGTCAGTTTTATCCCTCCTTCAATTCAGAAACAGGCGTTTCTGTCCATTGCCTTAGTGTAAGTAAGACCGTGGATCACATTGCATGTTTCCATTTTCATTATGATTTGAAAAATCAGAATTCTTAATTTATTCTAATTGTAAACACTTGACAATGTAAATTAGTTTGTCATCTAACTTTTTTGTTAGTGTATGTGTGTGTTGATAGGTCTAAGAATAATGAAGGTAAATCTTTTGAATTTTAATCTTTTTCTTTTTTTTCCAAATAAGAATAAGCTTGCTATGCGTAAGTGATGAAATTCTGTCTGCTTTGACTATCTAAAAAAAGAAAAAATTCTGTCTTTCATAAATAAAATCTTAATTATTTTTTCATTAGCAAAATTAAATGTGCATTTGCTCTTTTGAATTTTTAGAAATTAATTTATTAATGGCATAGTTTCAGTAAACTTACCATTTTTCAAAAATTTTGATGTGAAAAAAAATTCTTTTAAAGTGTATAATAAGCTGCAGATTTAAGTTATTTGACTGATAACAAATAAGATTAGGATATAATTTTTGTTTTTTAAGTGAATATTCACATTCCGTGCCTCTTGTTAGCAAGAATGGTATATAAATACATTTTTCTTTCCTCCAGTGCAAGTTTACATTTTGTTCGTCTTGTAAGCTAAGATGGCACACAAATAAAACTTGCGAAGAACTAAAGAAAATATTGCAGGACGAAGCAGAGTAAGTTACCTTTTTTATTTTTAAACATATAATCAGTGTTCCTGTCATTTATTTGTGATTTTTTTTTTTGTAATTTGTGTTTGGTTCATGTGAACTAGTGTCCAATGTCGGTAGTTGCAAATTTTTTTAAAAAAAAATTTTTTTTGGTCCTGTTGTACTGCATGCAATGGTAATAAATTCACCTAGCATGAACCAGGATTTGATTCCCATTAGTTCAAAAAAAAATTACTACTTCCACTCAAACTACAGCTTTTTATGTACAGAAGCAAAAGCGACGCTGCGCTGTCCCAGAGCCGAAACAGGGATACATCGTGATGAACTGACATGTTTTGGTGTGTTCGACATACACTAGTTCATACAGTGGCGCAGTGTGGTAACCTGTTCGTCTAGTGTGTTGTTAACTTGGGTTCGACTCCCAACAGTGCAAAGAACACTTACTCAGAGATCTCATAAAGATCGCACTGTTCACTGTAGTCCGGGGTTTGGTTCCCTAGGTCTGTGCAAGGACTTAAGCGGCCTGCGCAGCATGGTCACTGTAATCCTTGAGCCATAAAACAACAAACTCTGGAAGTTCATTCAGTGGGTCCTCAGTTTGATTCTGTGCCAGAGCTGTCTCTTTCTTCTATACATAAAAAAGCTCTAGTTTGAGCTGGAAAACATGTGTCAAAAATATTATCTATTCCCCATTAAAAAATTACAAAAAATATATCCTAGTGGCTCTGTGTCTTGACCATTGGGGCAATTGTGTTAATCTGAAGAAGGTAACATCTCCTGGAAAACAGTTGAGCTAATGCCTTTTTTCTTGCCCATGGTATTGGTTCTGTAGGCAACAGAACTTCGGACAAAGTGGAAAACTATATGTCCAGGCTTATGACTTTAGCTGTGCTTACGATATACAACACAAACAACAAAAGGACTATATCCAATAATATGAGTGATGGAAGGGTGAGAAGGAAAGTAATGGTAAATATATATTAAATATGTTTTTTCATTTAGTTTTTATAGTGATGATGAAGATGCCATTGTAAAGCGATGCCCAAACTGTAGCGTCCCAATTGAGAGGGATGAAGGCTGCGCCCAAATGATGTGTCTACGATGCAAGCATGTATTTTGCTGGCACTGCTTATCTTCTCTTGATGTAAGTTGCTTATGTGTGTATATACAGGGTTCCTGTGCATTTAGAATTTTCAGGGCATTTGAAATCATCCTTAAAAGTTGGGGACCAGCCAGATGTTTTGACGAACTCTGGAAAAGTCGAGGTAAACCTCCCCGACTTGTGTTCTAAAATAGCCAAATTTTATGCGAGCATGAAGCTGTTTTCCATAAAACTGAAGTTCAATTCAAAGTTTTGTTTACATTCAGTCGTGGAATTTTTTCCTTCAAGGTCAGTGTGTCCAAATTTTATTCAACTGATTGTAAAGAGACCCTTTTACAGGCAGGCTAAAATAGAAGAATCAGAACTCCATAAAAATAACAATGTCACTAACTGGTTTAAAAGCATTTGCATGTACAGTAGGTTCTGCTGTAATGCATACTTTTGCATTTTGGATTGTCTATAATAGTGGTTCTCAAATCTTTGAATCTACGAACCACTTTTTAGAATATGTCACGTTCCACCTAGCTTTAACCAGGGATGTATTCAGGGAACCTTCAAAATGAACTATGGTTTCTCATGTTAAATGCAAGGGTGGATCCAGCGAGGGGGCGATTGCTCCCCATCTCTCAGGGTTGAATAAGAAAAAAAAAAAAAGATGACTAAGAATATTTTGTTTGTTATGACTGTAATAAACAAAAATCTAACACTAATGTCGAAAATCTCCAAGCCTTAGAAATCTTGGATAAATGTGATCAAGATGTTTTTCCATGAATCTACAAGCATGAATCTACACCCTTCAACATATGTTTATAGTAAACATTGCTTCATCAGAACGTATTTTTTCATAGCACCTTTAAACATGGTTGACAGAAAAGAGGTTTTTAGGACTAGCATTAATACACACCCACAGAGATATTCATATTGATGTAAATAAAAGTATTGACAAATTTTCAAAGAAACCAAGCTGGCTTGACTTTGCACTATAAAGTTTTTTGAAGTTGCTTATTATGAAAAAAAGTAAAATAATTACGATGTTTTTGTAGTTTAAATTTAAACTTATTTTATTAATTACATTGTAAATTTTCGTTTTTGGTTATTGTATAATATACAACACCCAAAACGTAAAGGAGACATATACAATGTATATGTCTCTTTTACTAGCTGATTCTTTCTGTCATATTTAACTATAATCTATCCTAAACCATATAGTTTAATTAAAGAAAAGCCCAGCTTTAATTCATTGTCGTAAATTAAATATTTTGGTGAGTATAAAGGAAGGCTAGCAAGTGTAACTTGCGAACAACATTTACCTAAACTATTCAACAGCCCAAAACTAAAAATTGTCCCGGGGAGGGGCCAAAGAACTGCCCCCTTCATAATACCATCCTGGATCTGTTCTGAATAAATGTGAAAATATGTCAATGTAGGGCAGAAGAGACACAGAAAGTGGTCTTTCATTCCTTTCAATTCCCCTACCCCACACTGTGAGGAAAGCTATCAAGCAATAAAGGGAACAAGCATCCCATCCCCATCCTTGTCCCATTTGTGAATTTCTTTCTATCAGGTTTAGTAGCGAATTTCAGGAAACTCCCTTGGCATTAAGAAAACTTATTTGTTAAGACTTTCACAAAGGGCATTTTAGAGAAGATCCACTAAGTCTGGACATACCCCAAAAAACTCTGATAGTGGTTGGTTTTTCTACAGAAACCACAACATTCTTTTAAAATTGATTTTCAAATTTTATCTCGAAATATGCATATTTCAAAATCGTTTCACTCCCCACCAAAAATCTGCCAGTGTCCCACCAGTGGTGCATGCCGCATAGTTTGCGAAGCACTGGCCTGTAACGTTATTCCATCTTGAGCTGTGGTGTACATATTCCCAGGGGTATGCATGCTACAGCATCATAAGTCTTTCAGTAAGTATAAGCATGCTAGCAGGTTTCAAGGCAAAAATTAAATTAGGTTGGTGACTGAGGTTTTTTTTTTTACCTCTTTTTGAATAAACGGCTGTTAAAGCAAAGGTACCCAAAGTGTGTGCTATGGCAGCCTGTGGTTCCATGGAGAGGGAGATCCAGGGTGTCATGAGGCGCCCTTGAATTCACTTGCTTCAAGGCCGAATATTCGTCCTTGAAGCTAGCTGAATATTTTGTTAAATCTATATTTATTTATATATATATATAATTTTATTCTCAATTTAAAACATGGCAAATACATTTTGTTAATATTCATAGGGAATTTTAAAGGAAGTTGATATTTGGTATTCTGCCTTTCAAGTCGAATATTTGGTTGCAGGGCAAAAATTTCCGCTCTCCAGTTCGCCATTGGCGAGTGGAATTTTTTCTTTGGCGAGTTAAAGTTTGGTCTAATTATAGCTGAAATTCTTACACGAAAAAAAAAAAATTAAATGAATCAGCTAATCAATAATTTACTTGAATGTGCCAAAACACCCATTCCCTACTCAAGGTCAAGACGACCAATGTCAAGCGATTTGGCTTCATTCATTTCCAGTCTTGTTAGTGGCATAGCTATTATGCCGCCCAGGGTGAGTGACTGTCATTGTGGTAATTGTTGTGCGTGTTATTATTTTTTAAAGGCTAATTGCCGCCCTCCGAATTGTGGCACCCGGGGTGACTTCCCCCATATCCCCCCTTTAGCTACTCTACTGGGTCTTGTTGTTATTGCTATTGGGAGGAATGGGGTTTCTTGGACCATATGGTTTGAGCGAGCATGGAACAAGTGCCGTTTCAAATACTGCCAGTGTAGCATATTCCTACGTTAATTTTGTTGAATAATGACCGAAAAACAGTCAACACCTTCTAAGTCTTTTACGGAAACGCCAAAGATTTGTGCTTCCAATGATGCTGTAAGCTAGGATCTTGTTGAGAACAGTAATTCGGAAATAGCCATTTCAAATGACAGTGAAGTTATGCACATTGGCATTTTGTCTAACATTATTCGAAACATAAATTGGACGACAAAGACATTTCCGATGTTAAAAAAAACAAAAAGCAAAACCCCTTCATGGGGGAAAAACATTTTGATTGGATATTGTTTGACGAAGTGTCTAACACAGTGAGTTGTAAGTATTGCAGAAAGTTGCTTGGAAATGGATCAAAGGATTTAGTGCGTCTTTTAAAAGGGAAACTTTGCATTTCTGATAAAAGCAGAGTTCATAAAGCTACAGTTGAGCAACTTTAGGCAAAAGCTGCACCCACAGAGTCACCCATGGTTAAATTCATTAAAAATGGACAAAGAAATATTTTCTCACATGAAAAAATTGTTTAATATTTTCTATTACATTGCTAAACATTATAAACCTTTTGCAGATTTTGAAAAGATCTTTTGGGTTATTTCATGGAAATGTAAACCTCATGAAAAGTAAAAACAACAACAACAACAACAAAAAAAAAAACTAAGTGCAACCTGTTATTTTATTTTATATATATTGTAGTATAAGAATCTAGTAACAATTTGGGAATCATTTGAATTTGGCAGTTGGAACACAAAAGGTACATGGTTGTGAAGTAAGCCAAACTGAAGATTAAATGTAATGCAGAAGACTTTGCTATTTATGCATATGTTGTTAAAAAAATTTGCCTGAAGCTTGATTAATTTGACAGATTAGACCTTTAGCTAATTTATTTATTTGCTACTTCTGGAAAATATCATAGGTATATTATCGGTTATTGTTGTTTATTGTTTACCTTTTTTTTTTTGTTACGTTGGTCACAAAAATTAACGTTTTTCTTTATAAACAAATAAATTTGTTTACTTAGAAGCTATATCTTTTAAATCTCTTTACTCAGTTTCTGCTCTGTTTAGAAAACTTTCAAGATTTATTTTATCATTAATTTAGCTCATGGCTGTGACCAACATAAAATTTTTTGCATGACCAACGTAACAAAATAACATGTTACGTCAGTCATACTCGTTCTTATATCATTTAAAACTGTATAAGTGTTATTAACACTTGGACAGCGGTTACAACTGAAAGTAGGTAACGGTCTGTTTCTCAAACATTTACATAACTAAAAATATTAAAAAAAAAAAAAAATATTATTCAAAGGTAACAAAATGGTGCCAACAACTGCTGCATAACGAAAACAACATGCTAAACAACATGCATGAAGAATAAATATTTTGAGAAAAGGAAAAAGCAAAAAATCATATGAAACAACAAAGATCGAAAAAAGAAAATGAAGCATCAAAAGTTAGAATGTGTGAAATGTGTTCAAAGAAAAAAATGCTTTCATCATCTTTCTTTGTGTCCAATCCTCAGTTTTGGAAAAGCTTTGAAAGATGTAGAGCGTCTTTACCCCAGAGTCCAAGAAAAAAAAATGCTATTGTTAAGAAAATGGCTACAGAATTGGGTCTTCCACTTACTGGTAAGAATATAAAGACTCACAAAAATAATAGCATTCCAGGTGAAGTAAAACATATGGTAAAAGATTTTTATTGTAGAGATGAAATTTCTTGTCTACTTCCATAGCATAAAGATGCAAAATCATTTAAAGATCCAAATGCCAGTAAAAAGTAACTCTGCTAAAATGTTTACTTATGTACAATTTAAAAGAGGCATATGAGTGTTCTCAAGCTGATAATCTTGAGATTTCCATTGGTATTTCCAAATTGTGTGAATGTAGGCTAGTTGAAGTGGATACAATTTCATCTAAATGTCATGAAGTCTGTTTCTGCCCATATTGTGAAAACATTGGGTTTCTTATCCAAGCATACAAATGGAAAGGTTCTAATATTAAAAGCATAAATGATTTGCTATCACTAATTGTTTGTGACATATATCCTTCTAATTGCATGAAACATAAATGTGAGAAATGTTTATCACTGTTTGAAGAAGTAATTCTTCAAGAAGCAACAGCTAAGTCTGAGGCAATTAATGTGAGATGGAGGAAAATTTGAAACAAAAAGTTGTAATAAATCTAATTCATTATCAGAAGAATTATCAAAACAAATTCCAAAAGTTTCTGAACATATTTATAATATTGCACACCAAGAAAGGGAATTAAAAAAGCAAAAATATAATTTACAACCAAATGAGATATTAATTTAAACTGATTTTGTCCAAAATTATCAGATCAAGCATCAAAATGGTAGCTTGGAAAGCTGATCATGATCCAACTGTCATGATCTATACTGGTGTTGTCTACTGTAGGCAATAGTGATAATTTATTAAAGCAAATATATGGAATAATTTCAGATACAAAAAAGTATGCGTCTTTTGAAGTAAAAGTTTTCTTAATCGCTAATTTTCAGAAATCGTTAAACATTTCAGTTAAAAGGGTAATTATTTGGAGTGACGGTACTGAATCGCATTTTAAAAATCATTACTCCAATTGCTTCCATGTCCTCTTTGAACGCCTGTGAATAGAATTTTGGGGAGTCTTACCATGGAAAAGGACCTCATGATGAAGTTGGGGCCGTCCTCAAATACCATGTATGGAAAAAGTGCTACAAGGACAGATCATAGCTAAGAATGCATATGATTTTTTTTTACTGAAGTGAATTCTGCTAAATTAAAAATTAAGTACCTTTACGTTCCTCAAGAAGTGATCGAAACTCAGAGTCCTGAAATGAAAAAAAATTTTATAATGTGAAACCACTGAATGGAATTTAATCAGCTAACTGCATTAGTAAAGTGAGCTTTATGTGTATAAATATGTTTACCAACACCAGAGACAATTCCTTTTGCTCAAAACCTAAATTTATTTTATAATGAAACAAACGAGATATCTGAGGTAGATGTTGATTCACCAGAAAATATAACACATGATTTTCAATTGAACTAGAAAAATATTATAGTATGTACTATGATGACAAGTGGTATTCAAGCCGTATTGTTTTATATGATGAAACATTAAACGTTTGTAAAATAAAATTTTTGTAAGAGACCCCTGAAGGGTTTAAGTGGCCAAATTATGATGATACCCAGATGGTTGAAGTCAAGTACATTATAAGTGGTCCTGTTCAGTTAGTTGAAATCTACCATTTAATATAAGTATGGGTGAAAGAGACAAAATAATTACATTGTACAAAAAATGGAAAAAAGTAAACCATTAATAAAGTATTCAATATTATGTACATCTTTTATTTGTATTCTTGCATGTTATGTTGGTCACATCAGTTTTAATTTAAAACTGTTTTTAACTGACTATTTGGGAGGATGTAAATTCCTATTACATATACTATATCAAACCTGACATTTTAAGGTTTAAAAATACATAAATATAGGATTCTAGAACTATAAGTTTCAGAGAAATAGCTTTATTTAATTAGGGTACTATTTTATGAGGTTGAAAATTTTTTACGTTGGTCACGTGTCTTAATTTTGAAAAAATTAATTAGTATTTAATTAAAAATTCAACATTAAACACGTGTTATAATTTCTTAACATAATAAATTATTATAAAAGTGAAAAGAACTTTTACTATGCAGCTTTTATAGCAATAATAAGTAAAATTATAACCTTCAAGTGCAAATGTTACGCTGGTCAGAATAGAATGACCATTTTGCCTTTAGCAACAAAACTGGAGGTGAAGATGTTAAGTAAATATTGCAATGAAATGGCATGCAGAATCTTCGTTCACTACATTGTTGAAATATAGCAATCAGAAAAAGAAATCGATTAGAAGTAAAATTTAAAATATCGCATTTCATTAGTATTATAATTGATGGTTCGACAGAACTACTGTGGAACATGCAATGTTTTATATCAAGTACATAGAAAATGGAATTATAATGGAAGATTTTTTAGGTGTTATTATTTTTTCATCAGGCACTTCAGAAGGATATTTTATAGCATTGCTTGATTTGATAAATAAGTATATTGTTGCAGGAAACTATAAAGATAAAATGTACATCGTTGGCTTAGGGACGGATGGAGCAGCAAATATATGGTTGAACATAAATCTGGTTTTTGTATTAGAATGAAAGAAGTGTGTGTCAATCTTATAAGCATCCACAGGATAGCACACAGGTTATAACTTGCAATTTTAGACGCTTGCAAAACAATTGATTACATACAGTCTTTTGAAAATACTGTAAAGTGTGTATGTAAATTTTATAGTGGTTCAGCCAAACAATTTCATAAGTTACAGGAAATTTTAAAAGTCCTGGGTGAAAAATCATTCAAGTTCGGGGAGCCGCAACTTGGAAAAGTTTGGGAACCTCTGTGTTAAGGTAATGTCATGGGCCAAAGCTTTGAAAACGAGTGATCATTTATTTTCTGCCGAGCAACCAACCAGAAGTCCTGCATTTTTGCGGAGGGAAACTTGGTTGGCTGTTACTTCTGAGGATGCTCTGCATAGCACGGAGTGAAATGTTAAATGTGTTTAATAAACAGACGTGGCAGAATGTCCTGCAAAGCTCTATAATTTATATTTGTTACAGCCTATGAATTAAAAAGTTATAGTAGTCATTTGTGGAATATATTTACAAAGTTGCTGGAGGCCACCAAATGTGACCAGAAGAAACTGGTTAAAATTTGGAATAATTCAAACACGAAGAACAACATTATTGTAGGAGGTTGAGGAGATATCAAAAAGTGTCTGTTTTTTCAATATCGTTAAATCTTGCTTGGTGCAACATATTTGCTGTCCTTCTACCATTAAATTTTAGGCTTACGGTGGTGTAATAGTAATGCATCCATTTGTTTATAGTACCATTAACCTAGGCTTGATTCCAATGGTGCCATAAAATGTACGCCACTTTTTCTACTCATCCATAGCCTAGAGTTCGGTTCTCTGGGCAGCAAAGATTGACTCTTCAAAAAACTGTAGGTCATGGTCCAACACAATAGTAGCTATCATTGCAGTGTTCGTTCTGGGCTTATTTCGTGGAGCGGAGATCTCTGCCCACTCTTTTATAAAAATACGTGGTGCCGTGCACGACGTATTTTTATAAAAATTTGCAGCCTGGCATGTGCCTTGTAATTAATGTTTACACCCTACTGGAAATCTGCTTTTTTCCTGAAAAATACCACCAAAAATATATCTTTGGTTCTATATGTCTCGCCTGCTTATAATGAACTCACGGATATAACAAACCAAAAGTTTGGTCCCATGGGGTTTGACTGAAGTTTAAATGCAGTGGTTAGTCTAGTCTCGTTTTCCGTTGAAAATAAAATGGTTTGTTAAAAAAAAGCTTTAATTAGTAATCTAGTCAGTATTAATTAGTATTAAAGTAGGTAAAGATTATTTGTTAAAGTGCCCTTTTTTCAATCCAGAGCGTTCTCCCCTTTTCTGATCCTAGAATGATCACTGGTCATTGCACCATGAAACAAATATTGATGAATTACACTAATATCATTATTTTATTAAGTGAAATAAATCTTAGCTGCGAGCAACATTGTTTTTAGATATGCTCCAATTTTAAAATGCAGATATTCTGCAAAAACAACTATCCTATTATAGTATACTGTACTTGCTTTTGTTTTGAAAACTTTTGTATTGCCATCGTCACACTAATCATTCTGAATTTAATATTTGAAATTAATTTAAGTTAATATATTTATTTTTTTCTTAAGTGTATATGTAATATTGTACACGTGCGGTACTCCCTCTATTATACAGCATGGCAATTTTGGAATTTCAGTCTTGTAATTTGAGTTTTTCATTTATTTGTAGGATGATTTTTTGCTGCGCCATTATGATAAGGGACCATGCCGTAACAGATTAGGCCATTCAAGAGCTTCTATGGTTTGGCACAGAACTCAGGTATTTTCTGATTTTTGTTTTTATTAAGTCCTATATGTTTTTCTACCTTTATGTTCTAAATCATGAGTTTTACATCGGAGAGTATTATGTTATTTGACGTTTTACCTGCCCTTCGGTGGCACAGTGTGGTAATGCATTTGTCTTGTGCGCCATTAACCCAAGTTCGACTCCCAGCAGTGCAAAAAGAACGCTTACTCAGAGATCTCATAAAGATCGCACTGCTCACTGTAGTCCGGGGTTTGGTTCCCCAGGCCTTAAGAGGTTCGGATTCCTCGGAAAACTGTAGGTCCAGAGGTTCAAATTCCTCGGAAAACAGTAGGTCCCGGCGCAGCATGACCATCATAGTCCTTGATCTGTAAAACCATATACAGACGCTTTACCTCTATCTGAAGCAGATTTTGGAACAGAATATTTTTGTGCTATTTTACGATTCAATGAGTACAGAATGAAATACCAAGAGTAGGAAAGTTAAAAAGTATGATAGGAAAGAGGCTTGTGTAGCAGCGTTAGTAATAGAAGAACAATAGTAAGGAGTTAGAGTTTACACATAAGCAGCAGGGGTTACAATTAACGTTAGTAGAGAAATTGGAAAGAGGTGTGTGTGTGTGTGTGTGGGGAGGGGTCAGCAGCTGCTTTAGGGAAATTAAGAGCATTTACAGCTAATTACAGAATAGTTACCTAGTCGGTGTAGGATAACCAGCAGACAGAATTGGTTGCTTGCCCTTTGGACAAAGTCATTTGTATCCAATGATCTCTTTCAGAAAATTCCATTATTTCTGTTCCTAGGCGTTCAGTGTTCCAGATAAGGCTGTGATACTTAGATAAACGTCCAATAAACCTTTCAATAGAGTCACAAACATCTTTCCCAAGAATTTTACCGTTCATAATTTTCAAATTGCGGTGCAAAATTATTTTTTTCTTTAACGATCGGCAGGGTTGATCACTTATGAGATATTATTCAGTCTTGTTGAATTTAAAATTGTTCCCGACTAAACATTTTGTAAAATAGCAAATGTTCAATTGCGGGAGGGGTTGTATTGCTTGATCGTTGAGATGAAAACCATGTGACTTTTTTTATATTGACTGATTTTAATGTATTGTTAGTGTTTTCGTCTTTGAAGTATTCCTTGAATTCTTTCAAAATCGTGATGTCGGAGGTTATGGCACATTTTTTAATAAGGTTGCGGTAAAACTACAGATGTATCCCCTGTTTTGTCGCCAACTATCGATAGAAAATAAAGTTCTAAAATGAAACACATGTTTCTTGCGAAAGCAAGCAGAATTATCATTTTAGATAAATTAAACTTCGAGTACACTTTCTCTATTTATAAAAAGTACCCCAACATTTTAAAAATTTGGATAATGTGCATACAATGTGAAAATGGAAAGTAAAGATTGAACATCTTTTCTCGTCTGTTTCTGGCAAAATTAGTAAAATAATAAATTAAACAAGACTGTCATGAAAATGGCATTGGAGGAAAAAAATTTCAAAACTTGACATTTGGTTACAGTGAGTGAGTGCATTTTAAAAACGAATGACTCTTTCATAATTAAATATTACAATGAATATTATCAACTGCAAAGGAAATGGTTTCTACATTATTGAATGTTTTAGGATCGTTAACTGAATAATTACACTTTCGCCAGGAATATTGCAACATTGGGCGATATTGTTCAGATTGAAGTTGGTTATATATTATTAAAGAGTGCATTTTTAGTATTTCATTTCTATTTTTTATATCAATTTTCATATATCAGCAAGGGCGATTTAGTTTGTAACTTTTTTAACGAACTTTTTAAACTGCCTGAAAAAATATACGTCAGATGGTTGAATAAGTGATATTGTTTCAGGGGGTATTTGTAAGGTAAGGTAATGCAATCGCTAAGAAGATCTTCGTATATGCTTAGATCTGTGCACCCTGTCTAGGAATCTAACATGATACAAGAAAGTGGGTGCAAAAGAGGAATAATGCACAATCATTCAGCCATTCACTTTATTACCATTATTCATTTTTATTTGTAGTTTGTCCATTTTTCCTGATTTTGAAGAAGTGTTATATAAGTTTGAAAGCCAAAATAACTTTTTTTAACGGTCAGACTGAAATTTCCATTTTTTTTTTTCTTTTAAGCATATTAGTAACTTGCCTCTGAACTCCCCACTCATTGACAGCATTGTATATGAACACGTTAATGAAAACTCTGATAAAATTGCTGAAATGGTTTGTTTTTCCCCTTTAAAAAACAACAGCCTTTCGTTTTGCAATCAAATAATGAAATCCACTCTGATGGGATTTCAGTATTTGATAAGGGTCAAGAGTGAATGTGGAATCTCTCAATTTTTGATATAAATTCTACATCAGTATTTTTAATTTCCTCAATATTATGGATATGTGCTGTGGTCAAGTATTTTGTGATTTTTCAAGGAACAATTCCAGCTGTCTTTGTAAAATTTTGGATGAAACGATAACTGCTTTTCAAATTGATTAAATTTTCTTTAGCTTTATTGCAAGCCCGGCATCTTAAATCCACATCATGAACTGGCATATGACGATTTCTGGCATTCTTAAATTTTTGAAATATTGAAGCCCTAATTATTTCTTATTTTTGATTATTTATCCCTAATAAAGGTTGTTTTTTTTTATTTAAATGTATCTCTAGGATATTTAACTTTATGATAACGAGCTTCAGTATGAAGACATCTTTGTTTTTTACAAGAATTATAATAATCGTTTGTTTGGCTTTTTTATGGCGCAAGAGCATCTGGGCTATACTGCGCCAAGAGGATCTTTTTCATGCTTTTCAAAATAAATTTGTTTACCAAAGCATCGTTATTGCAAAAATCATCATTACTATAATCAGATTCATACTCGAAATTACCATAATTTGTTCGATTTTCATTAAAGTCATGAAAATCCAGAGTAACATTCAGTTACATTATTAATAAAAAATAACTCTTCAATTTCTGTAAACAAACATTTATTTTCGTCTAATTCTGCATCTGTAGTTATTGCAGGTTGTACGTTGTATTTTTTTTTATTGATAAATTTAAGATAGATTGAATGATGTTCACGAAATTCTTTTTTTTTTTTTTTAATAGAAAATCAAAAATGAAATGTGGGCGGTTTTTATAATGTGATACTTCGCTAGAAAACGAACAACTAATAATTTCAGTCTGGCATTAAATAAACTTCTGATTAAACCAAGTTAAAAGCATACCAACTGACAACACCCACATTTTTGTCAATACCTCGATTACCGCCATAATTGCACCAATTCTTGCAAGGACTTCGCCAAACAGCAGAAATTTGTGCCAATTTTGAAAATTTTATTCTTTAATTAAAAATTAATATATGGATTTCGCAGAAAAAGGACTTTGGATTCGTAATTAGGGATCTAAAATCTATAAATTGCAATATGTCTCAGGACTCCCACTCTGGGTAGTTCCCTTGTTAGTGAAGTTTTTCTCCATACGCAACACATTAGACCAAACAAAATCTTAAGAAATGTTGAGTTATCCAGAATGTCGACTTATTCAAGGGTTGAGTTAGCAGGGTTCCACTGTATTCACTAACTACTCCTGCAATGCAGAGGGTTTCTCCACTAGGCCTTAAGAGATTTGGATTCCTTAAAAAACTGTAGGTCCCAGCATAGTTTGACCTGTGCAGTTTTTGCACTGTAAAACACAAGCTAAAAAAAAAAGATCTGATTCGGTTTATATTTGCACAAGTTTTGTGTTGTAATCAAAAGTTTTATTTCACAATTTTCATTCCTTTTTTTAAAGCATATTGTTTCCTTTTCTAGGTCGTAGGAATTTTTGCAGGTTTCAGTTTCCTATTGCTTGTGGCTTCTCCAATTCTGCTTCTCGCAGCTCCATGTCTTCTCTGCTGCCGCTGCAAGAGCTGCAAATTTTTTTACGAAGAGGCCACACCGCTGTAAACTTCTGCTATGGCAATTTTAGTGTATTTTTCACCAATGAGCGACAAAGAAATAACCCAGAGTTGGGGCCTATTCATGATTGTATATCAAATACACTATTATATAATTTTAAATCTAGATCGAATATAAAAATGTAATGAACTTTTATATAATTATATGTAGTCCTTTTTATTTTTAACTTAATGGAGTCACCGCTAAAGTCGGGTTTAAATATTTTATTATCGAACCTCACTGTTGCCTGATGGCAATGTCTTTATGTACCATATAGACAATGGAGTTTGAATCTAAATAGTAATGAAAACTTCGTTTTTTCTACTGATTTGTAGTTCAGGGTTTAGTTTGGAAGGTGACAGAAGTTTGGATTACTCAGCAAACTGTAGGTCTCATGATCTTACTTGTATTTATGCTCTGAAACATAAAGTTTTTATTATATAACTTATTTTTGTGGGGCAAATACAATGATCGTACATAGTATTGAGGCACGTTAAATTTATATTTTATAAAACCACATGCATCAGGAGAAAATATTCTAAATACTGCCAGGGAAATGACATAAAAAGGAATATTTTTGGATCCACAGAGTATTTTAATTAGTCATAATAGGTTCTTAGACCTTCACTCTGGGTTGTTTCTATCGAATCGATCACTTGCGACATCTTTATTGTCACTTTAATGGCAGTGCTGCTGGAATTAATAGTATATTGCTGTGATACAAATATTGTTGCACTGTTATGCGAATAACAATCAATATCCATTGATTGCAAGAACTCCAATTGTTGCAGACTGTTTTGGGTTTAAATGTGTTCTATGATTTATGTGTGTGTTCTCCAAAATGTATATTATCTTTAAGATTTAAAGATTTATATATTGTTAACTTTTTTTATGTGCGTGTTTTTTTTGTTTTCGGAATTTAGAGTGTCATAATCTTGCACAATTACTTCTATGCTGTGGTCGTTCAGTTACTCTTGGTAAATGATTGTTGGACCACATTTTGACACTTCAGAGATATTAGGATCATCTACTTATAGATCTTGGACCCATTTATGATCTAATCGTATATAATGTCTGCTTGGCTATGTTCCCATTCCAGAATTGAAAGGAAATCGTAAAAAAAAAAAGTCGATTTTTCACTAGTTGTTTTTGGACTTTTTTTTTTTTGTGTGTAACTGTGAAGTTATACTAATGATAATTGAATGTGTTGAGTGCAATATTGTAATATAATTTTGTTCGGAAAGCTTATCGTTTTATAAAACTCCCAAACGTTTTGTTGCTTGGAAATATGTTGGAATATCCAATGGTTGCCTCGAAAGTAGAAAATTTTTGTTGCTCACAAACTGAAAATATTTTGAGCAGTGCGTTTTCAGTTGCACCTAACCTAGATGTGAAGTGTAGCATTTTTTTAGTACCTGAAAATGTATATTTGTGGATATGAGAACGCACATCATACCATTTCTAAATTCGTATTTAGGCTTTTGAAGTGTTTCTAGCATTTAATTTTAAGCGCACAGCCTAACGAAGTTAACTGCTTGTTAATTGGAAATGGTAATTATATTTTAGCTCACACCCAGAAAGAAATCGAGGACTGACCTTCAAACTGCTGAATATTCGAAAAGTACAAATTGCGTTGTTGGGAGGTTAACAACAAGCATAAATATTTTCAGGTCTGATTTATTCTCCGTCGTAGATTATCGTGAATCGCTTATAGGTGCCAAAACATTGCTAATATGTTGCTTATGTTATTTGCTATCCATTGTTCAAACGTTGCACGCCTGTCAGAACATTAGATACTTTAGCGAGTTTTAAATATAGAGATCACAAAAGTTTTTCAACTTAGATGATTACATTCGATTACAAAGTTACGCAAACTATCACTTTAGCCATAGTTTCACATGCGGCATCTCGATTATCCAGCCCAAATGAATGGGTCCTATGTGAGTATAATCATATTTGTGATTATTACTATCACTATGATAACCAATTGGAGATGAAAATATAATCTACAAATTTCACATAATCTAAGGAATATTGCTTCTAGGTTTCTTACTAAATACAATTTTTTTGGTTGTTAGCTTTCATTGAAATTTAAGCTTTAAAAATCATATGCTGTACACAGTACATTGTAGCATAATGGATAATCGGGACCGTATTGTTGTGTACATTTGCATATTTCAAGTTCATGATTTCACTAAAATCGTTAATTCCTACTAACCATCTAATTTTCACAATACATTTAGTTAAATAAAAGCAAAAGTTCACCAAAAATATTTGCACACTGTCATCTTGCACTTATAAATAAATAAAAATTACCTTGTATGTAGCAATTTTTGTTTTATTGTATGGAAGACTGAACTAAATAATTTTTTAATAGCTGTCAACTCTCTAGGGAAAAGTTGGTCATTTTACAATGCAGATCCCAATGTTTCGAGTATTAAATTTCACTGATTTTTGTGTTAAACTTTTTATTTGCTTGTTGAAAATCAACTTGCCATGTTTTGCTTATTTTTGTTATGACATTAGGTTTTGAATGTCTTAAGCATTTGTGTTATGAATAATAAGTCTGTTTACTTGTTGACCTTTACATGGTATTTTTTATTATGCAAATTGTTGTAAACTGTCATCGAGAGACAAAATTGTTATTTTGGTGTAGTTTTTATTGTTGAATTTAAAGGCTTGTTTTAAAGTGTTGTAGTCCTTTGATTTTAAATTCACTTTACGTGTTATTTTCTCCCAATTTGCTTAATCCCTTTCTTTGTGTATTTCACAATAACTTGGCATTCCACTATAACGTGGGAGTTTCCATGTTACTGCGTAGATTATTATTGATACATAATCCAACTAACAAAGGAAGTACTGGACAACGATCGAAGATTCACTCAAAATGTATAAAGTACATTCAGACCAATTTCTGAAGCATTAAACCTTCCTGGTTTTCATGTACAAATCTGTGAATGCAAAATAATCAATGTTTAACATTTCGGTGAAATTTTCATTGTTTTTCTGTTATTAATGGCGAAAATTCCACTGAGTCAACTTCATAATCAAACTGGTGCACATGTGCAGTTTCATCGTTATACATGCACACATATTCGACTATAAAATCCACCGGGTAATGTTTCAGCTGTTACTAATGGATAAACAGTGACAATTTTGCTGCAATATAAAGCATTTTGCATCCACAAATCGAAACTTGGCAGAAGTACACTTCGGGCAGTGGTCTGAACTTCTTTTGTACAGTTACAAGCAAAGCCGTAAAATCCTTGGTAAATATTAATTACGAAGGAGAATAAAATTTTAACCATTGTAGCCAAGACCATTAACTTAACTTTGCTTTTAAGATATCGATACAATAAACTTTCATAGTTGTTATACTGTTGTAGCCAATACTGTTATACTTCAATTCTGACCTTATTGTAACTAATAAAATTCTGTTTTTCTTTTTACACTTGTGACTAATGTAATTGGCATTTATTGTAACCAATGGGGTAAGCATGTTCATTGTAGCCAATACTGTTTTCATTTGTGCTTGCTGTAACACGTCTTTAATTTCTATGTAACCAGTGCAGTAAATGTAGGTTTAATACTTGATTGCAGACTCTATTGTGTTTTAATTTTATTTCATTGTATCTCAGCAGCAAAACGCTGTTTTGTCTCTTCTGTTCTAATGAGCATTTATATTTTTTTAAGTGTAATATCAAATATGTTACTCATAGTATCGAGTTATAGTAGGATGTCAAGTTGATAACTATTGATTGATTACTGATCAATCCTATACCTTTAATAATAGTAATTAAGATTTTTATATAAATTACATTCTTTTATATGTTCCATTATCAGCTTAATTTGTATTGATTTTGGGTGATTATAACGAAATGCGTTACTTTTTTCTGGTAATCGTGTTGAATTATACATACAGATATTGTATTAACTCAAAAATAAGTGTTTCTGAAATCTGATACGATGCACCTTATCTCTAGTTTTGTAGAACCTCAAGATCTATTTTCTCTTTACTGATCTTTGTACTGTATGCATACAAATTGTTGACAAAAGTTCTGTCACTCGCATTTTTTTATTTCATTGTATGTTATACAAATGCATTGAATTTATAAAACCTTACTGAAAATGGACTTGTGACTGTATGTTTGTTACTGAATTAGCACTTAAGCTGTACATTATGTATTCGTAGTATTCAAAACTTGCAGACCAGTCATGCTTCATTTGTTGCTTCTCGCCAGAGCCAGGTCTTGGAATATCATACTAAAGCAGTGGCTCCCAACCTTTTTCAAGCTGTGACCCACTTTCATAGTAGCCAAATAATCCACAACTCCCTTTTATAATAACTAAAGGATCTGCAACCCCATCCCCCTCCCTCTGTCTGCCGCCACCATATTTGCATAATAAGAGCCTTTTTAACAGTAAAGGAAACACAAATATAAAGTTACGTTAATTATATGTATTACATTAATTGTATTACAGATATAAAGTTAACAACCATTAGTAGAATATTGCAATGTGTGTAGCCATGTTGAAATATAAAAGCGTTGGAAACATTTGGTATAAAATTCCTTACAAAAATAATTGCAACTAAAAATAGTTGCGGCGAACCCCAGGTTGGGAACCATATGAGATAACGAAATGGTAAAGGAAACGATTGGTGCTAAATGTTACAGTGGGACATTACACTCTATACATATCTATTAAAATGACCACAAAAGAAAATTATTTTT
>QLNU02014802.1:79456472-79470356 GCA_006491805.2 Dysdera silvatica | reverse complement strand
TGAAAATTTTATGAATCTAAAGGTTCAAATTAAATACAATTTTTTCATGCTATCAAATTTTTTATAAATCTGTTAAGGAATTTATGTGTTGTTCAACATGTATTATGTAATTGTGTTAATGATTTATTTAATATGTGTATTCAGGTATCAGTTTTCTTAAAGCTGTTTTTAATTTTTATCTAGAGGTAAAAAAAAGTAAAAGTAAATAATATGGATGCTGATTATGAAGAGGAGTATGACCATGATCGTGGGTGGTATGATGATGTTGGCATGGATCATGATCCTGATTCTCCATCTAATGAAGAAACGGAAATCCGGAATGCCAATATTCAGCAGGAGTGTCTGGAAAAATTTAGTGGCCAAGATTTCATTATGGAGCCAGAAATTTTTACTCAACTGAAGCGATATTTTCAGTCTGGTGGGAACCCAGAGCAAGTTATTGACTTATTATCTGAGAACTATCATGCCATAGCCCAGACGGCAAATTTGTTAGCAGAATGGTTGATATTGGCCGGTATGAAGATCTCCGAAGTTCAAGGGCTTGTAGAAGACCATTTGAGAGAGGTGATAATTAAGCACTTTGACCCCAAGAAAGCCGATTCTATCTTTACAGAGGAAGGTGAAACACCAAGCTGGCTCACGGAGATGATCGAGCACCACACATGGCGCTCACTCATCTATAAACTTGCAGAAGATTATCCAGATTGTTTAATGCTGAATTTTACCATAAAACTCATATCCGATGCTGGATACCAAGGTGAAATAACAAGCATATCAACTGCTTCACAACAGTTAGAAGTATTCTCGAGGATACTGAAAACTTCAATTGCAAATTTCTTGGAAGGCGGTGAGGAAGACATGCAGAAAAATTTAGGCGAATTTACAAGAATGGTTTGTCATGGCGAACATACATACTTGTATAGTCAAACATTACTTAATATGTTAGCCCAAGAGCCAAAGGGAGGATCAAACATCAAACGCCTTTCCCAAGAAACTAGTAAGTATGTGCAGCAAACAGACCACAATGCGACACCCATCACTATGGCTCTTAATGGGGCTGCAGTTTATCCTCGTGCTTGTCAAGCTCTGTCTGCAATGCTGTGTAAAAATGCTCTGAATCCCGCAGACATTACCGTGCTGTATAAAATGTACCAGGTACAAGATCCACCAGCGGTGGAATTACTCAGAGTTCCCCAGTTTTTGGACTTACTGATGGATTCCCTGTTTAAGCCTGGGATAAAGTTGAATCCAGAACATAAGCCTAAATATATGTACTTGCTGGCTTATAGTGTGAGTGTCCATGAAGTCTATAAGAAAGGTGTAAGAAAAATGCACAATAAAGAAGAATTGAAAGCCACATTGCAGGCCATTGAAAAAGTGCATGTGATATGTAACGAGAAAAAGGGATCTTCTGAGTTGATTCCCGAGTTGAATACTCTTTACCAATGCATCAGATTTCCCGTTGCAGCACTCGGTGTCGTGAGGTGCGTAGATTGCACTGTGTCGGAAAAAAGCTACTTCAAACTATCTACTGAGCACACCCCATTGCATTTAGCTTTGCTAGATGAAGTAGCCACGTGTCACAACACATTGCATCAAACGGTACTGGATCTCTTGATACGCTTATTTGAATCACCACAAGAAGAACTTGATGTTCTTGTTCAGTTGGAAATGAAAAAAATGCTTTTAGATCGTATGGTTCACTTATTAAGTCGTGGCTGTGCTGTGAGTGTTGTAAACTATATTAAATCTTGTTGGCAACGACAAGATACCGACATTTCATTGATCCGTTATTTTGTAACGGAGGTCTTGGATGTCATCGCACCACCTTACACCCCAGAATTTGTGAATCTGTTCCTACCACTGGTGGAAAACGAAGAAATTACTGGAAATATGAGAGTTGAAGGTGAAAATGACCCAGTTTCTGAATTCATTATTCACTGTAAATCTAATTATTTAATGAATAATTAATTTTTATACTTCAATCCAGCTGATTAACAACACAGATTTTAAAACTCGAATAATGAACTGTAAATAAAATTTATGGATGGTTTTTAGAATTCTGTTTTTGCATATTTCTTTTTGGGAAAATGACTAATGTGACATCTTCGTTACGTTTTGCAATTAAGATGAACTTTGTGTATTTGATCTTTAGAAAATAAGCAAAATTTTGGATAGAGTTTTAATTGCAATCAGGGCTGACTCCCATTTTTTAATGGTTCTTATTAAAACTTGAATTTTAATAACTGGGGAGGGGGATTCCATGGACATTTGGACTGGTTTCTAACCAGCAACCTCTGGATTTGTAATATTTTTGACACCTATGTTTCATCTTAAACTTGAGTTTTTTTGTATACAGAAGAAAAAGAGATGCCTTGCTGGCCCAGAGTCGAACCAGGGACCCTCCAAATGCACTGAAGTGCCTTAATCTGCTCAGCAACCATGACACGTTAACGATGTTTTTTTCGTTACTTATGTATCATCCTGTCAACCATTTTTGCCAAACAAAAAATGGCGCCAAATGGTGTGATTTAGTGCCAACAATGGATAATACTTATATTCGCCTTAGTTTTATGTAACTAATCCTTGAGAAAATATTATTGTTTTTGAAGAAAGATATATGTTAGCTACTATTTCTCTTTTTTCCCCCCTTACATTTTGAAAAAATTAATAAAATTTGGGACAGAACAGCATGCAGTGGAGTGTTTTCATGTTACGGGACCCTGGTATCAAAAAAGTGTGTGTTAATGAATAATAATAATGTTATGAATATATATTACCCATAATATTATGAATGCTATCTAGAGAATTAACATATATTACACAAAACTAATGCCAAAACCATGCTTAGCTAAAATGGTGACAGGATAATATGTAAAGCACCTTTTTCTTGTGGCTTAAGTTTTTTAAGATATTACCCATCTCTTTAGGGGTTAACAATTTCCAAGTAGTCTATACTCAGTGATGTAAAACTTCCTCGAAATTTGATGTGGCTTAAAAAAATTGTTCTCCTCTCCTCTAAATGGTAAATTTTGGGAAAATTGATTTTAGCATCGATTCTTATTTTTACATTGACACAATGAATTAAAAATAACAACACATCTACATATATTCTCATATCTGTGAATATTCATAATAATCTAATCACAGATTCAGAATGAAGACAGGGCCCCCAGTGGATATAATCATTATTTTCTAACTGACTGGGTTTGGGTTGGAGTCCCTAGGAAGTTCGGTTGCATGTATACATACTGTGGGGGTGATAAAAATCACCTGTACTGTACCTCCTGTGAAGAAATGACTAGCAACATATCTCCTTTAACTGGCAGTAAATACTGCTGGACACCAATATAGTAAAAGAAACTAATAAAGGGCATATGAAAAAACAAAAATGAAGACAGGATGGCTAGCATTTTGTTTACCTTGTAACTAAATTTATTAGTTTACTGTGAAGTAACAATAATTTACAAATCTTGATATTGTCATATCAATTTTTTAATCTTTCGTGTGTAACTATTGTGTATTAAATTTACATTTTAACAATATATTTAAAGTTTGCTTTCAGCTATGAAGATTTTGAAGTAATGATATCTAATAAATTTTAATACTGATTTTTAGATTTAAATTTTAATACATATTTATAAATTTAATGGAAGGTATGCAAGAGCAAATTTTCGAAAATATATTAGTTTATAATTTTGAAAAGAATTTGTGATTCGAGGAGTCAGAAATATTTTATATACCTACTTAAATATTTCCTTATAAAGATTATACCAATTTTCAAATATTTCACTTCTTTTTTTTTCAGTTAATATTTTTATGTTCACTTAATGGTGATTGTATGTATATACATATGGAGTGAAACCTGCTAAATTGACCAACAAATGGTTCCATACTTCCTTGATCAATTTAGACAGGTAGCCAACTTACAAAAAGGCAAGCCTTCTCCAAATAAAAAAACAATAAACATATACTGTCATTAAAATTATTTAATTTTTACTTGCATGGTTTACAAAATCTGTTAACTCCAAAACAATCATTCATTTTTGCTTGATGGCACATTTTACCTGGGCTGCCAATGTTTTATGTTTCTATATAGTACCACAAGTTTTTCAGTAATTTCAGGTTATGTTATTGATAGACAATTTACAAAGGGATTTTGGTTATATTTTAACATATTTTGTGTCAAATTCCAGCTATTTCTCTTGTCAACATTCAAGATAGGTAAGTGGTCAAGTTAGAAAGGTGTCTTTCCTTGTTACTACATAGTCTTTTTCTGTTCCTTGTCACAGGGTCCAAAATAGGCAGCTGGCCAACTTAGCAGGTTTTACTGTGGGTGTGTATGTATAATTATTGAAATATCTTAATCCAAAAATAAGTTTATGAAATGAAATAATGTAGGCATAGTACTTGTTAATTGTTGCTAAAAACGATAGCTGTATAATAGAGTATAGCCATGTTATGGCTCTTTTCTCGTATATATCTCACCATACATATGTAGGAATACTGGCTTTTGGCAGAGTGCCAATTTGAAACAGCCTAGGTATTAATCATTCCCTAGTAGAGTGACATAAGTTCCACCTCAACACAGAACTTCATCTGTTTTAACCAAGGTTCAAACTTTAAACTGTAGGTCTAGCTTGCTAACACGTCTAGATGACGTGGTAAATTTAAGGCTGATTCCTCTGCATTTCTATTACCACATTATATATATGTGTGTGATAACAGAGAGGTCTTCATCCTGCAGTGGATTGAAAATTTTTGATGATATCTATATGTACAGTTAAACCTCTATTTAACAAATTGCAAATTCTGTACTTAGCAATCTTTTTGTTTTGTTTTTATAAATGTTGAACTATGTGTAAATTTAAAAATGTATAAATTTTTTTGTAAAAATATTTCCAAATAGCGAAATGAATTCCCTATTTAACAAATTGAAGTAGGGTGTTAAGAATTACCCATTTCAATTATATTATGACTCTCCACTGTTTTCTGCGGTTCATAAAACCTGCCTTATACTTTTTTTCAGAGTGGGTGAATATACAAACATATCCCACACATCGTCCTGATTATTCAGTGGTTCTCTATCAGAAAAGAAAATTTGCCATTATGAGCCAAAATAGGTCCTAGCGTAATCTTTAAAATAGTGGCAATTCAGACCTCATCATTAATCATTGAAGTTATTTCACGCTCTCTTGTAATCACTCAAGGAGATACATTTAGTTGGATTATTTTAAATTGCCTCATTTTAAAAGTAGGCAGAAAAGTTGAAAATGACAAAATATTGATTTAGTAGCGAAACAGATGTATACTATAATTATACCGTAATGTGCATAGGATCAATTCAGGAATTGCTTTAAAACATTTTTATGGCTTGATTTTGTATATAAAATATAATTACAATATAATTGAAATACAAAATTATATATACAGGGTTAGCGAGAAATAAGTGCCCACTTCAGAGAGCATTGGATTGAAAATTTGCGCTATAAATAATTCAAATGATACACTTGACATTAAATAAAAAAATTTTAGTACAAAAATCTGTTGATAGGTGGGGCTGGAGCATATGCAGGGTGGTTAGTAAAGTCCTTATACACGCAGATAACTGTTGAATTGAGAGAGTTAAGTTAATCCATGTAAGCAAATGTTTGATTCATGTTACAAGATCGAGACTACATCCCGCTTAGTGAAAACTGAACTTATTTATCTCGAAAACTATTCAAGATACGGTAAAAAAGTCAATTACAAAGTTGTTAAGCACCAGCTAGTTAGTACGAAACGACTTTTTTTCTTCATCACCTTAATCGGGCAAAAATCGTGATTTAGGAAGTTTAAGGGGTACAGCGCCCCCCCCCTGTGTGACAGTTTTCCCTTCGTATAGCTATGCATAGAGGGGGAAGCTTTAGGTGAGGGTGATACTTCCATTGCGTACACAATTTTTAGGGTGGTTTAGTATACATGCTGGTAACTGTCAACGGAGGGAGATAGACGTATGAGCATGTGTATTTACGTACTGTATACGTAGTGAAGTGACTATGCGCTACAAGGTGAGACTGCGTGCAGCGTACAAATGTAAATTTTATTTTCATGCCATTTTTACATCTATATTTTCCATTCTAACATCATCAGTTGACATTACATACTTAGCGGAAAAATTCAGAACGTAGATCTGCTATCTCGAAAACTATTCAAGAAACGGAAAAAAAAAAGTTAATTCCAAAGTTGTCCAGCATCACTGATGCAGTACGAAATGATACATGAATTGCGGGAATAGAACACGTCAAACGCTAATATGTGGGTATTTGGTTCGGCAAATGTGAACAGAATACTACTGTATGCAGGGATCACACGCCTGTGCAAAATCGTAAATGCTTCTACAAAAGCATGAATTCGTCCGTTTTTGCGCCAAAATCACTTATTTATTTCACAAAGTGGGCCATTTTTCTAGCTTACATCATTATTGGTTATACTGTGTAATATTTTTTCTCTTTTCCAAGTCGTTGGCGCTAAATCTCACCAATAGCACCCACGTCACATGACGATTTATGAACTGGTTATTTGCTACTAACATCTAGAGACAGGACCAGTTCCACCTTTTGCGCATGTGCATGGATTGTGAAAAATTCCTACCACTGTTTCCATTCCATAATATTTACTTGACTAGAAAACACTAGCCTCAGGCGACAGGAGAAATAGCTTTTCCTGTTGCATTTCTGCGTTTCCGCATCCAGAGATGCCAACTTGTATGGATTTTAACTCCATCTTACGGTTGTACGGTTGACACCAAGAAAACTAAGGAAAATCTCATTCAAGGCCCTCACGTACAATTTTCTATTAGCCTCACAAAAATCCACATTTTTTATGGTTTTTTGGTAAAAACAACAACGCACTTTCTAGATGGCTCGCGCCTTTACGTTTGGACGCGACGTTTCCGGCTCGTATACTTGTTTCTCTGTTATTTTTTACGTCTAGTTTTGTATGTGAAAATTGCTTCAAATTTGGATTAAAACAATGAACTGAAATGCAGCCATGATTGTTGAACAGCTGTAGAAAAAAAAAAAGTCGGCAGACAAAACTTTACCGGCAAGTGTATCGCGATATTTATAGTATTGAATGGCCACTTTCGATGGTTTTACAAACCGTCGAAAGTTTTTATAAATTTTTACGTGGACCTGTAGTTTTACCATGTTTTGAATCACTTTTTACTCGCAGCATTTTATTAAAAGTTCAGAAAATTTTCGTCATGATACTTTAAAAAATAGCGTGTGAATTGCGCCGAGATTTTGCGGCATATATTTCGTGATATTTCCCCCTTCTGCTTTCGTTATCTACATACGTAAAGGCTTGTAGATTAATTAAAAGTAAATTTACCTATTAAATAAATCAATTTACGTAATTTATAATTCTATTCCGTAAAGAAAAAAAAGCGAAATTAACGATTTCACTTAAAAAAACTTTAACGAGTGATGATTTTTTCCGATGTGCGATTTGGTCCTTTATGCGGCGCCTACCAACAAAGTTGTGAACTTTTTAAATGTGATGTAATTAACGACTGTTGGTAATTTTTTTTAGTATTTTTCCATCAAAATAAAGGAATTTCTTCCTGATACACCACCTACCTTGGAGCACGAAATATTATACACAAGCATATTTTTTAACATATAAATTTACATACAAAGAAAAAATACATCTGCAGTCGAAAGTGGACAAATATCGTTGACAAAAGCTAATTTGCGTATTTCAACGATTTTAGCTTTTCAAGAGAAGAACAGGGAAGAGGTTTCAAAATTACAGAAAAAGGAACGAAGAACTTGATGTTTATGAACTTTTACTGTTTCAATAAAACATTTTACTTTTCATTTTTATCATGTGCATTTATTTGATTAAAGTATTTTTTGCTTGCTACGAAACTGATCTCCGAACCAACTTTTTTTGTACAAAACAATAAAGTTGTGGTGCTTACCTGCTACAAAATTGATGCAAAAGCTTTTTTTGCTTCGAATTAGATACTGAATGCCACGTCGCTGCAAACTGCTACAAAGTTCATTTTTCCTGCTAATGGCAAAACCATTTTTCCTCGCACGCTGATGTCGAAGATTATTGGTATGATTACCAGGATCCCCGCCAGCGGCCACGTGCTCGATGTGGCCATTCAGGTTGCAATATATAGAACGGTGAGCGTTCCATTTGCAGATGGCAGCATTGCAGGTGTAACGCTTTGTAAGGCAGATTATAAATGCGATCAGGATATAGTCCACAGTCATCAATTGCGATGATATGTTCGATGAGGAACCCCAAAGGAACAACTCCAATGAGGTAAGGTCCGGTGACCGTGCAGGTCAGCTCACACTACCACCCTAGCCAATGACCTGTTGGCGGAAGGTTTGGGATAATAATAATTGTACTTCTGTTGGATGGTGAGGAGGAGGAGGAACGCCGTCATGTTGGAACCACATGGTTCTCCGCTCACTCAATGGAACATCATCCAAAAGCTCCGAGAGTACGCCATGTAGCAGCTGCAAATATCAGTGTTCCATTAACATGCCCTTGTAGAACACAGGTCCAATGAGTCTGTTGCTCAAAATTCTGCACCACAGACCACCGCACGTGATGTCTGAATTTTCGTCTCCATAAAGGATTTTCGAGAGCCCAATAATGTCCGTTGTGTCTATTTAACACCCCGTTGCGGGTGAATTTTAACTCGTCCGTTCAAAGGACATTCGCTAAAAAATTCGGCTGCATATCTAAGGTGTTCGTAACGAAGTTTCACCAATTAAAACGTCGCTCAGCAGCCCCTGGAACTAGTGACTGCAGCAGTATTCCACGGTAGGGGTGAGCTCCCACTTGCTGCAAGATTTGCCGCACACGGCCGCCTGTTAGGCCACACATCATACCAACTTCTCTTGAACTGCACCATGGGCAGGGGCGGATTTTGAACATGGATTGCTTTTTGGTGCTCCCTCCGCCGAAAACAAAAGATTTTCAATATGTAAGATATCTACATGGGAGCAATCTCGTGGGACAGCTGGTCATATGTAGTCATGCTACGAGGTACTCTCACTCCTCACAGGTACGTCGGCGATATTTTGCAGCCAGTGGTACTGTTTATGGTATCTGGCCGGCCAGGTTCTGTTTACCAGCAGGACAATGCTTGGCTATTGCGACTATGTCTTTGAGGTGTTGATGTCCTCGAGTGGTCTGCCAGGTGTTCAAACCTTTCGCCTATTGAACATATTGGGTAGGCAATTTCAGCCATCTCGGAATATCCTCCGAACTCATTTAGCAGTTGCTGAATTTGTGGCAGGATCTACCGCAGCGGGACATCTGCCACTTAATGAACTCCATGCCCCACCGACTATCGGCATATGGCTGCCAGGGGTGGTTTTACCACCTATTGAAAAGCACATTCTTTGTACTGCTACACGTCAATAAAACATTTTTTGTTTCGATGTTTTGATCATTTGTTCATCTATACGAACACTATACGTGTGCCGAGTTTCGTAGTTGTGGCTAAATTCTTTCTGGTTGCATGTATTTTATTGCAACAGAATGTATGATGGATGTAATATGTGAGAGCTTAAAATATGTATGCAGAGCATTTTGACCCAGGGACTTGACCCTAAATTTGTTGAGTTTTGGGCTTTTTGATACGTAAAACTGTTGGTGATTATTGTTTTGGCAACTGTTAATTACTGAAGTGAATCGTAATGATTGAAGTTGAGACTTTTGAGCACATGCAATTGAATTTCAATAAGTTTGGACTTTTTAAATATATTATAGTTCAAAGAGATCACATTAAACAACTTATCCTGCATAATCTATGATCTTGGAATATAAAATTGTAAGCAGTTTGTAAGTGTAAATATCCCAGTCAAAGAACATAGAGATATCTATATTCTTTTCCCAAGTGTAAAAATCGATAAAGATAATCACTGTAAAGGTGTAACCCGCATGTTTAAGGTAAGCTCAAAACAAAAAATTTTGTTCCTCAATCATCTCACCGGTCAAATTTGCTTTCCTTGAAGGCAATATATTGTGATAGAAGTGAAATTACAATATGTATATATAATATATATATATATATAAAATGTACATAAGTAGGGAAATGCAGTTTCCCCGGGAATCTGAACCTCTGTTCATAACTGAATCAAATTTCAGACCTATACGTCTGTGTTGGGGGAAAAAAAAAAAGACCCTATTGTGTAATGGTTTGAATTGAACTCTGATTATTCTCACGGGAAGCAAACATGTTTGCCATTATACCACTGTAGGCAGGGCCGTGCTTACCATGTTAGTGGCCATGGGCAAAGAAATTTTTAGCGGCCCTTAAAAATATTTTGACATATAAATAACACAACGATAAAAACGTTTACCGGGGTTTAGCATTGGGTCCTTTATAAAGCATAAAGTCCTTAATTGGTTTAAATGATATACAGGTAGATTAAAATGTGACCTGTAGATAGAAAACCTGTAGATAAAAATAAAGAGCAGATAATGAAGTTAAATTGAAAATAGGGGATAAAAATTAAATAAAATACGAATCATTGTCATTTATTATTACTCTATTATATAGTGAAAATCGCATGTAACGACGGAATTTTTACAAGAAGTTTGGTTTGCTATTCTACTCCCATAATAATGACATCGTATATAACGACGAAACCTGCTATAACGACGGCGATTTTGTAGTCTACGTAGATTCTAACTAGGGAAATTCGTATCGGATATAACGACGTGACTTGACAGTCATAAATCGGAACAATGTGGGTTAGTTATCAAAATTTAAGCGTTATTCTAATCTTGTTTATTTACAAATGTCCGAGAAATTTTTATTACTGCTAAACCTGAATATTGAAGATAACGAACCGTTAAAAAAAGCCACGTGATTTATTAATTGAATATCACGAGGGTCATATTCTTTAGGGGCCTATTTTATTTTTTCAGCATAAGACCCTTAAACCGGCACTGTTCGGAAGTCATTAGTATAATATAATAAATATTATTCATTAGATTTGCTTTCTATATTATATACTTTAGTATTTTCTAGAATTTTTTCAATTTAAAAAAATAAAAAATGCTATGTATTTAGTGTGGCTATAAATATAATTTAATATAGACGGAAATTAAATTCATTATAATTAAATATATTTTTATTTAATTTTGAAACTAAACAGTTTAATACTTTTTACTATCAAAATAATTTATAAAACTCTAGAGTGTATTATACTATAGGCTACTATGATTTTAAAAAGAGATCATTCATAATGACTGAATTTCATGGTCCCTTGGAAGTCATTATAATCAATTTTCACTGTAATTATAACGAATTAATGAAAAGCTAACTCAACGAACAAAGCCGCTTTTTATATACTGTTAGAACTTAAAAAGTAATTTTTCTGTACTGGCACGAATTTGCAGTGGCCATATGTTTACTACAATAAACACGATAACGTACATGGACTACCGATGCTAACTCATTCGACTTAAAACACATGTATTTATTTCGACCACCATTTAAAAGTTGCATTATGGGAAGTATGACGTCATACGCAAAAAGGCCAATTGACCAAATATTGTGTTGAATATTTATGGGATTGCTAAAAAACTGATTTTTGGTATTTGCACTACAATTTTTGGCGACCCTGGGCGACCGCCCAGCTTACACACCCCTAAGCACGGCCTTGACCAAAGGGAATAACATAATATTTATATACTTATTTGCATTATGGGCTCTGCAGTGGCATGTTTGCTGAATATGCCATTAACCCATGTTCCAACTCTCAAAGGTGTGAACAAGAACGCCTATGCTCACTGTAGTCCAGGGATTGGTTTCTTTGAAAATTGAAGCTCTGCGCAACATAACCTTTGCTGTCCTTGCAACTTAAAACACAAACTTACTTGTATTGGCAGAACTCACATCGAAATGGGAGAGGACTACAGCCCTTACTATAATGCTTGGCACCAAGCTTGCTTTTCTTTTTTAAATTTCAAAATGGGAGGGGAGGCTAAATTTATTCCTCCAATGCTCTTCTGCAGACACATTACCTGGCTAATGTTGTTTGAATATTGTCCGTCTAATGATGCCTTAATAATTAACCAAAACACAATATCTCATCTAACCAGAAATATAATGTTCCTTTTTGTCCAGTTCACAATGGATGAAATATTTCTATATTCTTTTTTACATCCCTTTTTATCATCTCGGCCAGTTTTCTATTATCTTTTTCTTAAAAATTTCCTAATCTGTTTCCTTTGAATAGCTTTGTCTTTAGTTCTTAATTATTTTCTATAGACCAGGGGTTCTCAACTATCGCTCCTGTACCATCATCAATTGCTGCTTTTGTGGGGATTCCTTCTAGTTTCTTTGGGTGTGAAATAACCCTCCAAACTCTACCTTCTGACTACTGTCATCGGTATGTGTAACCAGAAAGTAACCTGCCAAAAATATTTTTATAGTTTGTCGGCTAACTTGACCTAGAAGTTGTAGCTGCATTGGAAAAGTTACAGCAGAATTAGAAAAGATGTTTACAAGAATTTTTGGTCAGAAACAACCAACCCCACACAATGGTATTTAATTATTTTTATACTTTGACTTGATTCTTAGATGTCGATATATACACCAGGCATCATTTGCAGCCTTAAAATAAAATTACTTTCTCTCTGATATACTGATTGATATGTTCACCAAGTGGCTTATGTTGATGACATGGAGTCTACTATGAATATATGTTTCCATATTCGTTTCATTAAATTCTCCCTCATAATCTACAATATGAACTGGAAATGACAATGCAAATTCACATATCATAGACACAGTAGTGTACTCGCATAGTAAATTTTCTTGAGTAGCACAGTATATTTTTGTGTTGTGTTACTTGGAGGCAACAGAGAGTTACAGGCAACTGAGATTAGATGAGAGGTATGCGTCAGTGCGTTTTGTCTCCTGAGTGTGCAATATTTCTGGCAGTTCGGCGTTCCAAGTAAAGGTATGATTCACCTCCGATGTGAAAGATGGCATGATGACCTTTCCCCCTTGACTGTATCGTTCCGTGCATTTGGGTGACCCTGCCATCATCACCTTTACAACTTTAGTTGTGGCTTTTTGGTGAATTGCTCAGAAATTTTTCTAGCCGACTTTCGGTAAACGTTTACAATAAATTCCGTTCGCCAAGCTCCTTTTGTCGCCAAAACTGATGCTATACTCATAAAACTGAATGCGAGAGCTGTAAACACCACGCCTGCACGTAAATCCCATCGTACGCACACTAGCCCGTAGTAGAAGACCAGAACGCTCGATGTGTAATCCTACTGCACATATGCGTGGACTTTCCAAAAATTCCTATCCATGTTTCCATCCAAAAATAGTTATTGGCTAGAAAATCAACATCTGACAAGAAGATAAAATAACATGGAGGAGGTATTTCAAAAGAAATGTTTTAAAAAAATAGAGGATATATTTTAAAAAAGGTATTTTGGAGAAGGAATTTTAGAAGAGGTATTTGATAGATATTTTGGAAGAGGTATTTTATAGATATTTTAGAAGAGGTATTTTGGAGGTATAATAGAGGAGGTGTTTTAAAAAAGGGGTGAAAGTACAGATACCATCCCACCAGCGACGTTTCTTCCCTAGAGAAATGTAGAAAAGTCACTGTATGCAGGGTTTTCACGTAAGAGTGTATGCCACATGAGGCGTGATGTCACACGTGGGTGGGACAACAATTACTTGCTTGAAGTGTGCTTTGTAGTTCTTTTGAGTGTAATGAGCGTGTTGCAGAGAGTGGGAAGATATTGGAACGTGTCAATATGGATTTTTTTGTTCAATTGCGGTTGAAAGGGAAGAGGAATAATGTTTGTTTGGTACAGAGTAGAAGGGCCTGGTAT
>QLNU02014802.1:79407063-79456372 GCA_006491805.2 Dysdera silvatica | reverse complement strand
CTGCACCCAGAAAGAGGAGGAGGTGAAAGCCAACAGGGAGAAAGGTGAAGGGGGCTGGCAGTTGGTAGTGGAAAGGTAACAGGAGAAAGGGATTAGAGGGGAATGGAAAGGGATTAGGGTGTATGGGGAGAAGGTGAGGAAGAGGTTAGAGGAGTAGGGGTGAAGGCTGGGAGGAGGGAAAGGGGTGGAGCCTGTATTGTGACGTAAGCAACATGGCGGCAAGGCAGGACAAAGTTGCCATGCGGGCTGGAAACACTTCCCACTAAAAACGAAATGGGACGGTATCTGTACTAGCGCTCAACAAGGAAGTTAGAGCGCTTTTGGCGAAATGGCATTCATTGTAAACTCCCACCTGACTTTCGATTAACATCGCCTTTCGGCGAAAAGGCTAGAGACAGGTTAATCCCTGCATGTGACTGCCTTCCCTACCTCCATACAGGCAAACTGTCTTCACTTTCACGTTTTACATTCCTTCCCCTGCACTCTTGTCTAGCCTATACCGGGGAACACTCTGCTTCGTACTACGGCTACCTTTCCTGTGAATTTTTTAAACGAAAAAAGGGGCTTCTCAACTCAAATTAATGGACGCAAACTGCAGGTGTTCGAAATCGTTTCATGAATGATTTTTCCCACCTATTATACAGGTGCAGACTGGTTCAGTTAATCTGTCGTTGAATGATTTGGCACATTACTAACGCTAAATATAGTAATACCGATACTGCTGTGTCCTAAATAATCTTTGAATGGGGACAATAGCATACTGAGATATGCAGAAACGGATGCATGGGAAAGGGAAAAAAGCAGTTGAGAACTACTACTGCAGACGAAGGCTTTCATAATGCGTTATTATATTTCCATCCAATAATAATAAAAAAAAAAGTCACAATTTTTTTAAAAAAGATAATTATTATTAATTATGCAAAGGATGTGATTGGGAAAGGATGGCACATGAGGAGCTGCATTCCAGGATATAAAAACAATTACCCTACGAATTTTTCTGCTTGTCATCATATGGAATCATCAACTGAAGGAAAAAACAGAAAGAAAACACGTTTCAAAAGTTAGTCCATTACCCTTTACCTTCGCATTGACAACATTCAAGTCATGGCGACTGATAATGCCGGAGATAAAATTTCAGGTATCATCCAAAACTTGAACATTATTGTCTTGTGTTGAAATTAATCTTATTAATTTAGTATTTGTAAATCTTAATTAATCAACTTTTGGCGCGGTAGGAAGAGTGTTTTAAGTAACATAATTTTCTGCAATTGCACAATTCCAAGTCTGCTTGTGTGAACGTGCATTTATGTGTACTGTGCCTGACTGGATTGCGCTACAAAAACAACCCGTTATGAGATGTCATACAGTTTGAAAAGTTAATCCTTTTTCAAGTTTTTATATTATTTCCCTTTTATTGATGGGTTCTCTGAATTTGAATGAAGGCGATTAATCAAATTATCTTTCTTTATTACGCGTCTTTGCTTGTATGAAGGAAAGTACAGTCAGTACACGTATTGTATACATTGCCTTTGCGTTTCGCAACAAAAGCAGTCTGTTATGAAATGTCACACACTTCAACTTTTAAAAATTTATCCTGTCAAGTTTTTAGTAATATTACACCCCTTCTGTTAATGAATTTTCCTTAATTTCTAATGAAAGTTCTCAGTTTATTTTTGCTATTAGACAAGTGTTGCTGCTTATGAAAAATTTGTAATTTGGTTACATTTGAGCTAGCCCATCTTTCATAAATTGTCATTTTTTATTTCGCAGGAAAAAAAGTTTCTAATACACAGAGTTCGTTACAAAACAAAAACAAATTATTACGCATTTGGTTAGCCAGTTCTATAGAAAAGGATTTATTTGTTTAAAGATTAAATTAATCGAGTATTATATATATAATGCAATTTCTATAAATATGGTAAAACCTGTATATTGAATATTACCAAACAGAGAACACCTATTCAGCAAGCAGTTTTTCAATGCCCAGTTCTTGTTATGCCTTTACTCTCCCAAATAGTGAAAAAGTTCTTAATCCCTGAGGTTTTATTTTAAATCAGAAAAGTGTATGGTGCTCCTGCAGAACTTGTTACCTCCATCTTGAAATCATTCTAAATGTCATTAGTTTAGCTTGTGATGTCAGTATTCATTCTGGGCTTATTTTGACGGGCGAAGCATTCTGTCCGCCCGTTTTATGAAAATATGTGGTACCCTGCCTGCCGCTGTAGAAAAGTTTGCTTCCTGACATGTTCCTTGGAATTAACCCTTGCGTCCTATTGGAAATCTGCCTTTTCCCTGAAAAACCATCACCAAAAATATATCTTTGATTTTATATGCCTCGTCTGCTTATAATGACCCCCCTCCCCCCATATAGGCATATTATTTCTTTGTCTCTGTCACCAATTGCACCACCAATTTTCTTCTTGGATTACATTACAATGAATTGCCGTTTTGCGCATTCGCTTTTGGTCATCATGATGGATTACTGTTTACAAGTGGACAACTTATTTGTATTGTAATGATTTAAGCCTTTTAATATTCCGGTAGCGTCTTGACAATCTGACAGTATTAAGATGGGTCAAGGCCGTGGCCAGGATTTGATTTTGGGGTGGGGACTCAATTTTAAAAACGGTGAATAAAGATGTGTCACTTTTCTGGTAAAGAAGGCCACACTTTACTATTATCCCGGTCCCTAAAGGAGCTAACTTCCTTCTCGGGTAATCGTTCTTGGATGACGTCATCATGGATTGATGTTTTGCGAGTCTTGAATTTTTCTAGATGTTTTGAAAATATTCAATGTGTGTACTAAGCTCGTGTGCTGATCCAATTCGCAGAAACGGATCAAGGTATAATTCTTGGACTGATTTGAAGAGTATAGCATGAGTTCTGGCAACATCCGTGGTGACAAGGAAGTAATATGCACTGGTCCCCCCCCCTTATTTAACGAACGATTTTTTTTTGTCCAATTTCCTATACTCAAGTTATAGGATATAATGAACTCCCGGATATTTCGAACCAAAAGTTTGATCCCTTGATGTTCGCTACAGCTGGGTTTGACTAGTTTAAAATACAGTGGTTAGTCAAACGTAGTTTTCCGTGGAGAAAAATAAAATGGTTTGTTAAATAAGTAGTAATATAATTTGTTAGTGTAAATTAGTATTAAAGCACTTAAAAGGTTTTTTGATAATGTGTTCTGAAAATTATATGGTGCCCTTTTTTCAATTCTGAGTTGCCCTGCATTTTTCTGATCCTGGAATGAACACCAGTGACGTCATTTACGTCTGTATGGTGCAGTGAGAACAGGTGTGACACGCCATTTTATTTTTATTTCGCATTCTCTGTATTTTGTTCCTTTCCACGAAAATGTCTGAGCACCGGACCCTATCCTTTTTTTTATGGATTACATATGAAATTAAGATTACATTCCTCGCTGCAAACATCCGACCTCACAAACTTAGTGAGTACTAGCTTTTTACTTTCCCAATTTTGCAGGATTTTCGTGATTCAACATAATACTGATTCACAGATACATAAAGACTATCCAAACGGTCAGCAAGGACGTCAGCCCGAAGTGGGAGGGGGGAAGGGTCTCTCTACCCATTATCCCATCACTGATATATCCCCTTCACTGATTCAGGAAAATTACAGGGCCCAAAAAACACCATAAACAACATGGCAGCAAGTCGCTTTACCTGTTGCTGGTTGTTTTTAGTAATACTGGGAAAAAAATTCAGTGGGTAAGATGTTATGCAGCCGTACCAAGTGTATTAATTGCCAGTGATTTTAACATGGCTGTATACATGGTTCAAAAAGTTTAGTCGTACTACTTGGCAAATAGGTTTTTATTTTTTCAGTTGGCAGGTAGGGAATCTCCTTGGTAGAAGAGTACAGTTCGTAACAATCGCCAAACTTTTTCGTCTAAGAATCATTCCAAAACTAGTTGCTGCCATTTCCGCTTTTGAGATCATAGTGTCTGATTTCTGAAAAATCCTTTTGTATGTTGGTAGACTTTGTTCTTGTCCTTCATTTCTAAAGTTTTTTTTTTTTTTTTGGATTGAGCTAAAGACAGGAAATATGGTTGTCCATTTAGCAACCATTGGCCATGATGCATTACTAAAAATATCATGTAATCAGAGCATCGGAATCTCTTGAATTTATTAAAGCTTGCAATAGTAAAAATAAAAATACTCACCCATGTTAAACATACAATGGTCGGAGGGTATGATATTACATGTTGTTAGATATGACATCAGTGAAACGAGAGCTGGAGAAAAAAGCGTAGCGATCGGTGTGAACTGTGCACTTGTGCCAGGAATCTTTTTTTTGTACTATGTTCCTAGGTTTTCATATTAGGGTGGGCGAATATGATTTGTCAAGTTCTGATTATATATATATTTTAACATTTTGGTGTTTAATCTCACCGTAAAGTGATTGCATTCGAGAAACTATAATATTAAGTAGTGTTCATTCTAGGATCAGAAAAGAGCAGGGCGTTTTATTAAAAAATCTTTATATACTTTAATAAAACTAACACTGACTATATTACTATTACTAATTAAAACTTTTTAACACCATTTATTTTCTCTCAATGGAAAACGAAACTTCACTAATCAGTGTATTTAAACTACAGCTGAACCCGTCTATAACGAACCTCAACGGATTGAACTTTTGGTTTGCTATATCTGGGGGTTCGTTTTATCCAATGTCATCAAAGTCATCTATTATGTGCAGGGCTTTCTTATAAGCACGCAAGACATAGAACCAAAGGTATATTTTTGGTGCTGTTTTTCGGGAAAAGGGCAGATTTCCAGTAGGGCGCAAATGTTAATTACGGGGTGCATGTCATGGTGCAAATTTTTTTACGAGGGCAGGCAGGGTGTCACATATTTTCATAAAAGGCAGGCACGGCACTCCGCCCCATGGAATAAGCCTAGAATGAACACTATTAAATATTTTCAAAAGCATATAATCTGATTTATTACTTTGGTCTAACAGCTGTGGGCAGGTGGATTTGAAATGTTAAATTCTTGTATAATGAAGTGCTTCGGACCAACGAAAATGCTTGATGTATTTAGTTTTCGTTAAATCCATTTTGGAATTTAAAGTTCCAAATATTGGAAAAAAAATCTGCATAAGTGATATATATGAATGTAATATACATACAATAATATTTAGCTTTGAATTCACTTAAAATTTAATGAACAACATATGAACAGGCTGTGGGTTTTGGCATCCTTATTTATAGTTTTCCAACAGAAGTTCATTAACAACATTTTGTGTTTAGGAAATACCAGTTGTTTATACATTGTAAAGGTTCTGTTGTGTATGGAGGCATCTTTTTTTTTTGTATATTTTCAATGGCACACAATTTTTTTATCGAATTGATATTAGTTCAGAACAGGCATTCCTCAGCAAATTTTACCAGCTTTCCATTATGGTGGACACCAATGATTCGGCAGTCCACTATGACGGAAAATCGTTTTCTTAGGATTAGGGGTTCTGGTTCGTGTTTTAACCCGTTTAGGCTTTTTGCCGGCTGAAATGGCCGAAAAGTTTGTCCTTTCAAGTTTTAAAGTGGCCATATGGTTGAGGTGTGGCATGTAAACATCGGGACGGTATCTTCCCGATTTTTACATACCACACACGGACACTTAAAAACCTGAAAGAACAACAACTGTTCGGTTGATTCGGTCAGCAAAAAACCTTAAAGGGTTAAGCAAATGGAAAGAATTCTTTTTCTTTGCCCTCCAAACATTTTCGCGGTGAAATTTCAGATATGTCTTGGTCGTCAAAACTCAGGCTATTTATCTTAAAGTAAGTCCAAGAAATCTAAACACCGCTTCTGTGCGTAAGTCACAGTGTACGTAAAGCTTGGCTTGTATCTTGAAATATTACCACAATGAACACTGGGTGTTGGCCATGATTGTTTCCTATGCAGTGGAAGATTTTGTGAAACAGTATTTTTCTGAATCAGTGAAAGTCTAGTCCGTGTGTGGGGGAAGGGTGTGCCTCTAGCACCCTTACAAAAAAACCCCCATCAGTACAGCATGGAGCTGCGTTCTCCTACTCAAAAGCTTGTAATAGTAAAAAAAAAAAACCAAACCCTCGCCTTTGTACATGCAGCGATCGTAATGTCAATGAAAGGAAAGCAGGACATATACAGTCCTTAGGCAGTATGCCCTAACAGAACCTACCCTTAACTGTCATATTCTGGCATTAGCAAACTTCATGCCATAACATGGTGAGTTTTTTCAAAACATTTGAACAAATCTCGACTTGCAAAACGTCAGTCCATGGTAACGTCATCCATTAAGGAAGTTAGTATACCTTTGGCGATCAGTATACATCTGGAGTTTAGCCTATTTTTGCATTTCTCAGCCCCATTGGATAACACTCAAGACTTTTTCCCCCACCCCTCTCCCAGAAGCCTTAGATCAGTGGTTTGGAAAGTAAGGTATTTAATGTTAATAAAAAATGTTTAGATGAAACTGCATAACAATTTCATCCTTCCCAGCTTGTCACCAAAACTCATGCTATACTCTTAAAATTGGTCCAACGTTTTTTCAGGTGTGGTCCATCTGCACATGGGTCTCAAGTCACATCATCATGTCGCCTCCAGCCATGGTGTTGGTGGAGTGTGATCACTGTATAAGTGCATAAACATATACAGTCAAGTTACATTATTAGAAATACTTGCATATTGTTTCAAAGTGGGGAGGTGAGGGGGTGGAAGGTATATATTGTTCTATAGCGATATAGGTGCTTTATTTATAAAAGAAAATTTTACAGGAAATAAAAAAGGTTTTACTAAAAATTACTGAAAATGTTTGACTTTTTTACTGATGACTACTTTCTCAGGTTGGCATCTCTGTAGTTATTGTTTTATGAATTGATGTATCCTTTTTCTGATATTTTTTTTTTTTAGTGAGTACTCCAGATTCAGTATCTAGTGAGACCACTATGGAACATTTGGAGGAAAAAACTGTCAAGCGACAAGCCGTTGAGGCTCCAGATACAGGTGGTGATGAAAGTAATGACTTTGCAACGTCGATGGAATTAGGATCAGATGGCTCCTTAGATGGTATGTTTAAATACAGTTATTTTATCACTGAAGGTTTCCCACGCAACCTGGAGAATCTGGAATTGTCAGGAAATTTGAACTCTTCCCTTAAAGTCAGAGGAAAAACAAAATTTTTTGGTTAAACCTTGGAAGAGTCGGAGGGTGGGGTAGGGGGACCATTGTAACCTGTTCTGAATGGCTAAATTTCAAGCGAACATGAGGCTATTTTCCCTGAAACTGAAGTTCAATTTAAAGATTTGTTTGTGCTTAGTCAGTGAATTTTGCCTTTAAGCAGCAGTAAATCTGTCAAACCATGACCGTAACTACCTCCCATTTGCCGGTTACTTGTATTTCCATTTCCACCAAGTCATGCTAGCACATATTATGTATATCCGCTCACCTAAATTCGGAATTTTTTCCATCAGAAAATGTAATTGTGAATACCATTCGTGGGTACAACCGCCTTTTCCTGGCAAAATTCAAACAATCATTTTATTAAACACGTCAACACCGACCGCGTATTACGTAGTGATACCAACGCCGATGGTATGGCGTGATTAGATGGTGAAACGTTCGAAAGAAAATAAATATTTCTGCCTTCGGTGGGACCTGAACCCACGACCTTCCACTTGCCGGGCGGAGGCTCTACCCACTGAGCTACGAAGGACAATATATAATCTCTTTACGAACGTATATATATTGTTGCCAGTTATTTCGCAGAATGGTGTAGTACATGGACTACTATTTAAACCAAATTGCAAAGAGACTGGTATTAAATTGATCGAAAAGCCCGTTGTGGCATATGTCTGACCATCTGGTCACGCCATACCATCGGCGTCGGTATCACTACGCCAATAAACGTTGATTGTTTGACATTGTTTAATTTAATCAGCGTAGTGTTCGATTTATATAAAATAAATCATTTTTATGTTTTGAAGTTAGTGGTAGTTTCCAACTTAATTTTATGTATGTAATATCAGGAGAATTCTGGAAATTGTCCTTGAACGTGAGACATTTAGATTGTCCTTTATTTTTGTCGTGGATAATTTCATTATTGTTACAAGCCCATTAATTCTGCGCTTGCTTTTTAATGGAAGATATGGTTTCCGACAAGAAGATTTTTCCGCTGTTCCTGCAATTCCTCTCTGAAGTACATTCGAAATGGCCCGCAGAGAGAACCAATCTTCCCAACAAGTTTCCTCTAAGGTATACCACTGCCATGTAATTTTCAAATTCGTTGAATGTCACATTTACGAAGTTGCTTAGCTCTTGGCATCTTTATGACTAACTCAAAGTTTCGATTACGCACTTCTTTTTATTCTCTTACTAGTAGATGACGTCTTGTCATCAGTGAAAGTAATTTGCATACAGTATAAAACTTTTCATTAGGAAAAAACTTTATGAACTTACAATTTTGACCAAGTCATTTATATTTTTTTTAAATAACTTTAGATGACGTAATCATAAAAGCTTGTGGATGTTTAAAATACTTTGTAAGTCAACATAAAACAAATATTTGCATATCCCATTCAGGTAAATATTTTACTACTCCTCCTCTCATGGCAGAAAAATTACTGATCTTATAATTTTGTCCAGCACTGTATTAGTTCTACCCATGTTTGAGAAAAGTATTTGCTGCAGAAGAGAAATCTTCCGCATGAAATATACACATTTACAGGGTTAAATAATTTGACAGTACTAAGAACTGGTCAAGCAAATGTGATGACAAGCATTCTGAATTTGTGATTTAAAAAATATTTTTATTTCCAGGAGCTACAGCAGCGGTTAATGAACCAAATGGGGAATGTTCCAAGAAAAGTGAAGAGTTGGTTGATTTTAAGGTTCTTTTCAACAAGAAAAGGCACGATATCTGTTTTCCTTTAGATGAAACCATCGGATCGTTAAAGAAGCACCTGGAGACTCTTACAGGTACCCTTTGTTAAATTGCTAACAAGTTGTAGTAAATGTCTTTAACCATTCAGTCATTTGGAAATCGTTTCGAGGGTTCCCTGTGGTCTGTAAATTTTAAAAAGTGCCTGTGGGGTAAAAATGCCGAGAAAGACACCTCTACAGCGTGTAACTAGTGGTTATAGGGTTAGTAAGCTCACCGGACAAAAAATTATGCACCCTGGTGCACAAGAATGGAGTAATCGTTAAACAGGTACAAGTGGCGCAGTGGTCAAGTTACGCTCTCCAACTGTGCATGCACTTCCTCTATGTGATCATAAGGCAGTAACGTTGAGTAAGGCATTATTGTTACAAGCGGGAATTGTGCGCCAAGATGGGGAAATGCAAGGCTGGGACAGATTGGCAAAAAGGGGCAATTCTGTTTGGCCATGTCCATGGCCATTCAGTGAGTGAAGTTCCCATGTTTGTTGAGGTTTTGCAGAGGACTGTTCAGCTTGTCTGCAAGTAGTGGTGTAACATGTATAGCCATGAAACACGACGCCAGAATTGTGGTCGGGAAAACATCCTAACCGAGAAGGACCAGAGAAGAGTTTCACGGTTTATGAATCAAAATCGCTTTCAAACTCAACAAGAATTGCTTCAGTCTGTTAATGAAGTTCCATGCGAACCTGTTAGCGAGAGAACATTGCGACGGGAGCTGCATGCAATGCAAATTTGGAGTCTGAGTTAACACGATATTAATGTGATTTCTCAAGGGGTGAATAATTTTTTGTCCAGTTTGCTTAGTAAGCTCATTAAATTTAAAGAACTGGTTCACTAAGTTACAAAATCAAAAGTTTGACTTTTTCTAACATCACCAAAACACATTCCAAAGGCCTTAGCGTCTATTGGCCATGCAATTCCAACACATACAAAAAAATAAAAACAAATTCAAACGATCAGACTCATTCAACCATCCCAATACATCTCTTTAGAAGAAGCAAGAGGGAATTTCCACTCCGAAAAAGTGCAGTCATTGCCCCCATCTGAAGCCATGAATGGAGCAAGGAGAATTTCCCTTTATCACAGCCATCTAAAATCATAAGAACAGGGTTGCCAGAAACACTTGGCCACTAGGAAGCCATATTTGGTAAGAAATTGCCCTCTGGATTTAATATGCAGTATCATCGACATTTTGGTAACCAGTTCACCTAGAATCCCAGCACTCTTTTCAGCATATAGTAAACTAGCACTTGTTTTTTAAAAAAATATTTTAACTAGTTCGAAATGGATCCAGTTCACATCTGGTTCTCTAGTGCTTTGTCTATTTTTTCTATTTTACAATAATGATAGTGTCTTTACTCATTTGCAATTTTAAATTTTGAAATTCAGTTTTGGTTTACTTTTACAGGTGTACCACCATCAATGCAAAAAGTCATGTTTAAAGGTCAGTATCGTTCGATTGTTGACTTGATGTAAATTGAACTAATTCAAATAGGCCATGCTTTTCTGCGGATTTGAACTCTTTACACCTTTTGTATTTAGATAACTTAATTTCTGCGATGCCTGTGCAAACCCCTTATTTCATAATTTGAAATAGCCTGGATTTTGCATACTTTTTATCATACTGTAGATTTCTATCTCAGTAGAATGTTTGTTTCTGTGAAATACAGACCAATGCTGTTTTCAGATATCATTAATTACAATGTATTAAAATTTCCTATGAAGTAAAATTTACTTATAATAAAGTTATTTAACAAATATAATTATATATACACTAGTGTGGAAAACTTAAGCAACAAATTCATCTTTCAACTTACAACCATGAAATTGTTGAAAAGGGCTTTTTGCTATCAGTACAATGAAAAATCAGCTCAGTAGAAAGGTGATGCATATGCAAATATCAGCACCATGACGTCAGGGTACACAAAACGTGTGGAGTCGGCGTGCACAGTGCACGGAAACTTGAAAAGAATAAAGAAAGGTGCATTTCTTGACATTCTGCTGAGTGAAAGTGAGATTGTACATGCAATATGGCTATAAGAAAACATCAGAACACCTTTATTAGAATGTTTGGCAAGCTTGAGGAAGAGCGTACTTTGGCGTCTGTCGCCCAAGAGTTTGTAATTGGTAAAAGTGTTGATTTACGAGCTTGGAAAGCTTTCCAAAGGACAGGTACAGCTTTAAGAAAGGTTGGTGGTGGTTGACCAAGGAAAAGAATGATGACTGATATATCGCCCTGCAGGTGAAAAGAAATCTAAAGTAGACAGTGGGCAACATTGCTCAGCAGTTGCTTACATTGTTGACCACAGGTGTCCAGGTTTACTGTGGCCAGACGACTTAATGGAGATGGCCTATTTGTCCTGAACGATGCATACCATTGACAGCAGTCCATCGGCGGCACTATTTACAGTGGTGTAAGAACACAAAGACTGGGCACCTCATCAATGGTCACATCCTCTTTACCGATGAGAGTCGTTTCCATCTGACAAACGATTCTCAGCACCCATTGATATGGAGAGAGGTAGGGACAAGTTTTCATCCCACTAACATCAGGGAAAGACACCGTTGGGGGGGGCATTATGATGAATAGACGGACGGAGCTCCACATTTTCAACAGAGGTTCAGTTATCGGAGATCGTTACTGTTGTGAAGTTATCTTTTCCGGGGTGCCATTGGTCCCGACTTTGTTTTTATAGATGACAATACATGGCCATACAGGATTCTTGCTGTTGAGGAGCTCCTGGAGAATGAAGATATCCACAGAATGGATTGGTTAGCACGCTCCCCTGATTTAAATCCCATTGAACATGCGTGGGATACTTTAGGGAGATGCCTGGCAACACAATCTTACCCTCCAGTGAACACTAGACAACTGAAACTGGTGTTATTGACAGGCGGTGCCACGCAACCATTGAAGTTAGGGGAGGTCATATCCCGTACTAAGGCTGTTTGGTTTGTTGTTCTTCCCCTTGGCTAGACAGTGTTTTGTACCAACGCCATTTTGTCAATAAAGCCTTTTCTACTTTATTCCATACTGCATGTGCCTTATTTATTTTTTTGCTACTATACTTTCCTCATCCTTTCAGTACTATATTGTACCTCTGTAGTATAAATTTCATGTCTTCCAGTTGATTTTTGCAGAATCAAGGCCAAAATCAGAAAAGTTGCTTAAGTTTTGCATACTAGTGTATATACAGGGTGCTCTCTAAAATCCGGTGTTTCACAAATAACTTTTAAATGAAGACTCGTAGAGTTGTAAAAGTTAGGTGTAGATATAGTAACGTGTCCATGACCGATGAAATGGGATCGATGGCAGTTCTCTCTGTGGCGAAATTAGGAAGTTATTACACCTAATTCTGGAACTAGAGGAGATACAGAAAATTTTTCAATTACAAAGTTGTTAAGCACCAACTAATTAGTAAGAAACAAATTTTTTTCACCACCTTAATAGAGAAAAATTCGTGATTTAAGAGGTTTTAAAGGTTTACATCCAGTAACGCCATTGTTGGTCAAAATTCCGATTTAACGTATGGTATGGTGAAAAAAAAATCGACGTTATTAATTCCGTTGTAGAAATGTTACTATTTTGTGTTATCATGATTATTTGGTATGATGCGGTAGCAACGACTGTCAAATTAGTTTCCAGACTGACGCTTGAACGCCACTGGTACGCATACGGCAGAATGGGGTTGTCGTCGCAACCGCATCATACCAAATAATCATGATTCAAAATAAGAACATTTCTACAACAGCATTTATAATATCGAATAACAGCTACAGCATTTATAATATCGAATAACAGCTACAGCATTAATAACATAAATTTTCCATCATGCTGCACCATAGTATCTAACATGAATCTGTACTTACTGTTCTACGGAATTACAAGGATAAATGAAGTTAACGTGAATTTTGAAAATTGAAGTTAATGATTGACGTTAAACAGGAATTTTGACCAACAATGCCATTGCTGGACGGATACCTTTAAAACCACTTAAATGACGAATTTTGCCCTATTAAGGTGGTGAAAAAAATCGTTTCATACAAATTAGTTAGTGCTTAACAACTTTATAATTGAAAATTTTCCTGTATCCCTTCTAGTTCCAGAATTAGGTGCAATAACTTCCCAATTTCGCCACAGATGACGCTGCCGTCGATCTCATTTCATCGGCCATGGGCACTTTACTACGCCCACATGTTTTACAGTTCTACGAGCCTTCGCTGAAAAGTTATTTACGAAACACCAGACTTTAGAGAGCACCCTGTACATGTATACACACATAGAGCTGTGCAGTATCGAAATTAAATACATAATTTCGATACATTTGTATTTTGTATCGAAAATGTATATTTTTAAGTATTTTGTATTTTCAAAATACATTTTCAAGTTTGAAAATACATTTAGTTTGGAATTTTTAACTTCCAATTCTAGCCACTTGGCTAAACAGATGATGACCGAAGGTCTGTTTTATGACCAGTTTAAGTAGATGGTATATACTTAAGCATTTGCTAAGATTGTATTTTTCTTATATCTTCTTGTACATAAAGTGTTCGCATGGTATTCTGGTAGTATCTAGACCACCCGAGAAAATCTTAGGTACCTTCGTTGTTCACAAGTACATCCCATCTGTATATTCAAAGGAACTCACTTTGAGCGCAATAAAACTTTGACCTTGTCTTTTCTACGCCAAAACACATTTGCCATCTTGACCAGATATATGAGTTTGTATAACTGTTGGTATATCGGTATGAGTACGTGAAGAGTATCCTAGGGGGACCGAAACGTTTTTAACTTGATGAATTTCCCACGAAATAGAAAACCAATGAAATACAGCTTTTAATCCTGGTGATAGCGAATCACACGTAAATATGAGACTGAGGTCACATGCTTTATTGTCTTACTTCTAGTATGGCCGAAGCCATGAGTGCTGGCAAGTATAGGCAAGGGATGACTATTGCTGCTCTCCTTCCATTTCGATTTTCTTTGAAGGAAAAAAAAAAGGTAAAATTAACGATGTGAGGCAGAAAATTTCCGTTTTTAAAGGCCTTCGCCCCCACCCCCAAATTTCACCTTGTAGGCGTCCTTGGTCCAAAGCCAGTGCTCATGATGCCATATTTTCAAACGTATCTCCGTACGTATCACATACATTTTGGTATGTATTTTGTATTAATTTTGTGCATAATCATACTTAAGGATGTAACAAAACACTAGCATATGTAGGGGGTTTTTGATGTGGGTTGTAACCCCCATTGCAATGAAATTTTGTATATTTAACATAGGAATATGTGAGTTGTAGCTCTGTAACCCCCATTGAGCCTATAACCCCCCCTTATGAACTTTCTGCCTACGCCTATGTAACAAAGTGATATTTTTTATGCATTTCAGTATATATTATGCAATAATTCCAAGAACACTTGCACTGTTTCAATAAATTGTCATTTTATACATTTCGAAACATCGCTTATAGGTGAACTTCAGATTTATATGTACTTGCATATTTTTGCACATCTTGTAATAATTTGGAGCATATTTGCATATTATTTGGGCTAAATTGTAACGATACGATTACGGTAATTAAATTATTAAGCTTAATTTAGGTTAACTAAGTGCACGAAAGGTAAAAAAAAAAGCTTTGGTGAATGTAATTTGTATTTTCAAAAAGTATTTTAAAATGCATTTTGTAATTTTGCATCGAAAATACAAGTTTCTAAGTATTTTGTATCAGAAATACGTATTTCTTAAGTATATTGCCCAGCTCTGTGTATATAACATAAAAAAGGTGATAAAGAGGATTTGAAAAATTACCGACCAATTAGCTTGTTACCTGCTATTTATAAAATCTTCACAAAAGTTCTAACACATTGCCTGCAGAAAAAATTAGATGCAGCTCAACCAAGAGAACAAGCTGGATTTCGAAGTGGATTCAGTACAGTGGACCATATTCAAGTATTAAGAGAATTAATTGAAAGAACACATGAATATGAACTTCCATTGTGTGTTGCATTTATTGACTATGAGAAGGCCTTTGACTCTATTAAAACATCAGCAGTCATCAACTCTTTAAGATCAACAGACATTGAGGATGTGTACATTGACATGGTGAAACGTGTGTATAAAAATGCAAGTGCAAAATTTCGGTTACATAAAGATACCAAAACTATCAAAATTGGTAAAGGTGTGAGGCAGGGAGATACCATTTCTCCAAAACTTTTTACTTCAGCTTTACAGATGATTTTTCAGCTGATAAATTGGAATAACAAGGGAATAAAAATAAATGGTGAATATTTAAATCATTTGCGGTTTGCTGATGACATTGTTATTTTTTCAACGAACCCATCAGAACTCCAAGACATGGTACAGGAGCTCTCAACTAGAAGTAAAGAAGTTGGACTCAAGATGAACCTACAAAAAATTGAATCCATGTGCAGCAATTCCGTTGAGAAAACAAAAATACAGTCAAACAACAATATCAATCAACGTTTATTGGCGTAGTGATACCAGCGCAGATGTTATGGCGTGATTAGATGGTGAAACGTTCGAAAGAAAATAAATATTTCTGCGTTCGGTGGGACCTGAACCCACGACCTTCCACTTGCCGGGCGGAGGCTCTGCCTACTGAGCTACGAACGACAATATCTAATCTCTTACGAACGTATATAAAGACTATTTACTGAAGCCGGTTATTTCGCAGAATGGTGTAGTACATGGACTACTATTTAAACCAAACTGCAAAGAGACTGGTATTAAATTGATCGAAATGCCCGTTGCAGCATATGTATTTATATAAATCGAACACTACGCAGATTAAATCAAACAACAATGTCAATCAACGTTTATTGGCGTAGTGATACCAACGCCGATGGTATGGCGTGATTAGATGGTGAAACGTTCGAAAGAAAATAAATATTTCTGCCTTCGGTGGGACCTGAACCCACGATCTTCCATTAGATATTGTCGTTTGTAGCCACACCATTTGAACTCGTGAGTTTCGGTTCCACTCCTAGTTAATTTGATTGTGTATAGATAAATGTCGTTGTTCAGTGGAGCTCTGCAATACTGTGGTAATGTGTTTTGGCTATCGGATGAATAAATTGATTCTGATTTGAGTAGGTACCCAATGTATGTCGGTCGCTTTGTCGTCTGGGGTTTGATTTCTAAAGCAAGAGAGCTTTGGATTCCTTAGAAAACTATGTCCTGGTGCCGCATGACTTTAGCTATCCTTGCATTAACATTCGGAGGTCACGTTAATCAGTTTGTTTAGTCTTGGATGACTCATTGCGAAGTCTTGCTGGACATAACAATACCTTCTTTTTTTTAAGTGCTAATTTAGTAAATTTCATTGTTGAAGTTATATGCTGTGTGAAGTTTTCATATTTTTTTTTCTTCTTCAAAGGACTTTGCAAAGATGATCGTACATTACGAGCTACAGGTATTTCAAAAGGTGCCAAAGTGCTGGTAGTTGGTTCAACATTGAGTGATATCCTTGCTGTAAATACACCCAACGACCAAAGTGTCGCAGAAGACAAACCATCCGGTATTAGATTTAAATAATAAGTGTTATTTTTAATTGGTTACTTATATAAAAATGCTTTGTACTAATTCATACGGTTGTGACATTTCAAGTGCCCTCAAGTACACTCTCTGAATATGGAATATCGTAGTCTTAGCTCCAATAGTAGCCTAGAAAAAGAATGGCGGATCCGGACCACCCTGATATGGCCCTGACATGCGACATTTTAAATGCCCTTGCATACACTCTCTGAATATCATAGTTGTAGCTCAAATAGCAGCGTAAAAAAAAAGGATGGGGGGGGTTCCTTGAGATCCTCCGATATGGCTCCGACGCGACATTTCAAATGCTCTTACACACACTCTCTGAATACGGAATATCGTAGTCGTAGCTCAAATAGCAGCCTAGAAAAAGGATGGGGGCTCCAGATCCTGTCCCCAATACATCCTTGACTGTTGGTGATAACTTCGAACTAAGACCACGATCTGTGAACGATGATTACGAACTATGAATGAAGGCTGCAGACTAAGAGTGGTGACTCCGAACTAAGGTCGTGAACAAAGACCATGACCTATGAACGATGATTGTGAATGAAGAGCAGTGACATGAATGGCGAACTAAGATCGCGAACTGCTAATGATGGTCACGAACTATGACGAAGAACGGTAGTTCACAAAAAAAGTTATCTGAACGAACGGGTCATTTTTGTGAATAGTTCAAAAGACCCATTTGTTTAGAGAACGACCCATTTCTAATGTCAGCGAGAGGTGTCCTTTCTGGGAATCCAGTCATGTACAGAATGAGCAACCACACTGGGTTTTTAAGGGCAAAAGTTTTTTTTTAAGGACAAAAAGGACATAAATTTTTCATTTTAAAGGCATGTGGGGCAGGATTTTGCTTAGGGAAGGCCCTTCAAAAAACGCCTAGGATGAACGCTGATAATTAAGAGAAAGAATATATAAAAGAATTATTTCAAAATTTAATAATAACTCCTGGACGGACCTATTAATGCAACAAAAGATTTACTTTTGAAGCGATTACGTACAACTTCTATTCTTCATTAACCGATTCACTTTCTTAGTCAATTTAACAAGATTCGTAAAAAAGTTCTGAGGGAAATTTTTTTTTTAATTTTCAACCAGAGCCACACTTAACTCAATGAAGAGCCGTATTTGCCCATACAGTTTCATTTTGAAATTTACCCTCCGCTTAGTGCAGACTTCCATTTGTATGGATAAAAATCGTTGACCCAACAAGATTTCACTGTGTTGTGTGGACTTTTATTTAGTGTTTTGCAAGTGACATAACATTAGAATTTTTAGAAGTTTGAAATTATTCATGGGACATTTTTCTTTTAGCTTTGCAGAAAGAACCTCTTTGCAAACAAAAGGTAATGACCTCAAATTTACTAGTTTTAGCTGATTATTTCATTCATTTTTGCATATTTAATAGCTAAAGAGTTCAAATCAATTTTCCGGATGTTTGGAGTGTTTCTTTTCTTTTAGTTACATAAAAAAGTTATTGACAAAGGTATTCCTGAAGATGTTCAGCCTGGTATCAAAAACATTAAAGTAAGCATTTCAAGTCTGTTAATATCTTTAGCAATATTGGGTTCAATTTTCTTCAGAGGCTCGTCACTTTAACCCTTCCCCTCCTCTCTCTTTGGAGGCAAACCCTCTGAATTAATTGACAGTAAAGAAATGTAGAATATAGTTTTAAAATGTTTAACACATACACACATTTATATATATATATATTAGGTTTTCCTTGTCTCTGTTTGACTCGGCTGCACACATGTTCTTCCATTTGGAGCTCATTCAATATATTCACCAAATTGGCATCTTTGATTCATGGTAAACTTGTGTGTTTCATGGTCAGGAGGTCTCATTATAGCTATTGATCTCTCATGAACTGATGCGGACTGATGCTGGTACATGTTTTCAGACACACTAATATTGAATGTAATGGTGTTATATAAAGGGGAAAATCATCAAGATCAAGTGATCTGGGGCTCTTTCTCTTTTTAATGAGGAACCTATGAAATGGTTTTCATAGCTCACGGATACCCCATGGATGAAAATTATGTTAACAGCAAATGGTTTTTTATTTAGTTATAGGGTCATACCATGCCAGATCATCCAGTAAAGGTATACATTCTCCACCCCACCATTTCAGATTTAGCTGAAATTTGGTACATGGTATCCTTAGGCAAAGATAAGAACCTATATTTCTGATTTTTGGAATATTGGTTCTAATTTGGAAATTACAGCCCTGTAAAAGTTACTTCCTATTTCAGTGATTTGATTTTTGCCGTAACGAATGCAGAGTAACACGCTTAGTTTAACTTGTATTTTAGTAGAAAGATTATTTACTTAAAATCTTAAAATTCACCATACTTATTCAGAGTTTCATGTACATTCCAAATATCACTTTTAAAATAGATTTCAGTGCCTCCGAATGTGTGAAAATCATGTAGAAGGTTGGAAAGTATGTTTCTTGAAATCACAGTACATTGCTTCAGTAAAACCCTCCATAACTTTTCCTATCACTTTTCACATGCTGTATGTCATTGGAAAGAGTACTAAATTTGCTACACGAAAGTGGAATAAAACTTGTATGTATTCCCCCTCCCCCTTTGCCCACCCACCACGCTCTTGACAAAAGCAATTTTCAGCGAGGGAAATCGTTGTAGCAAAAAAATTCTTAATTACAAAATAATTTATTTTTGTATATAAATAGAAAATATATTTGCTTAACTGAAGAACAAAATAAATTTACAGTAATATTTTTTACAATAAAATATATTTGGAAGAAAGCATGGGAAATCAGTGTATAAAAATACATGATTTCTTAAGTATTTATAATTTATATGTAATTTCTTTAATGCAAGAAGACTGATTCTATTTAAACATTTTTTTTTCACACGTAAATGTAAGCTGTATTCACACATAAATGTGTGTTCACACATAAATGTAAAATGTAATACAACCTGAATCAAGTTTTGGAACATCAACAGTGCAAAGAATGTTATGAAACGGAACGCAACAGGCATCTCTGTCACCATAGTTTTGACTTTCTGATCAGTATAACAATTTAAATGGCCAGTAAGGATGCATAAACTTATCAAAACGACTTCTGTCTTTTCAAGCACTAACCCAGTGTAGCACTTGCCTTCATAAACTAAGAATAACGAAAGAGTAGTTTTCAGAAAAGTCCATAAAAATAAGCATTTCATTTGAAGATTCTCTGTCCTGTATTTCACATCTTTCGGCTGCTGTTTGGAAATAACTGCATGACATAAAGGGAGAACCCGTGTTTGTAAATTGCTACACTCAATAGTTATCTATTGCGAAAACTTAACAACTTCATCAACATCAAAATCCTGAAAATTTTTATTTATATGTTCCTCAACTTCGTCAGAATTCGAACAGTTGGGACATATCCTTAGCATGCAATCACGCTTTTCTATATCACATACAATTAAACTTAGGTGACCCTTCATCTTTGATTCTTCTAAACTCATAACACTTAAAAAAAGGATTGGATTTTGGTGTATTAAGCAAACACACACACTGAATGTGTGCTTGACTGACCAACTGTAACTCACAGAATTTAGAAAATCCTATTTTATCATAAGGGAGCTTTTCTTTATATTCTGTATACAATTCCTTAACATTGCAGAGTATTCTGCATTTTTGTTCATAGATTCTCGTGTGCGCACCAACTTTGTCTTTGGCACCTGGCATAAGTCTGCTGTTTTCATCTGCTTGATAAAAATTAATAACCTTTTTGGTAACTTGTGCAGAAATTTTTCGACCTTGCAAAGGCTCGGGAAAAGAAATTATTCCTCTTCCATTTCTCAACTGCTGTGATTTTCTTGTCATGTACTCACTAACATTAAATTCTATTGATATTGTAATGATCCTGTGTGGAACGCAGATCATTGCATGTTAAAGTAATACAAAAACAGATATAAAACAATAAGATAAGATGACAACGGATTTACAATTAAAACACATTTATTCTAGATCTAGCACATAGTTACTAGTATTTCCTAATTTAACCTTGACTCTCGCTGCTAAACCTTCTCCCCAGCTTACTTCCTTCCGAGAAATTACCCTAACTTAACATGGCATTTCGATCTGATTATATATTAGTATCCAGTTTTGCATGACAAATGACGGAAGACAATCAAAGGGACTTACGGCTTGTAAATTCTAAGAATTAATATTGTGTTTAATATAGTTTAATCCTCTATTATTATTAATTTAATAAATACTTAACTTCCTCATTGTGCCTGTTTTTCATAAATTATGTATGATTTTGTTTAATTAAAAAATGGTGGCCGGCCCACGCATGCACAATTGACTACAGATTTTTCACTTCTAGAAGTTGGCACCTATGGCTTAAAGATACCGTGTACCAAATTTCAGCCAAACCTGAGGAGGTAGGGTGGACACCTTTCGATGATCTGGCATGGAATGATCCTATAATCTCCTGTAGAACCTCAATCGAAAAATGGTATTTCTGATGAAGGATCGCGATCCAGTTAATAAGATTAATTGGAGGATCTGGATAATGGAAATTCTACCTCTTGCATCAAGAATTAAGACCTTAAGTGTTGAGCAGTTTAGTCATATTAGGTTTTGTCCTCCGGTGATGAAGTGGTAATGCATTCGCTTGTCATGCCAGTAACCTTGAGTTCGATTTCAATGGTATTTTAGAAAGTGTGCCACTTTTTCTCCCCACTGTAGTCTGGGGTTTTGTTCCCTGAACAACGAAGTATTAGCTTCCTCGGAAAAGGGTACATTCCATGCATTATGTGACCTTGGCTGACCTCATAACCATAAAACACTCATAAACATAGCATGTTGTTTAATTTATGAATGTGCTTTTTCATTTGTTTTATTTGAATTTCAGGATAGTTTGCCACCATATCCTATTTCTGGCATGGTAAATAAATCTGGTGGGAAAGTGAGATTAACCTTTAAATTAGAATTAGATCAAGTTTGGATCGGGACTAAAGGTACGTCTTACCCAAAAAAATATATCTCGTTACTCCATAACAAAAGCTTCGTATAATACTATATACATTACTTTCGTTAGACATGTTTCTGTCAATGCTGTTTCACTCATAATTGTTCATTGTTTCAGAACGTACGGATAAAATCCCAATGAATTCCATCAAGCATATTGTCAGCGAAGCCATAGAGGGACATGAAGAATACCACATTATGGTAAATTAAATTAGTTTTTTAGCTTAGTAATTTGCCCGGGAAAGAAATCAAAGTGGTCCCTGAAATGTGTCGTCCAGAGAATTCAACGTTAATAAATTTTACCCTAAATGCATTTTAGATCGTACACAATCATACTTTGCTGCATATGGTAAACAGTAAGATGTTTTTGTCATAAGCAGGCAAATGTAAAATGAAGTTGATGAGTAGAGGTAAATCGAATGAGAAATCAAGTTAAAAGTGGCGGGATAAAGCAAGTAGAAAGTGGAGAAAATAAAGGGGAATGGTAAGTAGCAATTTTTATCAACGTTTTTTAGGCGTAGTAATATTAACGCCGATGTTATGGCGTGGTTAGGTGGTGAAACGTTCACAAATAAAAACTTTTTCATGTTTGGTCAGGCACAATCCCACAACCTTTCACAGTCCTGGTGGGAGCTCCACCAACTGAGTTGTAAACGACGAACGTTCAATCCCCCTATGAGCATATTTTAAAGACTATTTTCCGAAACCGGATATTTCGCCGAATGAGGCAGTACATGGACTGCTTTTTAAACCAAATTGCGAAGAGATCGTTTTGTAGCTCAGTTAATAGAGCTCCTATCTGGACTGCCGAAGGTCGTGGGATTGTGCCCCACTGAATGCGGAAAAACATTTCTTTTCTTTACGAACGTTTCACCATCTAACCATGCCATAACATTGTCATTAATATCACTACAACTAAAAAGTTGATAAAAATTGTTTCTTAATTTAATCTGCGTAGTGTTCGACTTGTATAAATAAAGGGGAATAATTAAAAAAAAGTAAGGCGAGAAAAATGAAACTTACCAACTACATAAAGATCCTCAACGTTTCCAGAACAACCATTCCTTTTTATCAAGTTACTTTACTTGTTAAAGGGAACAATTTTACTTCTAATTTCGTTTTCATCTTTTCTTTACCTTCATACATTTTCCTCTTTTGGCACAGCATGACCCCTACTGAGCTTGCACCATTAAAATTCAACTGAACTCATGCCTCTTTCCCTATCATTGGCTCTGCGGTGGTGTAATAGTCACACGTTTGCTTAACATGCCGTTATCTCGGGTTCGACTTCCAGCGCTACCACAAAAATAATATATCAACTAACTGCTCACTGTAGCTTGTGTGTTTTGGTTCATAAGGCTGTAAGAGGTTCATATTCCCTGGGAAAATTGTATGTCTCGGTGCAATGTGACCCTTGCTGTCCTTGCATCGTAAAACACAAACTTTCCCTTTCTTTCATATCCTGACCAGTGCCAAAAATTTATTAGTTACGGTGAGCTCTGGTCAATCTTTGTACATCGTTGCCATTGTTTATGATGAATTGCCAAGTAATTTTCTCCATTCGGTTCTTTTAGGGTATCCAGTTGGGTACGACTGAAGCCTCCAGGTACTGGTTGTATTGGGTTCCTGCGCAATACATCGATGCCATAAAAGATGCCATCCTCGGAAAGTGGCAGCTGTTTTGACAGGGAGAGAAAAAACCACATTTCACGGATGTCATATTTTTATCATTGGTCGTATTTCATTTGCAGCTGAGTGGTTCGATTTTAGCCATTCTTCTACGAACTGCTCAACTTTCCAGCAAAAACATTTTGAGTTCTTTAATGGATATATGATCTCACTGGTGAGGACCTTTTTTTTTTGCTTCTCCTCATCGAAGGAGAATGTTATACCAATGTGCTATTGGTGTGTGACCACCGTGTGGTGCAGTGTGTATTTAAACAGTTAGAAGTTAAAGGTTTAACACATTATGGCTTACCGATGGAAACCCTGTTGAATGTTTGTAAAATTTTAAATGTTTCGTATTTCTGGTAGAATTTTTTAAAACGCCAAAACATCTGGGTCTCACAACAAACCAGATTGATACGATTACAGCTTTTTTCGCCACTCCTCTCTTGGAAGTTAACAAAAATGTAATTCGGAAATGCAGAATTGTTTTTCAAACATTTAAAAATTTACATTATTTTTCCAAAAATTTGCAACTTGTAAATTTTTTAGCAAATAAAGATGTTTTCACTTCGGTTATTGTATTGCATTTATTCCACAAATATATTCTTAGCTCAGTAGTTCTCAAATATTGTGCCCAGTGACATTCCTAGGTACGTCCTAGGAAATTGCAGACAGATATCTGTGGGGTTATTATTAAACTGATTTTTTAGTTATATAGTTAAATACAGAGCTATATAGGTGTTAACACACCTGTGGGGAAACATACATGCCTATAAAAATGTATATTATTAAATATTAATATAAATACAAATTTTTGCGTCTTATATATTTGTATTTTGTGTATAGTGCACTCTATGATTTTTTGTGGGACTTCATGTGAGCTATGACTTAAAGTTTGAGAACCATTATCTTAGTTATTCTCTATATATAGATAGCGCTAGTTATTCAATATACAAAAGTAACTGCCTGTCTCATAATCAGTTTGAATTTGGTGCAAATAAAACGTGTGTTACTGCAACCGATGTTCTCTTAACATGCATTACAGTTAGGCGATGAAGCCAGTGATTCCAGAGTTCTGCTAGCTTTTTAGTTTAGAAGTAAAAACTTCATAGTTTTTACTTCAGCTTAATTTGTTTTTTTGTTGTTCTGTCATTGCTTCATTTCAACACACCTTTTAGTAAGAACGATTTCATTTGGCTCAATTTCAGAATTTAATGCCAATATTAAACCTTGAGCTCATTATATAGAAATACTGCAGCAGTTCCCCCTCCCCCCCAAATTCTATTGAAGATGTGGACTGTCAATACACAGTCTTCTTAATGGTGGTTGAACTGGTTGATTTTGGTTTGTTCAAAAAATTTTTAACTCTAGTGTTACACACAGAACATACTGCGTTGCAACTTTTGCAAGTGTTGGCTGTTTACTTTAACGATAGTAATTTATTTTCCACGAGTTTGACACGCAACTCCCTCGTAGGGAGACAGCAGAAAAAAGCCAACAGAGAAGACCTGACGAGGCTGCTGCCGCTCAATCCGACAGACACCACTGGCGAACGCATCAAATAACATGTTTAGTAGTATTAAATAAGCGAAATACAATAAGGTAACGTTAATTAAAATAAATAATATAACGGGTAAAAGATATATATAATCGTAAATTGTAGTTAAAATATTGTACTATTCTATGCACAGAACAAAAACTATTGAAAAAAAAAATTAGATTCAAAATATTTAAAGTAATGTAAAACTCTTGCGTAAAAACTTTTCTTCGCCAAATGGCTAGTTAGTTTCTGAAAAATTTCACTTCAGTCTCATGCTAGTAATCAACAAAAGAAGAATTTGGCGTCCTTTCGAATTCAAATGAAAATAATAAAGCAAATATTGAAGATCCTGGGCCTTCAAAAATAGTTGATCTCCCACGAAAATACCTAAATAGTTTCAAATGTCTAAATCTCCCATGAACGTAAAGTTATTTTCTTCGCAACTAAAGTTCGGACGAAAAATTTATTTGTTGTTAGTTAGAGAATTTTTCCGGAAAACACAGGGAAATTTCTTCTCCAATGCAAGTGGGAACCCTGACAGGGTTTGTACGGGACCTGGAATTTTTAAAAACCCTTCCATGACCTTGGATATCTGAGAAAACTGCCATGTTTTTCGCAATGGCCGGGAAAATCTTTGATCTATTATATTTTATTTCCCGAATAGGCTATTTTTAGTCACTTTCACTAGTTAAAGTCAGTGTATTTGGATTATCCAATCACATGCATCTGTGGTTAGTGATGTAGCACCGGCTAAATAAAACTTTTCCATGTTATTAGCAACTTTTTTTTTTATTTATTGTACAATTAACGACAACAACCGGCTGAATAAACAAGTTATGCCACTTCTCCCTCTTTTTCTTTCATGTGTTTTTCGGCGGGCGAACATCTCGCCCTGTTGGCTCAGTTTCCGTCATACTTCACATGCATCGTTCACTTATTGATTGTAACGATCTCGCATTATTGAGTTCTGCTCTCGTCCGTCCTTTCAAGTAAGACTTGGTAGTGTAGTTTTCTAAGCATTCTTGATTTAAACTGAAATGTGGGTAAATGTATCTTCCACGAAATATGGTTGAAGAATCAGCAATATTCTAAGTAGAAGCAGGGATGGAATAACTGTGCCGAAATAACATTGCTGCGCATATCTGTTCCAAACTCAACGACTCCTATAAAATGGCGCTAGACTGCGCCAAAAAGTTAAGTTTGCCAGTGCGCCGAAATTCAGTTTCATGTTTATCAAAATTACGTTTTGCCTTTGTATTTTGTAGTGCCAAATTTTCCTTTCTGTGAAATCTGGCCATAAAATTTTGCCCAAAATTGCTACAATTCCAGTTTTCTTTGCATTTAAAGTACGTTGCTATCTGTGTGACTGAACAAAGAATCGCTAAACGGCATGGGCGCCCCCCCACCTTCCCGGCTTTTTAGTTTTATTATAGTCCACCCACTCCATTTACTAATAATAAAGAAAATGCTTCTGCATTTCTGGGGAGCACTGTTGCCATACAGCAAGGGTCTTCAATCTTTTTCAGTCCAAGAGAAAATTTTGCTTGTTCTTATACTACTGTATCAGCAATATTAGAAGTGAACAAAGGTAGCTCGAGGGGTTACCCCCCCACCCGGATCAACCTTTATTGATATTTTTTCCTTAGGTCATATTAGCTTTGCATGCCCAGCCATAGTACAGAACATGTACCCTAGTGCTTTTTAGTGGTGACGTGTCTATAATAATTTCACATTACCTTTATTTAAAAATTTTGTATATACATAAATATATTTTTTTCATCATAAGTACAGAGCGCACAAAATAGGTACCAACTACTTACAAATGCAAGGGTCTACTATTAGTATAGAATTGAGTGACTTTATTGACATTGTTCAGTCAGGAACTGGTTTTATTGTTATGACCTATAAGTTTCATCGGATTTTTTTCACAGACGATGTGGTGTCGATTTCAAAATTTGTTTACTGCCTTGGGAAACGACTATTGTGCTATAATCCCAGAATAGCGTTAACAAGTGTGTGTTACAGTGGCAAAAACTTTATTTATTTTTGAATAGGCAAATATTTTTTTTTTTTTACATTTTTTATTTTTTGAAAATTCAATAGATAAATGGTAAAAGAGGGGAGCATGATATAAAATTATAATTGACCAGAGGAAGGGGGAGCCCGGGCCCCTCCCCTAAATCCGCCAATGCATATATGTGTTTGTATGTAATAAAAATATATATAAAATAATTTGTACAATTTACACATGGTAACCAGAAATGGAATAAGTAACTTAGTAATGCAATCCCATGCTTTCTGAACAGATCCGTAGCCTGCGGGTAGAGGGCTGAGCACTAGGGTGGGTCGAAAATCAGCATTTTTCACTTTTTTCGAAATTGAAACTGAGCTAGCGCGCAAAAGTGGCCAAATGGTCTCAATAGTATGCATGTAAAATCTTGTACCGATCAGATAATATAGAGTTCTCCCGCTGGGGCCATTTATTTCCTTCTGTAGTGGGCATAGGCCTTTTATCCAGTTTTTTGTGCATTTTTATTAAATAGTCGTTTATTCAACAGGCTAAATTCGGACTAGATTCATCTTTGGAGTCTTTTTGTCCTGTAGTATTCCTATTGTGCACTAGTACATAGAAAACTTGCGTTTGCTCAGTTTAGGACTACAGTTTGGCGCCCAAAATTTAGTTTATTGTGGGGAAAAAAAAAAAAAAGATTGATACAAAAACTTGCCATTTTATGCAGTTCTTATTTCAGATTCAGACTGAAATAACCCGGAACTCATTACGAGAAGGTGGCTGCATTTCGAGTCCCACCCTACCCACCCACCCACTAGTCTCTATATCCTGACATGAATCTCAGGAAAACGATGCATTGCGTATGCTCACTGACTCAGTCGATGCGTCTGAAGCTTTACTTTAGTGGGTGGTATAAGAATTGCGGAAACGTCGTACTTCGATTTCACACATAACGATCGTATTGAATTACGACATTTTGGCAATTTTTAAGGGAGATGATGGTTAGATATTAATACAATAGCGAGTGGCGAATCCACGTGGTGGGGGAGGTGGGTATTTCATTGCAATCTATAAAATTGCGGAGGAAATCGGTTATAACGAGGGCCGCATATAAGGACGGTATTTTTACAAAAAGTTTGATTCGCCTCCCGCTGCCGAAACAATGGCGTAGGAAAAGAAAGTTCATAAGGGGGTTATAGGCTTAATGGGAGGGGTTACAGAGCTACAACTAATATATTCCTATGTTAAATCAACAAAATTTCATTGCTATGGGTGTTACAACCAAGGGCGGACAGAGGGAGGAGGTCACAGTGATGACTCACCCCGAAAATATATTGTTTTACTGTAAAAAATTCCAACTTTTATGAAAAATGAAGGGTGTTATTCCAAGACCATGGCAAATTCTGTCCTTGAACCCCTCAAAATGAAAGTCTGTATCCGCCCCTGGTTACAACCCCCTAAAACCTTCCTTTGGTTACACCTCTGAACCGAAATCCCTCTCTAGATTCACTTCTTGCAGTGGCAAAGAAAATCGGAAAATATTCAAATTAATTTTATCATCACTTAGTCCCAAGGCATAGCACGTAACTTAAGGGGAGGGAAAGTGCGATTTTGCCTCTTCCCCCCCCCAAAAAAAAACCTGAAGGTGGGGGCAAGAGCTCCTACCAAATTACGCCAATATCCTAAGGCAGCTATTCAATGGAGTCCACTTACGAATTTAGTCACATCGTAACACATTAAGAAAAAAGGAAAATGCCTAACACATTGGGATCCATAGCAGGATAAAACGTCAACACTAATTTACTATTCTTTCTCTGTTTACGATTATAGTCGTAACGTATTTATCAAAGAACAGGGTTTCCGCAATCCTTATACCACCCACTAGAGAAAGGCTCATGAGCATTGGCATCGAGTCCGTGGGCATGCGCAATGCGTCATTTTCCTGGAATTCATGTCAGGATATAGATGCTAGTGTACCCACCCATCTATGTGGGTGCGGTTTTTATCCTGAATCATCTGAAGTTTTGTTCATAAAATCTTTTTTTTGTTTCTACACGTGGAATTTTTTTTCCAATCTTTAATTGTTGTTCGAATGACACCATCTCTATTCAAGGGACCGCATACGGTTGCTGATGCCGCGGTTACAAGTTTTACAGTTCGCTCAACAGCTTGAGTGTGGCGTAGTATGTTTATGTTTTTTAATTTTTATTGTTTATCTAACGCAAATTTCGATGGCTCAATCCTTCATTTTTCTTTCTGCCAATCTTCCAGACGCACGTCGCAAGATCAGAGTCATTGTTATTTTCGTTAAAGGGGAACCCAGGAGGAGGAGGAGGAGGATTGTGCAAGGGTTTCATTGGGAAGGGTGGCCGCCGGGGGCGGCGCTGTAATCCCAGACAGGACGCTTGAACAGCGTAATCAGCCGCCGAGGCGGCTGAGGGGGAGATGGATTGCCGATCAACACGGCATTCATAGATGCACGTTCACGTAAAGTCGTCATTCAACAAAGGGGAACCCATGGTCTGCAATCTAGTAGGCTCTGGACAACCACGATACCTCGCTTCCCTCCCACTAGCGTCTCAACGTAGTCTGTTCTACCTCTAAGGAAGTTTTTAGGGATAGTTTACGTTTAGCAATATTTCTTGGCTTCACGCTCATTTTCAATTTTTAAGTTTGCTATTGATTTTCGATCACTAAGGCTAAGCAAAACAAAATTGGTAGTAAAGTTTCTAGAATTCCGTCGATCCGTCCTCCCTTCGAAAGCGTATCTGCCGTTTTCGTATTGACTTGAAATTCTGGAAAATTTCGAGAAAAGATCCCCCGCCTCCTCCCCATAAAATAAAAACTGGGAATAAAAATTTCGTTGTCAAATAAAATAAATTCAGAAAAACATCGTTATTTTATCTTATCATTATGTACATAAAGTAATCATACCCCATTTTGGCGATTTTCTGTCGCATTTGAGGAGCTGGATCGACGAAATTGCATTTGCTCGTTTTAGCATAAAATTACTCGTAAATGCCCCCTACGTTTTCCGCAAATTTTAATTTAATTTTTTGGGTGGTTAGGAAGGGTCGATGACTCTGACTTCAGCCCTGCTGCTCAGGGGCGGAATATGAAATACCGTTAGCTTCATTAAAAGGCGCCTTTATAGAAACGTTCGATTAGAATTTATCTCGACAGATTTTTTTTTTTTTTTAAAATTGCACCCAAGTAAAACGTTTTGGTAACTGAAAAAAAATCGTTAAGTGCTATTGATCCCCAACCTTCTGCTCTTAATTTTTAACCCAGGGCATAGTGTGACTTTAAAAATGGACCGTCTCCAATTTTTCACGATGGCCCCCTCAAATAAAAAATATGTATACCGTCATGATGATATAAAATCACGAATTGTAATGAGAGTCTGCTTGGCAGTGTTTAATGGCAGAATCTCCTACACCTTCCGATGGTACACCAAGTTTGATTGAACACCAAGTATCCAAAGAAGTATAAGCAGGGTGCCGCTATTCAGCCTCAGGGCGAGGTCTCGAAGCACACAAAAATTCCAGCGTTTGCCAGTTTTGTTGCAAAATTTTAGTAGGAGGAGTTACTTGGAAGTAACGCTGCCATTGGATTAAAAGGTTTGCGCAAGCGCATAAAAGCGAATTTCAGGTGCAGTTGGGGCTGCTGGACATCATTCGGCAGGTCTCGAGTCCAGACCATCAGTACTGTCAAACTTTGGAGTTATACGATTTCTATAGTGTCAAAGTATTACTTGAGTAGGGATTTATGCTTCCGGGAACAAAACCCACATAGCATTATATGTGTGGTCCGCAGTTGATCTTTGAACTGTTGCAGAGGAAATCTTGAAATTTTAGTAAAATGGTGAGAGGTTTGAAAGAAAAAGTCACACAGGCAGATTTGTCGATACGAAAGGAAGAGAGGTATTCCGAACTAATCTTCGAGGAAAAGTATACAAATTTAGTTCGTTAAATTCAAGGTGTAGCATTAAACGTTACAAGATGCAGGGTAATTAAAAGTTAATACGCAATAACCTATTAGAGAAGCACATATACCAGATCTACAGGTTTTTAAGTTTTACGGATCAAAGGACAGACGTATAATATATGCCATAAATTTCATAATTAGAGACCACATGGCTCATATACACGGCGAATTATAGTGCATGATATAGGGTGACCCACGAAAATCTCCCTGAAAGTAAATATTTATATCTCCAGAAGAAGTTGACTTAATAATCACATATTTAGGGGATACCTAGATTCACTGACGGGATTATTTTTTTTTTCGTACATATAATCACATCATTTTTTTTTTGTCTGCGAAAGGGGTTTCCCCATTTCTTCCTGCAAATATACCTGAAATCGCCCCTACAGGCTACTTTCACTGCGTACAGCTATACATGTAGGAGAAGTGTCGCCTCTTACGTTCTACTTATCCTGCATAGCACCTGTGCATACAAGAAAAGCGTCGCCCCTATGCGCAACTTCCCCTGTGGAAAAATATGAAAATTGAATTTTATAATTCATCATATTTCTTAAACGATTTTTTTTACACCAGTGGATAGGCTGTGAAATTTTGTACATTTACGAAATTACGCTATCATGATTTGTTCAGAAGTTATAGACGAAAAACAAAATTATGAGTCAATAATACTCTTTAAAATCTCTTTTCAAAAATTTATCTCTTTCCTTAAATCCACATCTAAAATTATATCGACAGTAGAGCCTTTTTTTTTTTTTCCAAGAAGCATACGTAACACATGCTTGCAAATGACGATATGAAAATTAGTGCTCTTTAGTCCTTTTCGGTAATTCTTGCCAATCGTTTATGCCTTTAGTCAAAGCTGGATTATAATAAATGGATTCTCTATCGGCAAAAAGCCAACAAGGCTTATAATAAGCACTATTCAGTTTCGGAGAATAGCATAACGAAAAACGATAAATGGGTTGTTGATCAATGGTTTTCTTGCAATAGTATATATCCGAGAAGCACCTGTTTTTTCGTCGTATGGAAAAGGACCTTTTGGTTTACAAGGTCCAAAATTAATTTTTTTTTTCAAAATATTGTCATTTATATCAAGGGGATAATGTCAACGGCAGTGGCATAACGGAAAATCTCGGGGCCCCCGACAATAATTTTTTGGGGCCCCCTGTTACGAAAATTAATTTGTATATGCATATATGAAATGTATATATGTAATAGTGTTGTGTCTTCTATAAGAAATTTACCAGCGATGCATTCCAATATTTTAAACAGAACACATGTCTATTAGTCACCGTTTCACGAAGTAAGGTTCTGGCGTAAAGCGTATACTGTAAATTCAAAACTCGTCCAGATTTTATAATTTTTTGATGTTGAGTTCAGTTTTAAAGGCAATGAAAACAGCTAAAGTAAATACGCGTAATGAGTTTGCCACAGTTGGAAACCGTTCATTTTATTTTATATTTTACCTAAAGATTAAAAAAACTAAAAAACACAATATTATTATTATACTTATGAAAAATAAACGCAGCAAAAAGGGCCCCCCCATCCTTGTGGGGTGTTATCAGTACGTCACTGTGTCAAAAATAATTTGTATTATTCTGTTTACAATTAATTTTTTTTCATTTTATTTCATTTTTACAGTGTACACATTTCAAATTTTTTTGCAAATGTAAAAACATTGCGAAGGTATGATTTCTGATGAACATCTTTGAGAAGCGCCTTCGGCGCCCTTCCACGATGATTAGGCGGGGCCAAAGCCCCGCCCGTGCGATCACCTATGTTCGAAGACTATCTGAACGGGCAGTAAGGGTTCAACCCGAAGCGGGGATCTTCCCTCCACCACCCCTTCACTGATTCACGAAAATTACAAAAAACGCCGTAAACAAAATGACGGCTAGTAAGCAGTCACTTTGCCTATTGCCAGTCATTTTTGGAAACACTGGAAAAAAATCAGTAGGTAACGTGTTACGCAGTGACACCAATTATTGAAATTAAAAATTAAAATGAGTTATCCAAAAAATTTACAAATTGGACATTGACCCTTGTTGCTTCAAGGTACACATGCTCATATAATTATTTTACAATTTTTTAAAGAAATTAAGCAGCAAAACGTAACATACACCTATCCAGGATGCTTACTTCTTTAACCCTTAAATGCATCGTGATCCATATATATGCATCATACCAATTTTTACTGAATTTAGCATTTAAAATATCTCAAAACAGGCTGTTTTGTCTGCCGATTCCTATGCTCATAGCTCCATCTTAGTGTTTACTTTTCCTAAAATTAATTAATCAAAGCAACCGCTAAAAAAAGTCAACTATTTTTTTTTTATTTTTCTACATGCAAGTAAGTCATGATTATGAATAAAAAAAAAAGTTTGGTGAGAATATAAAAAAAATCTTGCATTTAAGGGTTAATACATAATTTTGTCGATGATGCTGATGCTGATGAGTTTGGAGTCCTCAATTTCAGATAACTGACATTATGTCAGAGAACTTACCGTTTAGATAACGGTGATCTATTTCTTGTCACTCAATAGCATATCCACGGCTATTCAATCGTAAGTTTCCATCGCTAGTGCCTCCAATTTGGACATGACTACATTCACACATACGTGTTGCATTCTGTACAGGACTTGACCTTTTTAAACTTATAATGGCTCTTAATTAATTTTAATAATCAACATTTTTAAACTTGGTTAGAAAACGATACCAGTGTATGGTAGATATTTATAACTCATACAAGTTGAGATTCAAACAGATTTCTGTCCCATTGCTCTATCCAAGGACAGATTGAGTATGAACTTGTATTGCAATATTTTGCATGTTTAGGGTACCCATCAGTGGTGCGCCAACAACGACCAAATTTCCGCTCGTTTTTTTCTAAATGGGCAAAATTATTCACTGATTTGATCAGTGAAGGAGTTGACACACCTATAGTTCCTGTAAAGTCTCTAAAGACGATTTCCTGTTCTGAAGTATGTGTGTGTAATTGTTTCAATAGCATTATTGAAACGCTTCATATTCGAAAGAACTTCTATTTTTACAATAAACAAATAAATAAACAACAAGTGCGGTTAACTCATTTCATCCCTTTTCAACTGTTCCACCCGACTGTCCGTGAAACTGATGTTTGGCAGCAGTCTGTAGTTCTTCATTGACCTTTTTGTATACAAATTACGGCAGCTACTAACGGAAACTACCGTGCTTTTATTGTCCGTTGCTAATGGAGATTGCCAACTCCGTGTGTCCGAGGCCAGTCGAGGATTTCGAATGGACGGGTGGCGTCTTGGAGAGAATCGAACTTCGAGGCGACTGTCGGTGTGACGACGCAATTTTGCATCATCAGACAACGAAACAAACCTCGCACTACGGCCCATTAACCAGTAGGTCCTCATTTCGCCTTTTCCCTTAAAAATAGTTAATAAACACATAAATCTAATGGTGCAACTGAAAAAACAGCACACATGAAGCTACAGATGCAATTGAAAAAATAATACACATAAAACTACAGGTGCAATTGAAAAAATAACACACATAAAGCTACAGGTGTAAATGAAAAAATAACACACACAAAACTACAGGTGCAATTGAAAAAATAACGCATAAATATTTCCTTTTCAGTAGGGAGGGAGAAAAGGATATAAAGATGTGCATAAAATAAATTTTCTGCGAAAAGAAAACGTGAATTTGGGAGTTGGGTAACACAGGACTATATTGCAATTAAAAACATACATAACTTTTCTCTCTCTCTTTATGGCGATTACCAAATTAAGTAATGCCGAAAGAAGAACTTTTTTTTTTTTTAATTTCTAGGGACTACCTTTAAAATTTTAAACGTAGAGCTTTCGCAAAAGATTCCAAGTTTTCTCATTTTTTTGCGAATTTATTAATTTCTACATTCAAAAGGTTAAACACTGGTAAAATAGCTCATTACTCCTGATCATCGTCATTACTCCTGATGAAGGACTGCTGCTGATGCGTCCGAAAGCTTGAGTGATCTTTTTCATTGCTATTTTACCAGTGTTTAACCTTTTTATGTAATTTCCTCCCTGGTACCCTGTATTTTATTTCTATTAATTTCTTCTTATTTTTTTGCTCTCCATGATTGTTTCGTAAAGTTCTTCATGTATTTCTTGACCTACCTTTTCTTTTTCCCTGCAGCAGGGTGTGTGGGAGAGTTTAAGTATTACGTAAGCACCTTTGGGGAGAGAGGGCATTGCTGTTGTGCTTATTTTCCTATGTTAGCCCATGTTAATTTTTGCTTAGGAGGGAGAGGGGTATAAAATGGCCAAAATATTGCTTATGTAATACTTGAATTTCCTTTTAAGCTTACTGCTTGTCTACTAATTTTGTTCTGCTTCTTTCTAAGCATATCCTCTAGTCAATTCTAGTTCTTTCATGTAGAGAGGCTAGTTCGGTTGCTCGAATTTCTGTGGCGCAAGGACAGCAAGGGTATTTCTGTGCCAAACAAGGTAATGCCGGACATATGATTTTAAACAGAGAGAAGTTAGTATTTACAAAATATTATCATTTGGAAATATGAGATGCTGACTCACAAAAATGCTGATGTGAGATGGTTGAATATATCCATTCTTTCGTTCAGGTTTTATGGTGCAAGGACATTTACGGTCATGCCATGCCCATGGATACTATCGGATAAAAATTCATGTTTAGTTCTGCATTGTCATGTTTTTTTTTTTAATGTAGTAGCAGTAGGATTAAGGAGTGAGAGATATTACACAAAAGGTAGCTTACGTTGAATTCCCAGGATGGTTTAATCACATTCTTTGGCCAAGAAAGGAGACCTCAAAGCCATACAAGCCACAACCACTAGGTGTTCCAATATGCCTAGTGGGCTACACTTCTGAAGAAAGTATGTATCGCGTATGGCACTATCGATAATTCGATTCATGACAGCCGTTATTTTGTTTGCTTGTATATTTAGTATTATTAAATATATTAATAAAATACATCAGTAAATTAAGGAATTGTAAGCCCCCTTTTAAATATCAGAGCCCCTTATGGGAAGTGTCTAGGTACGCCCTTGAATCGCGCACCACTAAAATGTATTATCTTGGTGTACATATTACTACTTAATTTATTTAATTTATGTATTTAAATTATTATATATGTAAATTATGATTGTATATTTAAATTATTTCTTTAAAAGTTATCAGTAAAATATTTGTAAATTTTTACAAGATAAGGGTATAATTATCTATAGATACACACGTTTAAAGCGTTGAAACATTTGAAACTTACTTTAATTTGTATCACACCCCTTTCTTTTAAATCGAAATCCCCGAATCTATCCAGGATATCTTTACAGGAAGAACTTAGGTGTATTTTCAAAGCTGTATGCAAAAGATTAAAAATAAAAAATTTTGTATACATTGACAACATATGAAATATATACTATTATATTATCGATTTATTTAAATAAATATACTATTATGTTGAACTTCAAATTTTAATCAGGGAATAGGACACATCTCTATAACAGTGGTGGCTAACACACGGCCTGTGCATCGTTTACTACTGACATCCATGCGTAAGATTTAAAACACGACGTTTCGAGAGCGAAAATGAAGAAAAAGGGGGAATGAACGAAGAAAAATGAGAATGATGAAGTCAAAGGGGATTCATTTTGAGAGCCAAAGTGAATGCCCTTTGTTAAAATGAAGGCAGAATGAAGAGTTCGTGAAAGTCCTAAGCTTATATACCCGCATGTTGGGAATCCCCATCTGACGCCATTTGGTGCGAGACTTAGACCATATAATGAAGGTGAGGGGTAGTCCCGGCTGGGAAAACCACCACACCCGACGACATCAGATGGCTACCCAAACTCTAGGTTTGGGAAAAATCTTGTAAGTTTCTGGTAGAGACCTTCCAAGATTGTTTCAGCAATCTAACGTCGTCGGGTGCAGGAGTTTCCCCAGCCGGAACTATCCTGCACCAAATGACGTCAGACGGGGTTCCCAACATGCGAGTATAAAAACTTAGGTCCTTAATTCATTCTTCATTCTGCCTTCACTTGACAAAGGGAGCAGTTGGCTCCCGAAAAATCGTGTTTTTAAACCTTACGCCAGTGTCGAAATAACTGTTTGTTATGGAATCTCCTGGTGAAACTCTGTATTGTTTCGTTAACAATTTTTTAGTTGCTGTAGACATATAACTGTTATACAATAATTTTTGCCACCCACGTGTAAGTAGTTTAAGTTAGAGCTTTTCTGTTTTAGGAGAAAAAGAGATGCCGTCCTCATCCTGGATTCGAACCAGGGTCCCTCCGTTTAGCCCGGAGTGTCTTGGACCGCTAGACGAATGAGGACAGGTAATAACGCTCTTTTTCTCCGTATGTAAAGGTGTAAGATATTATTACCCTCCGCAGGGATAACACAATTGCCAAATATGGTCAACACACAAAGCCACCGGGCGAGTTATTATTTGGAGACCATTATTTGGCAATTGTGTTATCCCTGTGAAGGGTAATATCTTACATATATGTTACACTTATGTATGATTAGTCGTGACACCAGTGCAATGGCTGCGTTATTTATACAAGATGTAATATAGGTGGCGCTGGCTATAGATGAGTATAGTCGATGTAGTAGTAACACACCCAACTTTTTTCGTGTTGATGGTTAATTATACCCGTAGCCTATTCGTACACTTTCTCCCATTGGTGTATAAGATCTTTACGAATCCTGGTATATGGATCTTAAACATTTACAGATGTCTAGGCAAATGAAAGAAAAGAATAGATGTGTATGTATTCAGTATAGGGGAGAAGACCCGTGGTGAAAACCTTCAGTACTGGACGCGTTCGTCTCAACTGTGTAGTTGAACCACTGAGCTATATTACAACTGGAGTGAAGACTGAGCATGCCATTTCTGAAAGAAGCCTTTAGCGGGAGGAGGTGATTACGGGAATGGGCAATCCTGATCCGCCTTCTGTGCATGTGCGTAGATTTCGTAAATGCAAGTACGTCGCCTTTTAGGTACTACTAGTAATGCCGAAATATACTATAAATTAGCTAGATCTACTAGCATCTAGCCGCTAGATAGCGGGAGTGGAAGGAGCTTCTGTCGCATTTGTGCACTTGCTCGTGGACTTAATTTGTCAGCAGTCAAGCGAAAACAGTCTATAACTACTTCCTCTAAAACGTATACTATACTCCTCTAAAATACCTTCTGTAAAATTCCTCATTTAAAATACTAAAATATATCTATACGTCTCTAAAACAGTCCACTACTACTATAATTCACAGTCCATAAATATTTCTATTCATTCTCTTTTCTCTAAAATAACATACTATATTCCTTTAAAATAGTATACTATATTCTAAAATACTTCTAAAATACCTCCTCTAAAATACTTCTAAAATACTAAAATCTACCTATACTTCTCTAAAACAGTCTACTACTACTACCATAATTCACAGTCCATAAATACCTCCATCCATTCTTTTTTTTCCCTTTTCCATGCTTGATTAAACAATCCCTTCCTTAAAAGGGGATAGTTGCCCCTACTTTAAAGTCCCCTTCTTCTCGATTATAGAAGAGAAGCTATTTTTTCTTCTCGCCAGATATTAGTTTTCTAGCCAAGTAACCATTATTGGATGGAAACACTGATAGGAATTTTTGGCGAGTTCACGCACATACGCAGAAGGAGGATTAGGATTGCTCATTTCCGCAGTCACCTTCTCCCGCTAGACTAGTGGTTCCCAACTGGTGGTCCGCGAGACGGGTCATTATTTAAAAAGAAATAATAATTAATAAAAACGCTTATAAAAATTGTTATTATTAAATATTAAAATTAAATATAAAAATGAAATTGATGGTATATTTGTAGTATTTTACAATCTGATGGAACTTCAGAAAACGGTTCGTATTAAAAGTAATTCGTCTTAAGCGTGTTCGTCTTAACGAGGTTTGACTGTATTATCATTAGATTTTTTTTTCCGTTTATTATTTCTTCTTTTTTTTCCCAAAGAATTATTTTGCAAACACATTTCCCCCAAACAAGACCTGGCTCCCTTTTTTAGTAAGGTCTTGCTGTCAACTCGTGAAAATTTTTCAAAGTGGTCCGCGGCTTAAATTGAGTTGGGAACCATTGCGCTAGAGGCTAGCTTTTTGAAGGACCGCATCACTCCTTTATTCATACGCGTTAGGCGAACAACCAGTTCCAATGCATCTTGTAATGTTAATAGATGTTTTCAACGATAAAAACTAGAAGGGCTATAATATTTTAAGCTAATGTAAATCAAAGAACTAACGCGGGACGTTTAGTGAAAATGTCTTTTATCTTCAAATTGTGTTAAGAAGTAAGAATAATTTGGATTTTAGTTGAGAACTATATACTCAGTTAACAGACCGATATTCAACGCTTATTTTTGTGTTTTTCTACAAATTTATAAATTAATGATCATTAGTGTATGCTTTAGTTAATTAACCTTCAAAGATTAGTTAGTTTAGAAAGTGATAAAAATATTCCACGGCATACATGTGGTATATAAAAGTTTTACTTATAATTTTCGAAATTAAAAAAAAACCAACCATTTGTATTACACAGTATATGAAAAAGCTAACCTAAAACAGTAGTTGTGAAATATTGTATCTTTAATTAAATACAAACTTTTTTGATATTATTAATGGGATCCGAAAAAGTGGTCTTTAGCATTTCGTCCCCTGTAGATAATGAGTAGGCTACAAAAACGTAAAAAATACACCTATTTTTTTAACAGAACCCCAGTTATCCGAACTTCGCTTAACTGAAATTACCATGTACACTATTTTTTTTAAATGGACACTCGTTTAATGTTCTTTTGCAGAAACGCTCATGCAGTGGAAATTGTTTATAACGAACCTCGGTCATCCGAACTTTGCTTAACCGAAATGACCACCCATATTATTTTTTTATTTAATACCCACTTAAAAATAATTAACAAATAGTATACCAGGTCATTTCTGTTAAGTGAAGTTCGGATAACCGGGGTTCGTTATAAACGATTTTCACTGTATTTGCCAAAAAAATTGAACGAGTGTCCACTTAAAAAAAATTTAAAAAAAAAATGTATAGAAGGTAATTTCAATTACGCAAAGTTCGAATGACCGGGATTCTACTGTTACAAAATTAGATGTATTATTTATATTTTTATAACCTACTCATTATTTACAGGGGCCGAAATGTTGGGGGCTACTTTTCCATAAATCGTTATTAATACAATAAAAAGAAAGAATAAATAAATTATTGAAAATATGGTTGTTAAACCACTTGCTCGTGAAATTTTATTTTGCTTCAGTTGCAGTTTTGTTCATAATCATTTGTATATGCATAAACTGAGCAAGAAATTACCATTATTTTCGTTGCTAAAATTTAATCAAATACAAATCATAAAATAAATTGATGGCTAAAATGAAAGTAAACACTATGTGTTCAACTGTTAGCTATAGGTTTCAGTGCTCGTTTACAGATTATTTGCCTAACTCGCTTACAAAGTGTATCCTTCCGCAGCAAAAAAAAAACAAAAAAAAAAAACCGGCTTCTGTGCTGTTGAACAGGGAGTCCGCGCAGTCCAGTTGTAATTTAGCTCAGTGAGTTGAATATAGTTGTGATGAACAGTTGTTTTTCAGTTTAACTTAAATTTTTACAGTGATTTTCCTGTTTCTTTTCAAATTAAAAAAAAAATTACATTCTCCGGTTGATTCCATTCTAGAAGCGGTATTAACAGTGTCTCCAAACAGGCAGTATCTGGGCATTTTTAAACCCACTACACCAGCCACGCAAGGACCTGTAACAAACAAGCAAAATATGTTTTAAACCATTTAAAAATATCAAATCCAAAAAAATCCCAATTTACATTAAAATGTTTTTAAAATATTTCAATCACTACAATTTTCTTTTTACTGAAAACAATAATACAATCAGGTCTTGTTTAATGCTTCGGGCGCTCCTTCACTGATGCAGCTATGACTGAAGACAAGAGTTTAAAATTAATAGTTTAAAGTTTGTAATGAATTTCAACCACGTTAATTTCCACAACGCTATTTGGCCACGGATAAAGTGATTAAATCACACATTTAATAACGCTGCTAAAAATTAATTATAAGAAATTTCATAAATTTTAATCAGAGTAAAAGCATGTTAGTTGGTTAACATTAAATAACATCGTCCGTGGCCTTTCAGAGAAAATGCGGGGCCCGGGGCAACTAATATTTCAGAAGGACTTAAATTTAGAAGAACTTAAATTGGGCTCTTGCCCAATTTAAGCTCTGGTTAAACGGTGTCTGCCATACATAAAAATTCACCAATAATAGATTGTGAATGCTTTAAAAAAATATCATACAAAAGTAAAGATTTTAACTTTTATTTCATAAACCGAATAAGGATCCTTGTTATTTTTTATGATCCAAAAATTTCAAATACAACACAATAATGTAATAAATAGCATTCAGCCACTCAGACAGGATGTACCTGCTGCACCCAATCCGGCGAAGGCTCCGGAAATAGGAAAAAAAAAATTCTGATTTGCATTAACATTAAGTATGAAAAAATTAGAGGAACAACAGTGCTTGAAAATGCGATTTTTGGTGACCTTAAAAAATTGAATTAAAAAGACATACCCTTCTTAAAAATGCGTGAAAATATGCATCAGGTGCAGAAAAATTTGTTTTGTTTTATGCACTTTATATCCAGTCAAACGGATAAATTTGAAAAAAATCGGTGACAATGGATCTCTGATGATGATTCGAACTCAGGAAATCATATTTGGGAGGAGAGTGACGCCACCGAATCGCCACAGAGGGTTACAAGCACGACTTTCGACATGGGAGTTCCTTTTTTTTCTTCTTTAAAGCTTAAAATTGGAGGTTTTGTTCTATGAAATGAAGCGATAGGCCGAATGAGTCTGTGATGACCAGCTGTGATTCAGTGATGGTCACGCGTATGCGCAGTATGGTTGGGCAGCTGACTCGCGTTGCAAATGAACATCTCGATTGTTAAGTTCAAGGACGAATGAATTGTTGACTCGATTGTAAATAAGATTCGATTGCGATTCTTTCGATTGTTAAAAAAAAAAAAAGCTTTTCGTGATGGCGCATCACTAATATTTATCCTTACACAGTTCATTGTTTGAATGTGCATTCCAAATACAGGCATGCCATGTGGTGTGTATGCAACTTCCAAATATAGGCAGAAAATATACATATATATTTAGCAATAGGCGAAGATACACCACCGTTGATTAGTTTCAATGGTGCCATAAGACAGCGTCTTGGTATGCAGTCCTTCTCAAAATGAGCAACTACGCTTAAACGGCGTCAATATACAAGACACTCCGTTTCTGTATTGGAAGTATTTTAGACTATCATGTGGCCATGGTCTTTTGTCTTTATGTGTCATAGTTTGACTTACCTGCATGCATATGCAATCACCTACATATCGCCGCTATCGACACGTCAGGTAGAAAGTCATGATTGAATAGTTCCGTCAATCGCGTTCCGATTTCGCCAAAAATAAGTAGTTTTAAGTACTGTGGACGAAAACTAAATACTTTTAAGGGCCCTTAAAAATGAAAACCAAAAATAATAACTTCCCATAGACTTTTAAGAACCGTGGGAACCCTGCAACGATAACAGACTTACGGGAATAAGCTCTATATATTTCCCCATACATCTATACGCACACACACCCTTATATTATTGGTAAAGCTATCGAATTTTTCCCTAAATTTTATGAAACACTCTTTAATGAACGTCTAAATAGAGGCAAATTCCCGAACATTTGGAAACAATCCATCGTTAGGTACTTCGAAAAAACTGGTAAAGAAACTTCCGACGATCCCTCAAAATAGGTAGATAAAGTTTGATGTGGCTCAGTGTCAGGTCGTGGCGTCATTTTGACGTCACAATTATTTCCATTTAAATGCTGTGATTGCTTAGGGAATTTCTTTCTCCTTCTCCCTTTCTTCTTTCCTTGCTCCTTCTTTCTTCTTCCTTCCTTCCTTTCTCCCTTCTTTCCTTCCACCCACCCATTCAGATCGTAGAAGGGTTCAATGAACGAGTTTAGCATCAAGAAATTCACTAAATTTAGTACCAAAGCTCCTAACTCAGTAGTTGCAATATATGTGACATCAAAATGACATCAGACCTATTTCTGTGCCGCATCAAACTTCGTTGATCCTCAAAATATCGCCCCATAAGTTTGCTTCCTCTCAGCGGTAAACTACTAGAAAAGCTAATGATTAACAGGATTATGTATTTTTTAAACAGAGAGAAGCGCTTAAGTGAGAACCAATATGGATTCACAGCTCAAAAAAGTACTATTGATGCTGTTTACAGGGTAAAAGAGTTTATTCAAACAAACTTATCGAATAAAAATGATGTTTTAATGGTCTCTTTGGACGTGAAGGGAGTTTTCGATGCAGCATGGTGGCCCGCAATATTAAAGCAACTGCATATCTTCCAATACCCGAAAAGTCTTTACCACACAGCTGGCCAAAAGTTATTTTAGCGATAGAATCGCAACTCTTGACACGACAACAATCTCTGTTAGCAAAAGGGTTACTAAGGGATGTCCGCAGGGATCATGTTGCGGACCAGGATTTTGGAACATTTTCTTTGATTCTGTATTGAAGTTGAATTATCCTACCGGTGTAGAAGTAATTGCATTTGCTGACGATCACCTGCTTCTAATTACAGCGAAAACTGGGTTAGAATTAGAAATGGCTGGAAATTCTTGCTTAAACTAAATTTTTGAGTGGTCAACCATCAACAAAGTTATTTTCAATGAAAATAAATCAAAAGCCATTCATTTCACACGTAAAAGGGTAAATCACTCTGTATCGGTTTTCATGGATGGCAAAAAACTTGAAATAGTGACAGATCTAATGTATCTCAGTGTACATTTTGACAGTAATTTGAATTGGAACCTCCACGTCAATGATATTTGCAATAAAGCTCTGAAAATAATTAATTCATTATCAAAAATGGCTAAGGTCTCCTGGGGAATAGGATCACCAGCATTAAAAATTATCTATGAAGGTGCTATTGTTCCCTTGATGACCTATGCGGTACCTGCATGGATCACAGCTTTAGATAAATTATACAACCAAAGGAAACTCAAGTCAATTCAGAGAAGCATCGCCATTCAAATAATCAGAGGTTTCCGTACCGTGTCTTACGACGCTGTTTGCTTGTTGGCGGGAATTACTCCGATCTGTTCAAAAATTAAAGGGACATCAGAGACATATCGCTACATGAAAGAAGCTAAAAACACAGTCACGACTTACCAATTCCCTTCAACAACTGGTTGCATTCTGGTGAAATGATTGATATATTTGATACGAATGATATCAATTATGAATTCCAAGTATTTACAGATGGAAGTAAAATTAATAACTGCGTTGGATGTGCTTACATAATTTACAAAAATAGTCACGAAGTCACTAAACGAAGTTTCAGGCTTCACCCTCTTTGTTCCAATAACCAAGCGGAAGCAATAGCAATTGAAAAAGCTTTAGAAAAACTGGAAGACTCTGTATTTGGTGATTCCAGATAAACAGCTATTATTTTTCCAGATAGTCAGATTACAATCGACTCAATTAAAAATTACAATTGCCATTTTCCCATTACGGAGAATACACGGCATCTTCTATATAAATTGCATCTACAAAACTGGAAAATAAAACTGAAATGGATAAAAAGTCACAACGGAACTGAAAGTAACGAAAAAGTGGATGCATTGGCCAAGCTGGCAGCCCAATCAGAAGATTTACCATTAATATATGAAAAAGTCCCTGTCATAGAAATAAAAAATATGATCAAAGATTCATTATCCAGCAAATGGGAGGATCATTGGCAACAAACTGAGAACGGAAGCCTCACAAAAAGATTTTTCCCTTCCGTCAAAGATAGATTAAACGCAAATCACTTAGGAGTTCTGTTAGCTTATATATGATTTCTAACAGGACACTGAAGATTCGGACAGTACTTTCAACGTTTTGGCATTCGAGAATCGTCAGCATGCTCCTGTGATGGAACTGTTGAACAAACCGTGGATCATGTCATACTACGCTGCCCAACTCTGGAAGCAGCTAGAATTGGCCTACTCAAGAAAACAGTTGCCCACGGTGAACTATGGCCATCAGAATTAAATGAACTGGTCTCAGAACGTTATTTTGGCGACTTTTTAGCTTTCGCTAAGAGTTTGGACATCATGCAAATTTAATTTTTTCTTGCGCTTCCCATTGATCATTCTTACTCCAATTGATTGTTGTTGTTTTTGTTTGATTGCACGTACCTTGTATATATATTTGTATGTGCATACATATGACGTAAACTTTATTATTCTGTAACATTATGCCTTAAACGAGGAAATCAAAACATGTAATATTTTATGGTGCATGCTGAATAAATACTCTTAAAAAAAAACACTCTCACACACACAAATTCTGGGGGCAAAACATGACTAATAAGTACTAGCACTGGCGTAACTAGGGGTAAACTTTCTGTAGAAAAAATTTAGCTCTTCCTCAGACCCCGAGGCTAGTTACGTCACTGAGTTTTGGAATGAGGAATTAAAAGTAAATAATCTTACCAGAATGAATGCCTACTCGTAGTTTTAACCTCTCTCTAGGTCGATGACGTATTTCAAAGTGGAGAATGGCGTCCAGCCAATGAAGCGCCATGGCGGCGATTTCCGAAGCATGACAATCGCCATTTCTTACTGGCAGACCGCTAACCACCATGTAAGCGTCTCCGATGGTTTCCACCTTATAAACATCGTAAGCGCCAATGATTGAATCAAAGCAGGTGTACAGATCATTCAACAAGTCCACGACCTCATAACAAGAGAAATACCACGTAAATAATCTATACAGGGTTAAAATAATTTTAAGAAATGGGATCATTGTTAAAAACGTATTTATTTTAGATATTTTTGTTTTGATTTCCATAATACGCGTATGTAAGTTAGCAGATTTTTTCATTTGTGTTAAAACTATTGGATTTTATAACAGACGGGCAGGGTGTTAATGAAGTCCTTTTGCACATCTTTAAACGTCAATAACATTTTAAATAAAAGTCGCAACATTAAAATGAATGTAATAATTTATAGGTTAAATATGATAATTTTATCTAATATGCAGTGGTAAGTTAAAAAAATATTCTGCGTGTCCTCTAACTTTGCCAGTGTAGTCTGTGTTTGTGATGCTGAGCTATCACAATTTCCAATATTCCAGGTGAAAAGTTTTACATGCATCTTGAGTTAATCACGCTATATGAAGACCATGTGAAGAAGTTGGTTTTGTCTAGTAAACCAAACTGAGAATAGCTCCAGTTAGTTGTACGAGAAATTTTATCTGGAATATTGGAAAGTCAAATAACTAATTCAAAATGATAAACGTTTCAAAATTCTCCCAATCATTTTGTGGTGGGATCGTTCCAGCGACATCTGCTCAAATGCTATTCCCCAAAAAATCTAAAAACCAAATGTTGAAACATGTGGGCTCTGGCAACGCCCCTATGGCAGTTATAGGGGCGTTGGCTCTGTACGGTGACGTGGGTATGATATACAGGGTGTCTCAGCACCAGGGTTACAAACTTCAAGGGGTCATAGTACTCATCAAGGTGAGTGATAATATGTCATAGAATCTAAAGTCGCAAACCACCCACAGCGCCAGTTCTAAAATCGTCCAGCATGCACAAATATTTATAACCTGTGTATGAGAAGCGCAATATGCTTTATCCTAATCAACTATACACTTGATCAGCTGACCTGAGTAGTATCTGGCGCTCTTCACGCACCATTTGTAAATATTTGTGAATGCTGGACGGTTTTAGAACTGGTGCTGTAGGTGGTTTGAGACCTTAGGTTCTATGACAAATATCGTTCAACTTGATGAGTACTATGACCTCTTTAAGTTTGTAACCCTGGTGCTGAGACACCCTGTACATATGTCTGCCATGAGAAAAATCCGGGTTTGTTTGGAGATGGTACTCAGCGTTTACCACCTTTCCCCCTACTGATGCACAGTGGGACGTCTAATGTAATCTAGGTGGTCAAAAGTCTAAAAATTACCCAAGGAAAAGTTAAACAAAAACAAATGAAAACACTTAATCAGCGATATTGGAATAATGTGAATTTATAGAGAAAAAAGCCTATATTTCGAATAAATAACCGGCGAATCAGAAGCTAGAGATACGAAGGAGAGGCAAGTCAGTATGTGTGAAAAGTGGACTGTAATTGTAGTGGCGAAATAAAGTATTATATATATATGGGTATACTCACCCTTACGAGCGATGTACGCTTAGGGTTTCTTGCTTCTTCGATGAAAGCTCAAGGCTTTCGAAAAACGTTTAAAGCCGAATAAATTTTCGTTTCAAAAACTGTGCCTATTGTGTATCGAGTGTTTAGCACAGTGAGTCGATCTACTATTACATATTGCATATGGGTTTTACTTGTCTTGATCATGCATTACAAAGACGAAGGTACGTATTTTCATATTTTGTGATTGGGGTATTATATACCAATATAGTATTGCTGTAAAAAAATTTACAATTGAAAAAGAGAAAAGGGAAAAAGTTTTCGAAAATGTGATTATTCTTTAAGCTCCAGTTTTTCAGGAACCTAACGGAACTTGAAATCTGAACAATACTCGGGTGCTGTAATTAATATAGTTTGTAATTTGCCCAATTTCAGCTGCCCATTTTTGCCTGATTAATTAGGAATCATATTTTATTGATTTAGGGAGAAAAATCGTGATAAAGAAAAGGGAGCTCGTGGTAAGGCTAGGGGAGAATAACAGTATTATCCCGGTGATTTCTGAAGGAAAAAAAAAAGTATTCTTTTTGAATTAATCAAAACTAAATTCAACCTAAGGAACATGTCACGTACATTTCAAGAGAAAATTTTTCGAATTTTGGAGTCTTTTTTGAAGGTTCTTAGACGATACTGGGTGCAATGTAACAGCATCTACTCGAAATTATCTGTCAAACATGAACATTGGCTGAAAGGTACAATAAAAATTTCTAACACTTATTTTTCGCACCTTTTCAACATCAGATGTTCGCTGGCCTTCTAAATCGTTTACAATTTGTGAGTCAAAGTCTAAAATAAGAAAAGTAAAATCACTGTTAGTAGAGCGACCTTCAGACGAACTTTGTTTTGCTGCCCAACGTAAGTTGAGGAAGTTAGGGAAAAGGGATAAAGCTCTAACGTTAAGAATACTACTATCTTCACCAAAACGAGTAACTAGAATTAAAAAAATTATAATACAAAAAATTACGAAAAAACTTCGTCTATATGCTTCTATGACAAAGCATTGGCTTTGCTTACAAAAAGGAAGTTTTATTGCGCAAAGGGCAATGGGGTAAAACCTTACCTGTAATATCACATGGTTTCTAAAGCCAAGAAACTGTGATACCCTCCGCCTTCAGAAATGCTGATAATCGAAACTATGGTCGAAATTAAGCTACAAGCCATTGTAGATCTGACAATCAATAGATTTGTCCTGATCGGAAGTTTTACTTTAAATTATTTTATGAGGGTGAAAGGGCTTTCTGATCATATATTTACTTTTAAATGGGGATGTGATGGATGTGGAAGTTCTAATCGTTACAGGCAGCAGGTTTTGAAAGGATTTTTTGACGATTCCAGTATTTTAATATCGTTTTTTGCACCACTTCAGTTAATTGGAGAGAATACCGAAGATCAGAAGTCGGTTTTAGGCAAAATCCTTGGACGTCATCAACTAAATTTTGCAGACCAATTAGATTTCATTTCTTAAAAGAAACGGAAAAAAAATCATCAACGAAATGGTGCATATAAGGAAACATATCAACAAACTCCGTCACAAAAACAAAAATATTGAAGCACACAGTTTCTATAAAATCGTAATTTTTTGAGATAATGTTTGATGATTAGGTGTGTAACTCTTTGGCATCAAACTGCCCGACTCAGAAATGTTACTTCTGTGGGGCCACTGTCAAAGATATGAATAATTTGGACGAGGTAAGAAAAAGATAATGCAATGAAGAAACCTTTCCATGGGGTGTTAACTCTTCACGAGTATATCAAAATTATGGAGTGCATGCTTACTTCACATTTCGTACAAACTCAAAATTAAAAAGTGACAAGCTCGAAGGCAGGAAGAAAAAGACAGCGTAGTTTCTAGAAATAATTGCATAATTAATATATTCCGTTCAGAAACTGGTCTTCTTATACATTGTCCTAAACAAGATGGTGGAAATACGAATGACAGAAATACTCTTCGAAGGTTTTTTCAAAATGCTCGAATTTCATCACATATTATTGGTATTGACGAAGAGTTGAATCGTAAATTCAGTATTGTCCTTGAAGCACTGGCTTCAGATTATGTTATTGCATTTGAAAAGTACTCATTTGATACAGAAACATATTTTGTAAAACTATATAAATGGTACACTATGTCAATCACAGCACACGAAATATTAATGCATGGGCCTAAATTTATAAAGCACTTTCTTTTGCCAATTGAGGAACTTTCAGAAAATGTTCAGAAAAGCCGCCATAAAGAGTTCAAGAGATGTATTACGAAGGATTTAAAAAAAAAAGATTCCAGAACT
>QLNU02014802.1:79369331-79403775 GCA_006491805.2 Dysdera silvatica | reverse complement strand
AAAAAAAAAAAAAAAAAGGGGGACACAAATTTCTGCCTATGTGCACGGGCGCCGCAGCGGGGCTCGTGCGAATAGGCAGGGTAATAAAATCCGGTTATTTGGGGGAAGGGTTATGGCCTCCCCGGCCCTACCCTAGAACCACCACCCCAAGTAAGTCACACAAATGTCTTTTTAGATAAATAAAAAGTCGAAAGACGGAAATTACGCAGTTAGAATCACAAAGACACGAGACAAAGAAAAAGCGAAATCCAACTCACCTCACCAGGGTTTAAGCTGGCTCAAAACATGCTGTCGCAAAAATGCTAAAATGGGAAAAAAAGTTGTAGCAAAATGCTAAAAAATATTAGTTGGTCAGCTTGTCCCCCTTTCCCCAGCTGTAGTTCCCCCGTGAGTAATATGTAAGGGGATGGGGTGTTCAAACAGGTGCTGTTAAGAATTTTGAAGAGGAAACAAAAAAAATAAAAATAAATAAATAAAAAAGGTTGTTGAAGTTCGAAACAGATATTCTGGAATCGAGGAATCCTGTTTTCAGAGAATAAACTGTGGTTAAAAATGCCTGTCGCATTTTCGCGATGGGCAATAATTTTTTTTTCGCATTTTCGAGCAACTCGTCTTTTTGTGGAAAATGCTACTTCAGCTTAAACCCTGCTCCTCACACGTCGAATAGCGACGCCCGAAACCGAATTCATCACTGCTAGGACAATTTGTATCTAAAAAGGAAAATAGGTCGCACAAACAGCAATCTTCTATCCCAGTAGGCCGTAGAGAAAAGGTTCAAAATGAGAAAATGTCATCATTCGATATGTTTACAAAATTGTAAAAGGCGCTTGTGGATAGAATCTGAGAGGTTTGAGGCGGTAAAGCCACAAATTGCCATATATCTCCCCGATTTTTATCAGGAGGGTGTAACATCGATCAATACATCGGACGATGGCTAATACAATCAGCCGATTGACCAATGATTTTCAGTTTTCAATCGGATGCCGATGCCAATTTGTGAAAACACGAGACAATCAGCTCCGAATGATCGGCAAGCCGATCCATCGGTCGATCCCTCATTTTAAGGATATCAAAATGAGCTGCTACTCTTTAAAAACTAATATCACTCAGTGCATTTATTAGAAATTATTATATGTATTAGCAATTATCGTAATTAGGGATAGTTCAAGTATTACGTAACCAATATTTTGGTCGTTTTACATTCCTCCCACGGTAAGCAAAAATTAACATTGGCTAACATAGGAAAATAAGCACAACAGCAACCCCCCTCCCCCAAAGGTGCTTACTTGAACTCTCCCTTATTAGAAATTACCACAATTATTAGGAATTATTATATTTATTAAAAACTATTATATTTATTAGTAATAAAAAATTCGATATCTACTTTTATAAGTAAGCGTGCGTGGACCCCAAACCCCGTTTCTCCCTAGAACTTCATGCAAGACAATCGCAAATGAGTATACATCCCCCTTTTGGGTGCCCCTCAATGGCGGAGAAATGGCGCGTAGTAATTCCGGAGCTTTCCACAACAAACCTGCAACAATATATAAATCCACGAATTCTCATAAAAACCTTTATTACAAAAAATTTATTGATAAATTATTGCATATAATGGTATTTAGCCCAGTTTCATCGAAAAGATAAAATCCAGGTTTTTTGGACGAATAAGTTTATAATTGCTAGCACCAACGAACATCGACAAATGCAATGAAATGTGCCCTATACACTGCAAGGGCATACATACAAGGGGAGAGTTTTGGATGTTAAACCCCCCATTTGAATAATTTAATTGGCTATAAAATTAAAATTTTTATAAGCGATAAGAAATTTTCTATCAATTCCCCCCCCTCCAATTTTCATTGAAACCCTCCCATTTCTGAAACCCTATACACGGGTCCGATGTGCTGCTTACCCATACAGGTTGCATATTCCTTATCTGAAATACTTAGAACCGTTTCGCATTTTAAAATACTTGCATATGTAGCTTGTTCGTCAAAAGTTGAACGATGGTACCGTTAGAATTTACGGGAGCTGACGTCACGAACAGGTTGGCCGATTACAAGAGAGGGAACGGCTTCATTTCATAACTGGTTTTTCGCGCAGACAAACGTACGCGAACAACCAGTTATGAAATGACGCCTTCCCCTCTGTTGTAATGAACCAACCCGTTTGTGACGTCAGCTCTCGTTATTTCTAAAGGTACCATCGGTCAACTTTTGGCGAACAAACTATAGTGAGGTATCTTGGGGGATGAGATACAAATGTGAATACGGAATTTTTATGTTTCACATACAGTCAAAACCGCTTAAGTGCATATCGATACGACATTGAAATTCCGTCAAGTTAAGCGGTTTCTGCACTTAAGTAGACTACTTTAAAGTGCTACAAGTAAAGTATTTTTTTGATGAATTTTTACAGTACTTCATCTAGTTATTAAATCCACTTTCGTCTGAAAGGCAGTCCGGCACTATCCCACTAATTGTGAAGTTGTCCAAAGTAACGCCTTATATACTTTCGCAAGGGGAAAGAACGTCTGACGCCTGTAGCTTAATGCTGGAGCACTCGACTGTAAATCAATAGATTGTGGGTTCGAATACCACTAGATATCAAGAAACCATTTCTTTTCTTTGCAAGTAATTCATCATCTAATACAGGCTTGTTCAACCCGCAATCTACGGGCCGCATGTAGCCTAGGATATCTATGAATGCAGCCCAACACAAAATCCTAAACTTACATAAGATACTATGTTTTTTTTTGTTTTTTTTTTGTAACTTGATTGCATGATTCTCGAGGGCGAACTTTATAGACGAGAATGGACCAGTTCGGGAAAATCCCAAAATTGTAAAATGATTTGCAAAATGAAATCAAGTCCTTTATGGAATCAAAATAAAAATTTGTGCCAGAACTTTATAATAAAAACTGGCTTACAGATTTGGCATTTTTAGTAAATTTACCGCTCATTTAAATAAGTTTAAACATGTGTCTTCAAGGTAAAAACTAAGTGATCAATACTGTTTCAAACTATAACAGAGTTCGAAATAAAAATAAACTATAGCAATCTCAAATTAAGGTAATTTTATGCGTTTTGGTACGTTGGCTAAACACGGTCCTGTGAACATCGAAAAATATGCAGCCTTGCTTTTTGACTTAATACAGGAATTTGAAAAGTGTTTTATTTAATTTCTGTAAAAATCGCCAATCTTTTAATATATTTGTAACTCCATTTTCAGCCGATATAGACATATTACCTACCAATTTTCAAATGCGATGCGTAGGGCTACCATCTGACATGTTATGTCAGATGGTAATTATGTCTCTTATTCAATTATTATGTCTCTAATTATGTCTCTTTACTGCAATGTCTTAATTATATCTCTTTACCGAACTTCTATAAGATATATTTTCCCATAGAATAATATCCCTCGCTTCATAATCATACCTTATTCATGTCATCGCTATTTGAAAGCACCTATATTTGTGAGCAGGTATTTTGAAGGACGAAGCACACAAAGAATAAAACTGGAACCAAAATATCTGATGTGGACCTTGATAACGCACTGAGATCTGCAACTACTTCAATGGAACCACACATCGAAGCATTAATGTCTAAAAAACAATGGCAAACATTTCACTAATTTCATGTTGTTGGCTTGTCTTTCACTTTTATAATAAATAATCTCTGAATTAATTAAGTTTAAATAATTTAAATATGTTAATCATATATTTTACGTTATTTTGCCCATCAGCTATCTTTAGTGTTAGTGTGTTTTATGCATGTGGCCCAAAAGAATTCTTTTCTTTCAATGCGGCCCTAGGAAGCCCAAAGATCCCCTGACACCCCTGATCTAATACTTCATCTATGTTATTAAATTACATATGTTTGTTTCTAAGTTTATGAATTTGGTACAGCATTTATTTAAATAAAAATAAGTGTGCTATTACTTTATTTATAAAGAACAGAAATACAGTAGTAGTATGAAGTTTCATTTTCAAGGATTTAAAATTGCAAACTTTTGACAAACTCCTTAAACAGGCAAGTTTTCTCTTTTCGTTATAATTAAAGAAAACCCGCTATGTGCATAAACTTAAAACTAGTTAACAAGAAAGGAGGTTTCCTGGTCAACAACTCTTTGCAAATGAATTTGAAGTTTGAGGCACAAAAGAGATGGTCAGATGATTCACTTCTCATGCAAACTTCGAAATTCCAATATAGATGCACCTCGACGCTGTCATGGAGCACAAGAGAGATGCTTTGTATATTTCTTTGTGCACTTATCAGGTTGAAATTTCATAATAAAGCACAAGTCTGGTTTAAAAAATACGTGCACACAGGGGTTTATGCAGTTATAAATATGCTGTTAAGCGGGTTTATATAATATTAAAAGGACAGGAAAAAAAATTTAGGCTTAATATTTTATACACTTTTGCAGTTTCTTCAGATATGCAGTGCCCATCAATGTAGGTTCTACTGTACACCATATTCGGACTCGGAATTTCGCGAACCTTGTTTTTTTTTTGTTTTTTTGTTCTAATGTTTTAATGGTTAAGTTACTAAGTACATCCCTGCGTATCCCTTTTCTCATATACAGCAAAATTTTTAAATGGCGGGCACCCCGGGACTTGAGTATTTGTTCGCTGTTAAGAGATGCCCGCTATTCAAAAGGGTTAGGGATAACAAGCATTGGGACTGAAAATTAGAAAAGTGGTCGTTAAGTAGAGGTGTTTGCTATTCGGGAGTATCTCTTAAGAAGGGTTTACTGTATATGCTTATTAACATACCGCTAGTTTGATTTTGAGTGTATGGCAATTTTGTTTCAACTGCTATCATAGGTGTACACATAAAATTTATAACAGTGGAGGGGTGGGCTATAGAACTACGATTCCATATATTCATATATATATATATACAAAATTTCATCGCAATGGGGGGGCTACGACCCCATGGCAGTGGTTATAAGTAAAAAATAGGTTTTGGCAGGAACATTAAAAATCAGTACTACACTTAATCGTAGTAATTATAATTCCTCCATACCAGAGGCGTAGTGAGAGACCTCCGCTGAGGGGAGTTGAGATTAATTCACTGATATAGTTTCACAAAATATGGAGCTAAAGACTTTTTAAAATTGTCTGTAAAGTCTTGGTGGTGGGGAGAGCTAGAAACTCTTCTACCTCCCCTGGCTACGCCCTTGCTCCGCACCCTCCTCAATTATTTACGAAGACCCCTTTGACCCAATTTATACAGTAAAATCTCTAATACCGGGCAGCTTTGGATATCTGTCCGCTATTAGGAAGGTTTAGGGAGAAGAAAACCTCGAGATCCTTGCCCTATAAAAATACACCCAACCAACCATCTAGGGGATAAGAAGTTTTGGGGTTGGGAATTGGAAAAACATCCGCTAAATAGAGGTGTTGAAAATTTGGAAGTGTCCGTTAAGAAGATTTTATTGTTTAATAGCATAGAAACGAAATATTTTCATAACAAAGTTTAATTTTTAAAAGTCATAAAGTATTCAACAAACCTTTTAAAAGTCTCCTTTTGTCTGTTATTGTTAGTTTCCGTTCTTCTTTAAACTCGTGAAGGCCAAAATCGGTTAACCGAAGCACCCACCGACTATCAACCAAGCAATTGGAAGACTTGAGGTTACCATGTGATACGATTTCACTTTGGTGTATGTATATCATGCCCTGTTTAACAGAAATAGCAAAGCACATTCATTTGAGTGAGTGAGCAGTAGTGTCAAAGCACAAATTAAGGCTCAACGGAGTAAGGCAACATTGAAAAGACTCTACTACTCTTACTACTCGTTCACGAAAAGTAGTCCGATGGTACCGTTAGAAATAACGGGAGCTGACGTCATAAACGGCCTAGCCGATTACAGCAGAGGGGAGGACGTCATTTCAGAACTGCGTTTTGGCGCAGACAAACGTTCACTAAAAAACAGTTCTGAAATGGCGTCCTCCCTTCTGCTGTAATTGGCTAGGCCGTTTGTGAATTCAGCCCTCCTTAATTCTAACGGTATTATCGGACTACTTTTCATGAATGAATTAAGTATAGATTGCCAACATGAATCCAACGTTACAAGCGTAGTAATAATTGATGAATACATGGACTTGGCCTTTCCTCTTCAGGAATATGGGTGTACTGACAAAAAGGGAAGCACCTGACAATAATCCCACCAATTTTCTTGAAATGTACAAAATTGAGAACCTATATTACAGGATCCCTAATACAAAATAAGTTCAAGGCAATGTCTTTAAGCATAACCCTGATGAGTCACAGTTTTGATGTTTCAAGTTGCGATGAAGCAGTCATCATGTTTTGCGCATGCGCATCAGTTTTCTCTTTCATGGATGACGGTTTTGACATCTACATTTTAGCTCAAATTAAAAAAAAAATGTTTTTTGTATAGAATAAAAAGCTCTAGTGTAAGGTAAGACGTCAGTGTCAAAACTGCTATCCATCTGAACACCTCTCCTCATGAAAAATTTGGAAAAACATGGGCCAGTGGGTTCAATTGACTTGCTGGCATTTGTGTTAATCCTGAGAAGGGCAATAACAGCTTACACAGCTTTATTTCAATGTTGATTGTAAAACGATGACATGTGAAAGGTAGAAGATTCAATGTCTTCTATAAAATGTGCATATGGTTCTATATTATGCTTGTTTCGATTATTTCATCGTACAGCCTCACCATCACTTTGATGAATAGTGAATTAATCAAATCCATCATTCAAGAAATCCGCAAAGAATTTCTGATTGAAGTGAAACGCTTACACGCGAAACTATGCATGCGGCCATTTTCAACTATAAATTCGACCGGTTGATATTCTAGTCGTTAATAACAGCAAAACAATGAAAATTTCGCCGCATTGTAAAACATGAATAATTTTACATCCACAAATTTGTGAATAAAATCCCGGCAAGGTTATGCTTTAAACACTGATCTGATGTTTTTAAACATTTCTGCCTTCTCTCCTACCCACCCATCCAACCCTCGCTCTCTATCTTTCTGCGTGTCTGGTGATGTGTTGAAAAGCTCCAAAAAATGGAAGTCAAATTGTGACCTGAGTTCACAGATTATGTATGTATGTCGAAACTTCGCTCAGCAATTATTACTATGTCCGTGACGTTGGATTCATATTTTTTATCAAAAATGAATTAGATTATATTGGAAGGGTCTTTTGTTTTTTAGTATCTTACACTCTTATATCTATAAAATACCTTAATGAGATCTGCCACCAAGGACGCAATGAACGTGCTATCCAAATTTAAGTCCGAATTCTTCAAAATGTCCTGTAAGAAGTAAGGAATACAACAACAACATTCGAGCAAAGAATATAACAACAATCAAGCAAAGGATATAACAACATTCAAGCACGGGATATAACTCCATTCTTAAATGAACTACAATAAAATATAAGTTTACCACTTATCGAGATTATCAGATTCATGTGTCCACTTTTTCCGTTCAGGGTGGAACCATTTGACCCATAAAAGTCGAGAAGTAAAAGGACATGACGCAATCTGGTCCCGATACGGCGCCCTTCAGGCGCATATACTGACATTTTTCTCATTAAACTACTGAGAACGATGTGGCCTTAACTTCATACTTATGATGTCACTTTTAACTCAAAAGCAACTTTTAACTTTTTAAAGCAAAGGTTTGTCAGGGAAATAAAAAAAAAATCTTTTTTTTTTCTTTTTTTTTCACTCTGATGTAACAACGAGCTCTAGTGAGCCAAATATGTGGGTGCACGAACCTAATTACATTGTACAGTGAAACCCCTTTAACTAACACTCTCGCATAACGCCCACCTCCACTTCATGGACACCTTTCCAATTTCCAGCCGTTATTCTCTAACTCTCCCGAATAGCGGACAGATACTCAAGTTCCTAGATCTCCACTATGCAGAGAGTTTACTGTTTTAATTCCTTAGAGAAATTCCGCTGGAATACGTAAGTTAAAAGTGGTGTCATTTGAGATTGGATTTAGTGTTATTTAATTGGTCGGTTTATGATAAGTATGCAGCCAACAGCTCGAGATCGTATACGCCATCTTCTTTCCACACGAACACATTGATTCCTTTGCAATAGTACTTTTAACTGACGGGAGGCGATCCGGTACGAGCCTTGGTATCAATTATACCGGGTCGCCAGGAATTCTCCTAGAATTTTACAGTTTAGTTTTGTAAATATTTTTCATGAATCCGTATTTTTTCTTGGAAATATTTGAGGAGAATGATATTTACGAATGCGCCGGAAAGTTCAAACGCAGAAAGCCTAAATATCATCTGTGAAGCAAATGCCAGCGACCGAATAATGTATTTTTAAATACGTAAGTATTTATGCTTAATCAAGAATTTTCAAACATCGATATTTTTTCGCATTCGAGAAAGGCTACGGTGTTCATTATGACAGATCACAAAAAGAGCCTGAAAACTGATTACAATAATATGCGATGCATCCTCCGTTCTCAAAACTAAAAGGAGGAGGAGGAGAAGGATTGTGCAAGGATTGCATTGGGAAGGGTGGCCGCGGGGGGCGGCGCTGTAATCCCAGACAGGACGCTTGAACAGCGTAATCAGCCGCCGAGGCGGCTGAGGGGGAGATGGATTGCCGATCAACACGGCACACAAAGATGCACGTTCTCGTGAAAGTCGTCATTTAACAAAACTAAAAGAAATAACATACGTTTTGCAAATGCCAGTGACCAATCAGCAAGGAAGTGTATCAGCAAAGTGTATATTAATAGAAGGAGTGCACTGGTACTTCTGGTTGAGAAACATTACTCCCCAGAAAGTTCCTTATGGTTGTTCTTTCGTTGACGTATATAGCTTACTTAGTTGAGTGGCTAGAAAAAAAAACGGAGCCCCAATCTGGGGCAGATTGGGTCTTCTCAAAGGGCGCATATCTTGGATTTTCGGAGGGCGTAAGATCTTGCCCGTTCGAAGGCGCGAGTCCTATCACCCATGAGGGCACACTGGCCCGGGGGCCGGTGTCCTGGTCCGCCCCTGACCCCAATGCAAAGTTTGACTGACTAAGCTATTGGAACGCAGGCAAGCATGGTTGTATTTCTGTATTTATGAGCGCAGTTGGCGAGAGTGTCAAGACGATTACTTAAGAAACACTGGAGCTAAGCCTGGCTGTTATGACCAAATAAAGCTTTAGTTTGAGCTTAAAATAGGGGTGTTGAAATTAATTTCTTAAACTTGCTTACTAAATTGCAATAATAGATAAAGTGTACTGTCAATTTCACATACCCATGTGGACACTGAAGTACTTAGTGGGGAATTGATGGTGGTCAGAACTCCCCATTGCTATGCAATTTTGTATATATACATATAAATATATGAAGTTGTAGCTCTGTAGCCCACGGCCCTTTGAGAACTTTTTACGCATGTGGAATAGAGATGAGACGTACTCAATCCGATCCCGGGCTCGAAACGGGCTCGGGTTCTGTATTTCGTATTATTTTCGGGCTCGAACTCATCAGATGGATACAACTGAAGCCGAAAACTGATTTTTCAATATCGAAGTTCTCAAAGGAATACAATCATGTGATTTTGTTTTCGAAAGTTGTAGAAATACGTGCATATGAAAATTCGAAGGAAATTACATGTGTAGTTTAGTAAATGTTTTAAAATTTAATTCGTACGTGAAGGGACTGAAGTCATATTTGAAGTTTCGGGCTCCGGCCTCGAAAAATGGGCCCGAACTCATCTCTAATGTGGACCCCTAAAAAATATAGGAAAGTTCGTAAATGACCGTAATTTTATTATAGAATACTTTTAGGGATCAACATAACAGTTCGCAAAAGCGTGTAGTTTGTAAATTGGAGGTTCGTAAAAAAGTGAGTCTATTGTATGATATAAAAAAATATCAATTAAAAATATAATTACTATAATAAATAGAAAATATGATTATAGTGAAATCTGAATATAACGGTACTGACCGTAACGATAAATCTGTTTATAACAGTATTTTCTACGGTCCCTACAGGTAACAGATATAAATAAGTGTGTACCATTTCGTATATAACGATATCTTTTTGCTAGTATTATACACAGATTTTATTGCATAATAAATAGGCAATATAAACATAATTACAAGACAATATAAACATAATTACAAGACAATATAAACATAATTACAAGACAATATAAACATAATTACAAGACAATATAATGACTAGACAATATAAATTTAATATAAATATAATGATCCGATAATATAAATATAATGATCCGATAATATAAATATAGTGAATTCGCATTATATCAAATGGTCATTATATCAAATTCATAGTAAAATAGCATTACACCCAGGGCGGAATCCAGCCAAAATGTGACATAGGGCCCAATATTTATTCTGGACCTCTCGCTACGCCCTCGCAACAAAATTATTCAATAAGTAAGTAAGTAACAAATGTATACTCTTGTTACATGTATTATCTAAATAATCAATAGTTTAAAGCCGTTTTCAATAACGCCTAAGTTATATTTACGAAAAATGTAATATTAATAAATTACTAAGATATAATTAAAAAAAAATAGATTTCAAAGTAACATTTTAAACTCGCTAACAAAAGTCGCATACAAAATTTGGGGCCACATTGATATGGAGACCCAAGACATTGGTCCCGGGGGGGGGGCCCGTACGTTAATCAGGCCCTGATTACACACACACCCATAGGAGAACTGCTGGAGTTTTCTCAATCGGTGGTAATGAGTAGTTGTAAGGCGAGTTTTTATGTAATGAACAAAATATATTCTGTCAAATAAATACCAGGAATTGTTAATAAAATATTGGTTTAATCATCCAAATTTATTTTGTCCGTTTCAAAATAGGCCACATTTGATGTAATATACTTATGTCAATGAATAATCCTATCGTCGAAACACTCCTGACCGGCACTTTCAGGTATGGCCTTCATCTCCTCCTCCTGCGAATTTTGTTTTACTACTTCAATGGACTCAAAACGTGTTTCATGCAGTGGCGTAGGTAGAAAGTTCATAAGGGGGTTATAGGCTTAATGGGAAGGGTTATAGAGCTACAACTCATATATTTCTATGTTAAATATACAAAATTTCATTGCGATGGGGGTTCAAATCTGGCTACGCTCCTGCTTCCATGAAGCGGTAATTTGAGTTTAGGGAACAAAAAAGTCACATAGGGCCATGTCCAGCGAATGCAAGGCTTGATCAATGACACTCGTTGAGTTTTTGGTCAAAAGTTCACGTACAAGGTTCAATGTGTGGGGTGATGCATCATCGTGCTGCAAAATCCAAGGATTTTTATTCCATAAATCTGGAATTTTCCGGCGAACAGTCTCTCTTAAACACCTCACAATGCCCAGAAAATACTGATTGTTCACTATTGACCCCACCGAAAGGAATTCCGAGTGGCCACCACCGAGTTCCACCAGAGTAATCAAAGAAAACAGTCGTCAGGACTTTGATTTTCAAGCGACTTTGAGGTGCGTTTTCGATTCAGCTCTTTATCGAGACCTCATTCCTAAGTTTACACGTCAGACTCACAAACCCACGTCTCGTTATGATACATTTCATAAATGTAGGATTCAAATTGGCTGGTTCAAGCATGTCTTTAGCAATCTGTTTGCGGTGCTCTTTTGATGAAAATTCAGCTCCTTCGAAACAATCCGTACCACGACGTGTCACATGCCTAAAACATCAACTAAAATGATACGATTGGATTCGTGAGACATGCCCAGATCCTGAGCCAACTCTCTTAAGCTTGAATGGTTATTTTCTATCACCATTTCCTTCACTTTGTCGATGTTTTTGTCAGTCGAAGACGATGAAGGTTGACCAGAACGAGGCAAACACTCAAACACTTCTCGGCCGTTTTTGAATACTTTGCACCACTTGTATTTTGATAAAGCTGACCCACCGCAGGCCTTCTGTAACAATTTCAATCATTTAGCACAAGAAATTTCGTTGGCAACACAAAATTTGAGGCAAATCCTTTGCTCGATATTTTTATCCATTTTAAAAATCTCAGAATAAACCTGACGTCAGCTAATATAACCAGCAGCTGTAAAGAAGCTGATCAACAGATCGCGACAAAACTCTACATGACAATTAGTTATATTGGTACCAATATTTACAGTAAAAAAATCTTTTCATACCTTTTACACAGGCGTTTTAAATGAACAATTTCCAGTATTCATTTGACAGAATGTAAATATGATAAATACAATAAATATAAATGCAACAAATGTAAATATGATACATATAAAATTATATATAATATGTGCTTCAATTTAAAAATTCTATTAAATATATCTTCATGAATTCATGATAGATTAAATAGAATTGCAACTCACTTTTAAACTGCCCCTGGCGCAATACAGGGAGACAATACAAACATGCGATGAATCAATACAGGCTCCAATGAAGGGGTTAATGTTCTCGTGGTTCATTTCTCTAACCTAGCAAAATATTTAATTGAAAATTTTTTAATTAAAAATATACACTTTGATTTTAATATTATTCGAGTAAACAGCCGTTTGAACAGTGACGGATACAAATAAAAATAATTGCAGGTATTTTTATGAAAAGAGAGTATCTTTCTATTAGGATAGTATTGAATATCCTGAAGAAAGCAAAAGTATTTTTCTGAATGCCGTTAACATAAGAAAGTGGTTTCTTTCTTTCTTGATGCTGTGAAGGCTGATTTACATTTTGATAGCAACTTAGGTAGTTACTAGGCTTAAAAGCCCATTCACTGTACTATCCTACAACCAAGATGGGAAGTGCTTATACACAAAATGGCACCATCCTCCTGTAAGCAATTCAACTTAGCGCGTGTGACATAAGGAACTGCGTCTTGACCACTACTAATCCAAAAACAGTTCACTTCCTATTTATGTAGACTCTAGGCCAGGGGTTCTCAAACTTTTTCTCCTACGTACCCCTTTCGTCCTCCTGCCTAAGTGTGTTGGCATATTTCTTGAGAAGAATGTGATATAAATGTATGGATGCCATAGAATAGATAACAGACAAGTAGTATTTCTTTATAATTTAGTCAATGCATAATTACGCATTTAATGAGATTGATGAGCGTGGCTCTTTTCAATAAGTAAATCAATTCTGGGAACCTTTTCAGAGAGAGAGAGACACACGCATATCATTTTTAATTAATAGTTTTTCGCGGTATTTGGTTTTGATTATACACAGTGTTGAAAAACCTTGTTCCCAACGTTAAGTCGACGGGAACAGTAAAAGACAGTATAGAAGGAGGAGTGAGCCGAGAGGAATGAATTTAGGAAACAAATTGCCTCTTTCTATTTTGTAAAAAGGAAAGAAGAGCTATGAATTTTAAATCATAGCAGTTCAGTGCATATATATATATATATATATATGGCACTGTAACAAGAAATAGGGAAGAAATACTTAGAAGAGTTGAAGAATTCTACAAAAAACTATATGAAAGTAACAGTGGATTAAACGAAGACTCTGAGATAGTCGAAGGAACAGCTCCTAAAATCTTAAAAGAAGAAGTTTCATTTGCAATAAAAAGTATGAAGAAAGGAAGAGCCCCTGGTGATGATGGTATTACATTAGATATCCTAAAAGAAGCTGGAGAATATGTAGAAGACATACTTGCAAAATTCTTTACCAAATGTCTTAACAGCGGTAACATACCAAACCAATGGGATTCTGCAACAGTAATTCTTTTGCATAAAAAAGGTGATAAAGAGGATTTGAAAAATTACCGACCAATTAGCTTGTTACCTGCTATTTATAAAATCTTCACAAAAGTGCTAACACATCGCCTGCAGAAAAAATTAGATGCAGCTCAACCAAGAGAACAAGCTGGATTTCGAAGTGGATTCAGTACAGTGGACCATATTCAAGTATTAAGAGAATTAATTGAAAGAACACATGAATATGAACTTCCATTGTGTGTTGCATTTATTGACTATGAGAAGGCCTTTGACTCTATTAAAACATCAGCAGTCATCAACTCTTTAAGATCAACAGACATTGAGGATGTGTACATTGACATGGTGAAACGTGTGTATAAAAATGCAAGTGCAAAATTTCGGTTACATAAAGATACCAAAACTATCAAACTTGGCAAAGGGGTGAGGCAGGGAGATACCATTTCTCCAAAACTTTTTACTTCAGCTTTACAGATGATTTTTCAGCTGATAAATTGGAATAACAAGGGAATAAAAATAAATGGTGAATATTTAAATCATTTGCGGTTTGCTGATGACATTGTTATTTTTTCAACGAACCCATCAGAACTCCAAGACATGGTACAGGAGCTCTCAACTAGAAGTAAAGAAGTTGGACTCAAGATGAACCTACAAAAAACTAAGATCATGTTCAATAATTTTGTAGAGGAAACAAAAATACAAGTTGACAACATTGAGCTAGAAATTGCTGATTCATATATTTACCTTGGCCAGCTGATTTCAATGGATGGCAACATTATGAAAGAACTCAACAGACGTATTAAACTTGGCTGGAGTGCATTTGGAAGAAACAGTTTTATCCTGAAGGGGAAATTGCCTTTGTGTCTAAAAAGAAAGGTCTTCAACCAGTGTGTATTGCCAGTCCTCTCTTATGGATCAGAGACATGGAGTCTAACAGTTGGAGCAATACGAAAGTTACAGACAACGCAAAGGAGCATGGAGAGGTGCATGCTTGGAATAACTAGGAGAGATCGAAAAAGAAACACTTGGGTGAGAGAGCAAACTAGAGTAGAGGACATCATTGTTAAAGTAAAAGGGCTGAAATGGCGATGGGCTGGGCATATTGCAAGAAGAACTGATCAACGATGGACAACAGAAATTCTGAACTGGATTCCAAGAGACCACCGAAGACCTAGAAAACGTCCTCAAACTAGATGGGTGGATGAAATAAGAAAACAGGTTGGGGTGACGTGGAAACGAATGGCCCAGGATAGACTTGTGTGGAAAGCATTTGGAGAGACCTTCATCCAGCAGTGGATAGATAATGGTTGAATATGATGATGATGATATATATATATATATATATATATGTTTTTGTGTGTGTTTCTTAATAGTTTGACAAAAAACGTGTGATCTTTTCTAATATTTCATACCAACCTGTATCATCTCCTTTCTTAATGATCTGGTTATGTCGATATGCTTTTTGCGTATGGGCTTTATACAAACAGTGTTGCCCTTGTAGAGCCCAAGCATTTGATTGTTTTCCTTCGATGGCATTAGCTTCTCTTGAGAATCAGCAATAGTTTCTCCTTCCTAAATTGAAAATATTATATACATACAAACATATAATACATAATGATATATACAGCGCCTATCAGTAGGGGGCAGGAGGGGCTGCTGCCCTGGGCTTCACAATATTAGGGACCTCAACTTGGTAACTCAACATATATCAGACGTGTATTTGAAGGACCTCTAAAATATTAGTTACCCCGGGCCACACATTTTCCCTGATTGCAAACACATGTATACTCTGTATACCATATAGATATGCATATACCACACAGCAGTGGAGTAGAATAAGGATGTGCTTAAGATCCTTCAATTCAATTAATAACTAAGCATGTTGTTCAACGCTGAATTATCTGATCTTTTTAAGGCTATTTGAACCTTTTATAATTTTTTAACTGCTACGTATCTGTTATAGAGATATGCCATGATTATATACATATAATAATATAATACTGTTGCAATCAAGGAAGAATATTATCACATACAATAGGGACGCAAGTATGAGCATGCTGACAACGCGGGGTACAGGGCTAGCCTCCTGCCATTGAACGATACTCCGCCACCCCAATTCCAGGCGGTTCGAGTAAATATCCTTCGCTGAGTGATGCATAAACTATAAGTGTGCCAAATCGATGAACGAACGAATCTCTGAAAGATTTTGCCCGTTTATCATAAACGCATGACGCCAGCATAAACGTATCATAGACGCCACCACTCATTTAGCTATTCCATCATTGAACGATTTGGCACACCACTAATATAAACTAGAGGTGTGCAAAATTGGTCACTAACCGAATCAATGAACGGTTTTGCTCACCTACTATAAACGAGTAGATACCACCATTCGTTTAGATATTCCGTCATTGAGCGATTTGGCACACTACTAGTATAAACTAGAGGTGTGCAAAATCGGTCATAAATGCTTTGTGTACCGCTAGGTTTCATTCCCATCATCAGCGGTACACAAAGCATCTGTCATTAGAGCCTTTCACCGACGAGCCTTTACACACTGTTGTAATGATGACCTTCGCAATGTTGAATTACGACGCAACAAAAGCGTGTTGAAAAAGAACGGTTACCCGCGCAAATTTATCGCTCGTAACCAATGTGGTGTTAGTGGTGGAAACAGGAATGTGGAAGTATGAAATCAGGCGGACATCAGTGGTTTTGCCATATGTGGCTGGTGTCTCAGAGCATTGTCAGGAATTCTATGTCGTGTGAATGAATGAATGGTAAGAACTTCTGCAAATCTGTCTACACCCTGCGTGATCTATTACTTAAAGTTAAGGATTGCGTCCCTAATGGGGGTGGGGGACTGGTGCTATTTACCAAATATCGTGGTGTGGAGATTGTGACAAGTTGTATGATCGATACGTCTACGAAGGAAGGAGCATATGAATGCAATGGCCAGAGGGGGACAACTCAAGTCAATTAGCCAAACATGTTTTTAGGGAAGACCATGAACCAGATTGGCATTCGATGAAAGTATTACATCAGAATGTGACGAATCTGGGGAGTAGACTTTTTCTGGAATCAGGGGCCACTTGAGAAGTCATGCTATTAACATCTAGAAACTTCTACCAGAACCTTACAAAATTTTTGTCAAACCTCCAGTTGGTGGTAACCAGGGCGGGATTTAGGGTAAGAAGCACCCTGGGCATAACGACTTTTGGCACCCCCTTCATTAGTTTTTTAGATTTTCTGGATATTGGAGGAGGGGGGCATAGGCGGATGCAGAATAGAATTTCAGAGAGGGCGCAAAGCTTGAAAATTCACTTGTAAGTTTAGTTTTATTTTTTACTTGAAAATAATAATTTTTAATGTAAATTTATTATAGCCAGAGGGCGCTCTCCCCCTGACTGGATACGCCCTTGGGAGCGAGAGTATTTTCACACAATTTTTCAGCTTGTCAGATTTAGAAAATAATGGTGGAGGGCGCCTTCTCGGGGAGAGCTGATCGACGGAATTTTACGGTAAATAAATTGCAATTAAAAAGAAATCAGCTGCCTTTTGCGCCCCTAGAAATTTGGCACCCTCACTTGACAAAAAGCAGTTGGCTCTCAAAACGTTGTGGTTTAAGCCTTACGCCAGTGTTGAAATAACTGCTAAAAAAGTAATTTTCATATTTTGGGAACCCCTACGTAAAAAATTACAATAAGTAGCTCACAGTACCGTAGTGTAATGAGTAAGTTATTTTATTAATCGCTGGTGGCTCTTTCAGCAACATCTCATGGAAATCTAGGGTTTTGCAAAACCAGCGTTGTAGCAATACAAAAATTATGTGAGGAGGTCAACATAGGCGTAGGCAGAAAGTTCATAAGGAGGGTTATAGGCTTAATGGGAAGGGTTACAGAGCTACAACTCATATATTCCTATATTAAATATACAAAATTTCATTGCGATGGGGGGTTACAACCCCCAAAACCGCCCCCTGGCTACGCCTATGGAGGTCATGTAGCTTTGATGAAGGTCGTGGGATGTGGCGTTAAAGGGAAACATTTTTTTTATATGCAATGGGGAAGGGGGGAGGCTTGAGCTTCCCCCTTTCTGGCGCCACTGCCCAAGACCCGCATTATAAGCACCTTGACCTCCTAAAATTCATTTACTTATGTAAGCTTACTTCATCAGAATTTATAACGGTTTGCCAAGCAGCAGGTGTTAGGAGCATCAAATCACTTGAATCAATTTTCCACAACATACATGCTAATTTACGCTCATATCTATAATGCCTGAAATTAGTAGGAAACATGAATTAATAATTTTAATGAATAATTATCTAATTATTAATGAATATTAATAGTTAATTTACATACATTACATTATTACCAAATGTCAAAAAGCAAGAAATTTTTAATACTGAGCTCCAAAAGCACACCGCCTCGAAATGTACATACACACATGCTAACAAAATCTATAAATTGTATTTACAAAAATTAACAACCTCATTTAATACAACCATTTATTTTTTACATTTCAGAACATACAGGGTGTCCAAAAAAGAACTGACGGTTTTTAAAAATTAATAGAAAAAAAACTGTGATAGCTATTAAAGCCATTCTTGTAGGAAATTAATGAGAGAGGAAAAGAATTTTTTTTAGTACGTTTTCGTGAATCAGTATCAACAGATTCAAGGTGCGGCTAAATTATCTAAGGTATTGAGGACGACCACAAATTAGTATAAGATTTGAATGTGATGACTTGAATTCACTGTTTCTGTAAGAAACATGGGTGCAGTTGCTCATACCGAAACTTTTTGTGCATACAGTGATCGTGGAATGCACACGAGAGTTCTCCGTTCCCCAGATCAGCCCTTCGCACTGGTGCTAAATACCAAATATCGTGGTGTGGAGATTGTGACAAGGTGTATGATCGATACGTCTATGAGGAAAGGAGCATATGCATGCGATGGCCAGAGGGGGACAACTCAAGTCAATTAGCCAAACATGTTTTCAGGGAAGACTACGAACCAGATTGGCATTTAATGAAAGTATTACATGAGAATGTGACAAATCTGGGTAGTAGACTCTTTTCTGGAATCAGGGGCCATGCTATTAACATCTCAAAACATCTACCAGAACCTTACAAGAATTTTGTCAAACCTCCAGTTGGTGGTAATCACCAGCCCTTCGCACATACATCTCTGCAGCGCCATTTTCGGGTATAGATACTGATGACAAGGATGAAGACTAAAAAAATTTTGTCCTTATAAATTAATTTCCTGCAAAAATAACTTTAATAACTGTTACCATTTTTTTCTACTGATTTTTAAAAATCGTCTGTTCTTTTTAGGACACCCTGTATAATGTTTAACAGAACCAAACTCATTAGAATGGTTACATTACAATCTACCTCAGTTTGTATTCAGCAATATTGAAAAGATGATTTCTGGCTATTAATGCAGCAACTTCAACATAGTGAAAATACGAAAGTCAGAATAATTATTGAATTTTTTTTTTTAAATTGAGCTTTATTTTCAAATATAATATTTGAAAATAAAAGTCACACATCTATATTAATTTTTCAAAAACTAGATTTTACCTAAAGCCGAACGCCACACCGCCAATAATGGTAATGGTGCAAATTGCATATAAATAAGGCGACCAATCTAAAAATATGCAAACAGAATTTATATATTACATTCATATCATTATCAACGTTCAACTAAACATTTACGTTACAGGAAAAACGGAAACATCTAAAAAAAAAAAAAGGCGTTTCCTGTAAGAATGATAATTTCCAACAGCTCATTTAAAAGAATGATCCCCCATCGTCTTTCTTCTTTAGTAAATGACTCCCACTGTCGTTCTTATTTAGTAAATGACACAAAATGACCGATTTCTTTTTAAAGCGAACTAGCTCCAAAAATGAGATCGTATTTAAAGAATACAAATTAGTTTAAAGAATACATTCTCTTTAAAAGATAAGAATGTGAAAATGCGCTTAAAAACATCTATCAATGTTAAATTCACGGCTGGATGAGAAAGTCCCCAACACTCCCTCCATACTTGCTTATTCTCAATTGTTGTTGTTCTTCATGGCATCCAAATCTTTTTTTTTTGTTTGTTTTATTTATCTGCCATTTATCATGGCGCTTCTTCCATATTCGGTGATCTTTTCGTTTGAAAATATCGGTTATTCTGTGTTTTTCCGCATCACATTTCTTAGCGTGAAAACTGCTTGCGATGATGTAGCATTTGGCTACCATGTGAATAATTCAGGTTTGATTCCAACACACAGCGTTTTCTCTTTTATTTTTATGCAACTTTGCGGTCTGAGATTTGGTTTTCTTGGCAAAAGAGGTTCGACTTCCTCTTTTCTTCTGAGATTTGATATTGAAGGTATTTTATTAATACGTAATAAAAAGCAAAGCCGTAAATAAAACGTTTCCGATGTGTACTCTTTTTCAAAACAGTAAAGCACCATGAAGAAATTATCTGTTTTTATTGAAATTAAATGTACATCCAGCACATACGCAGGTAAGGAAATGATAAAAAATTAAAGGCCGTGGGACCCATCAATGTTTAGGAATTGCACATTAAATGTTCAAATCAATAGTTGATGAAGCCCAACGTGGCGGCGATGTATGTTTCTATACGTCGAGGTAAGGAGTGATAAAGGTTCTTAATGTCATCCTGCGACACATTCTGCCAGGCATTCCTCACTTGTTGCACCAGCTCTGCGACATTTTGCGGTGCCCAAATCCAGCAGCCTACCATGTCCCATACATGTTCGATTGGCGAAAGGTCTGGTGACGTATCTTGCCAAGGAAGAGTATATGCAGCACGGAGGCATCTCACAGATATGCGAGTCGTATGGGGCCTGGCATTATCTTGTTGGAAAATGGCCCCAGGCTGTCGTGTCATGAAGGGTAACGCAAACGGCTGCAGGATGTCATCAACATATCGTTGAGCTGTTAAAGTCGACCCTGGCACTTTCACCCACGGATCCGATGATCATCAAGACTGAAACGAGATTTATCGCTGAACACTATGCGATGCCAATCTGCTGGCAGCCATAATGATCGGCTACGACACCACTCCAGACGACTCTGTCGATGGTGTAAGGTTAAAAGCAGATGTCTTAAAGGCAGTTGTGAGCGTAACCCCCACCTCAGCCAAGCGTCGTGAGATGGTGGACAATGATAGCGTTGGGTCAGCTCGGGCTTGTTGCACAACCAACCGACCTTGCCTCGAATTCGTGCACCTTGGCCTTCCAGAGCTTTTATTACGCCGATGAGTTCCTCGCAGAAACCATTGCTGCCAACACCTTTGCACAGCAGTGTCCGTACGGTGCAGGTGGCAGCCTATTGCTCAGTAGGACCAGCCCGATTCACGCATCCCGACTATGCGACCACGTTCGAAGTCGTCCAATTGGCTATAAGGTCTTCGTCAACGTCGTAACGGCATTACTGGTTGCGTCTCCAGGGAACTGCAACGCTGATAACGAGAAAAAATAAACCGTCCGCAATTTTTACCTCTTTTATACGATGCCAGTTGCGCAGTAGAAATGCGCGCTATGATCGAAGTTAACACTCATTGGCTTTGAAAATTTAATCATTTGCATACTTGGTCTAAAAGAATTTGAATTTTTTGAGGGTGCTCTTTATTTCTTTCTTTTCTTTCTATTTTTTTTAAAGAGTGTACTTTAATAAAAATAATCTGTTAATAGTTTTCGATTAATAGTTTAATAATGATAGTTCCTAATTTCCACGAAAAAAAGTCATAAAACTGATCCTCCCCCCACCACCTACTTCAACAACTGTAACCCTAATCGTCTGAAAAGTTGCCAATCTTCATCGAAAGGGCAAACTGCTTCACTTTTGAATTTTTGAGAATTTCGAGATATACACCTGCTCTGTTTTTGTTCTACCACTCACTTGACATTGTGTGACTGTTGCTATGTAAGGGATGTTTCTTAACTACCTTCGAATTTGTAATATACATTTCAGTCTATTTGGAAATACAGAGGGTTTTGGGAAAAAACTAGTTCAAGATGAACAAGGAAATACACATTGAGTTTAGCCTGAAAATACAGAGATACATAAATTTTGAGATATGGAGACTTTCGACATAAACAGATTATGCTGCATATGATTTAGGAACTCTAGTTTTTAAATCACACAGCACGTATGTGCTGAAATTTAAATTTATAGTAAGTTTCACGTTTTGGGTCCTATCGTATAAAGAAAAAATATTTTTTTTTCTTTATCAGAAAAATTAACATTACTACAAATATCAAAGTTATTTGAAACTTAAAGGCAATGTGTTCATATTATTAAGTATTCTGCAGATGGGGCAGGCTGTTTTGAATAGCTAATGTTATCGTTATATTATTATCATCATTGATTTTACCTCGTTCAGACGGACAGTGTTCGAGTCCACAAGAATGTTCACGTTTACAGCGTTCCCCGTTGAATCCACACGGAGGTTCAGACAATGGTACGTAACCATTTATCCAGCTGATATTACCAGTTAATTCCAAACTCTGGAACAAATACATCGAATAAGATATCACAGAACAATAAAAACTGATGAATAAGATATCACAGAACAATAAAAACTGATGAATAAGATATCACAGAACAATAAAAACTGATGAATAAGATATCACAGAACAATAAAAACTGATGAATAAGATATCACAGAACAATAAAAACCGATGAATAAGATATCACAGAACAATAAAAACTGATGAATAGGATATCACAGAACAATAAAAACTGATGAATAAGATATCACAGAACAATAAAAACTGATTGATAAGATATCACAAAACGATAAAAACTGATGAATAAAATATCACCGGATCAGGCACTTGCATAGAATTTCAAAAGAGGGAAGGCTTTTTTATGAAAATGGGGGGATAGAATTATTTTACCCCTCATAAGGAGTTTGCAATAATATTGTTTAAATGGGGGGGGTTAACCTCAACCGCCCTTTTGTGTACGGCCTTACACTGAATAATAATAATTTTATTCATAAGCCAAGAGTTACATTAACACAATCATATACAGGTGTCCTATTTTGCATTGAATCGAACGCATTCATATCATATTATAATAAAGCAAAAATGGGCAAAAGACTAGTTATAATCAAGGCTTACTGAAGAACGGAGAAAAAGCTGAAAAACCAGCTTGACTTGCTCCGCTCACCATAATAAAATTTTAATTCAAGTAAATAAATAATAAAAAGGAAGAAATAGAATAAAATTAAAAATCAAAAATTAAAGGCAACTAGGCTGAGTATAAAAGTAAACAAATACAACGACTAACATTTATTAACTAAATACTTTTTTTAAGTGGGCCCTAAATCTGTTAATCGAGTTATCTTCAATTAATTCTCGAGGTAGAGAAGTCCACAGTCGAGTACCCCTAGTCTCAATATGATTGAACAAAATTTTTTTAAAGGACATAGGAGGACGAAAGGGATTAGCAGATCGAAAGGAATAACAGGTAGAACTAGAAATTAAAGAAATTTGAGAAACATGTAGGCCAAGTTTCACACGTTGATATATATGATCAATCCAAGCCTAAGTTCAGGCAATTTCAAAAAAGGAAGGATGTGAGTCCTTTGCCAGATAGAAGAAACAGAATTACGAGGAGAACAAAATCTATCAAAAGTCCTTACAAAACGTGCTTGCAACAGTTCAATAGATCTTATATTGGAGATAGTAGAATCCGGACCAACCTGCAATACAGTAAAAAAGATGGGACTGAGCAAGAGATATATATAGAGCTCGAAGAGCATTTACAAGTAAAACAAACTACGTTCTCCTAAGCAGTCCCAGAACCTTATAACGTTTAGAAAGAACATGCTGAAAATGAAGAGTCCAATTCAGCTGTCCATGAATAACAATTTCAAAAACGTAACTGTGAAGGTGAAAAAGGAATGGTCATTGAATCAATCACAACATAAGGTGAAGCTGGAATAAAACGACGATTAGAGAAAAACACACACTTTGTTTTAGACTTGTTAGCTAACAATTTGTTTGATACAAACCGAAAAATTACATCCGAAGCCTGCTGTTGAGTTTTGGAAACAAGTTCATCAAAATCTGTATTAGAGACAATAAAGCAAGCATCGTCTGCAGATATAGTGGATCTTCTAAGTGTGAAAACATTAAATAAATCATTTATAAACGCAAGAAATAGTAAAGGTCCCAAAGTGGAGCCCTGAGGGACACCAAGAATATTAAGAAGAACTACAGAACAATAAAACCGGTGAATAAAATATTACTGAATAATACAAACTGATGAATAAGATACCATATGCACTAGAAAAATTATAAAACGAGTTGCGAAATTCAAAAGAAATGGCATATACAAATGACATATTACGTATTATATGTTATTAGGTGGAACATTAACTATCATCATCAAAACATTAAGCGTCATCATTCTAGGTTTGGGTTAGAGTCTTGAGGAGAAATTGACTAATTGTGATTCTACATATAATAGGTAGTAATTGCTGACACACACGCCTAGGCTCAAACTAGAGCTTACAAAGAGACATCGCCCTGGCTTGGAGTTGAACTAGGGTTCTTCCATTAAATCCGGAGTGCCTCAACAGCTAGGTCACCGAAACATGGAAACGACGCTCCGTATCTCCGTATATAAGTTTTTTGTAGGATATTTTTACCCTGCTGGCGCTACTGCATAGTTCATCACCAAGATTTCTCTCCTCTTAAAATTAGTCGAGAAATTCAGTAGATTGGCTTGTGGCGTCATTCCTACCCACTCTCTTCGGAGGCTCACTGGCTTCATTGTTCTTTTGCTGTGGTTTGTTTGTTGTAGTGAAATGTATTATGTCTGAAATGTTGACTCTTTTTTTGTGAAATTGTTGTGAGTGGAGTGGGTTGCGTGTGAATGAAGGTTTAATTGCGTCGGGACATGTGTGTCCGGTACGTAGGAAACAGACGAGATTGCGAGATAGGCCTAATGTCTATGACTCCTTTCACTGGCGGTGTAAGGGAGGAGCGGTGAATTCAAAAAATATGCCCACACACGTTGGACCGAGACCAATAACGGTTAGTACCTCTGTTTTTAATTTCGCTGAATCGAGACAGTTGCAAATATCAGGCTGTTTTGATGCTTTTTTTCCTAACATTTAACATTTTAAATATTCGGGGATAACTTCGAAATAGGTAGTGAGGTTGAAGCTCGGGGCGGGGTTCACCTCCATTACCCCTCCACTTATACATCCCCTTCACTGATTCAGGAAAATTAACATGGTCTAAAAACATCGTAAGAAACATGGCGGCAGGTCAGTTGCCTTGTTGCCATATGTTTTGCAAACACTTCAAAAAAATTCAGTAGGGGAAGGTCTGTGCAGTGTCACCACCTCCTCAGCGTTAAAACAATTGCCAAATGGTCAACACACAAAGTCACTAGGGCAGGCTTTGCTTTTTGTAATTTTTTCGTGGGGAATTTTTATAAATAGTAATTTCTGACACCCAAGTTTGGGATATTATATCAGCATATAATATCACAAATTATTTATTAAATACCTCAGTGAATGTTGCATACAATAACTAATTATTGTCATTACAATCCGCTTGCGGACTCGAAAAAATAGTGACTTTTTTTTTTTTCTAAAACTGCAACCGAGACGAAGGTTTGTGGTTTGTTTCAACAGAGAGACAGATTTTGTCAACTAGTTCAAAGGACAGTTCAGAATAGCACGTTGAGCAATAGACTCGATACCAATGTATCATTAAAAATGCTGCTTCAGAAACCTCTCCTTTTTTTGCTGTACAAAAGATGTGTAAAAGCATTCATAAATTGAATTAGTAAACGATTCTGTCCACCTTCAGTAGATGGAAGGAAACATTCGTTGATCAGTTCGAGAAACGATTTGGCACAGTTTCTCACTCGACCTTGTTTCAAATTCCTTTAAATTTTAAAAATTTTTAAATAATTTTAAAAATTTTAAAAAATTATTTTCAGTGACGTAAATAGGAACTTGTACAAACGTCTGAGTTAAAAGTTACCTGCTTTGGGCGGGGGGAGGGAAGGACAATTTGAAAAAAATATTGGGGATGAAGGCGGCCCAAGTAAGCCCTAATCCTATTCGTTTTCTTTAACATGGTTTCTGGAATCAAGCAGGGGAGGGGACATTCCCGCTCTAGCTCTTGAAGAAGGCAGACGTATCTTTACATTGAATTTCCTTTTCTTCCGTTTATCACCATGTCTTTTATTCCCTGGTTATTGCTCTTGAAACGATGGATTCGGTTAGTACCTGGGTTTTTGTCTGTTCCATCTCACTTTTCAGGGACACTTTCTCTTGTACTGATAATAGATTTGCTCTCAGTGGCTGCTGGGGATTCTTTTAACGATCTTTTTTTTTAAATTTTCGTTGGGAATCCGTTGGCTGTGTCCTTTCACCATCTTCGTGCTGCGGTTCTCCTTGTCGCCTGGGTCTGGTATCTGTTGCGGCAGCTGTTGTTCGCCTGATGGTGTTCGCTTTTCTGTGTCCTCATCCGCCTTTCTTGCGTCTGCGTCGTCTGTGCTCGTGTGTGTCTCCGTGCTGTTGGCCTCCTTTCTTTCCAATATTTCTTGGAGATGATCATTGCGTCTGATGTTGCGGAGCCGTTAGGCACTTTAATGTAGCTCTAACTTCTTGAGAGCTCGAGAAATAGCGTTTGTTAACTGAGATTTCGTTAGTTGCATCTATGGAGTGGTGACTTTGGCTGTTCTTAGATCGGCTCCGACTTCTTGCACGTTCTGGTTGTTCGGCAGGGCCGTCTTAGACAAGACAGCCTTTACTCCTCTTTATTCTTTCTTGTCTTCTTTACTCCTTTACAGCTGAGTTCTACTTCAATCTCAAACTTCTGCCCTCCTTCACCAAACCTAACAGGCATAGTTCTAACTGATCTCGCTCCATGAGGAGTCTCTCTCATGTCACCATGGGATCCATCCAATAATAAAAATAATAATATATAATGGTAATCAGGGCTTAAATTGGGCGGGAGCCCACCGGAGCCCGGCTCCGGTACTTCTTCATTTTTGGCGATTATTTAAATATTAGCCGGAGCCCCTAAATAGACGCTGTTTTTTTTTGGGGTGGGGGGGGATCCGGAACTCTCCAAAGCCCGTAAATAAACGTTTAGCGCATGCGTTAAAAAACGCAATTTTTCTATTGCAGCAATACAGTGAACGAATTATGCAAAAGATTTCATTTTATAAGTAAGAGCAGTCGTTAGAGACTTCAGAATTTTCAAGGAATCATCTGGCAAAGAAATTAAGTCTGAACTGAAGAAACTGATTTCAACAGTTAATTGCATCCCTATATCAAGCGCAGAATGTGAAAGAGGGTTTTCAACAATGAATTTGATTTGTGCATCACAGCGTGCTTTCTTTCACATTCAGACATTATCATATTTAATGTTTGTTGGACTGGATGGCCCGTCTATCAATGAATTTAAACCAGAGTCTTATGTGCATTTGTGGCTAGCAAGTGGTCATCACAGTGTAAATGACAACCAATCAAAAGGAAAAAAAAAAATGAAAATCCTGACACGTTAATTCTATGGAATATTTTTTATTAACTAATGCAAGTAGGAAAGTTCAGGGTATCTAAAGGGCCATGAATTGCCAAAATGGTCACGAATGCATGAAAAGTTAATGAATTTGAGAAAAAATAATTAAATATTGTAAAAGCAATGAATGGAGACCTTCTCTCCAAAATTCTTAAAAAGGCAAACTTCAGAGTAATTCTTTCCTCATTCAACAAAATCCATGTCTCTAAACTTAAAGACAACATCCCAATTTTAAAACGTTGGGGTGTTTACCAAATCTGCTGCTGATGCAACTTGTCCTACATAGGCCAGACTAAAAGAGCCTTGTAGCACAGACTAAAGGAACAATCTAAATACGTAGAGAAGGCAGAATTCTATAAGTCTGCCATTGCGGTTCATTGCTGGTCACATAACCACAAATTCAAATTCAACCAACCCACAATTATCTGTCAACCAAGATCAATACATGAATTAGATTTTTTAGAAGCATTCCATATCAATAAGAATTCTTCTATCATAGTCAATGAACCAAAATCTACTCCCACTTTCGGTCAAGATTGGAAATGTTTAATAAAATTTTCACATTAATTATTCATCCACAACTGGCAACACAATAGTCACGCAATAACACCATCTCCAGTTTTCTAATATTTATTTTCTCATTTTGTATTCCTGACGAAAGACGGCCAAGTCCGTCAGAAACGTACGTTGAAATAAAACGTTTTAACAACATTACTTACGCTTATAATGTTGTTCTTTGCTTATAAATCTAATCTGCGTAATGCTACGTCAAATTATCTTAAATACATCTACTATGTATCACTATTAAAATAATTTTAAATGTCAAATATTTTTCTTAATTTTACAAAATATTAAATATGATTTACAAATTGAATATTACATGGCAACATTATGCGCGCAGAATTGCAACTTAAATTTTGCTGCTAGAACGTTGCTCATGGGCTCAAATTTTTCACAGATATTGGGTACTCTAACTTGTTTTCTAACTAAGGATCCTATTTTTAAGAAGTTAGATGATGTTTCTCAGTTGTTTTGACTGATGCGATTGGATATAATTTGTGGCATACAGGGTAATGTTATCATTTACGGGAAAGGAAGAGTTCAAGTAGTATGTAAGAATTATTTTAACCATTTTATATCCATTGATAAGCAAAATTAATATTGGTTAACATGGGAAAATAAGCACAACAGTAACCCCCCTCCCCCCATCCCCAAAGGTGCTTACGTAATACTTGAACTCTCCCAAAGAGGGTGCATGGAATTTCGTGACGTCCTGGAGTATGCCCACTAAACTCGCATGACATCATCAGACCAGAAGTGGGTGTGGCTTTGCCAAAAGCGGGTACAAAATACGAATATGCTAGGGCTCCTGTACTTTTTTTGTTAGAAATTAAGCCCCGATGGTAATATATATATATTTATAATATTAAATCTCGTTGCCAAGATTAGGAATGGTGATTTAGGTTGCGTTTTAATCTCCATACTCCATATCCGGTAAGCTCTGGTAAGTTGTTGATGATAACAGATTCTATGAATCTTTTACGCTGGTTAGATCAAAAATCATTCATGAAATATCACGACCAGATAAATAAGATAACTCTTTAATATTTAGTCACACAAGAAGAAAGTATTCTAATCGAGAGACTAATCAAACTAAAACACAAAAATCAAAAACTAAAAATTTAATATTTACATAGTTCTCTTTCTTATTTTCCTTGCAACCGTTTTCTATATATTAACTCTCGCTCATTTTGTTCTTTCTCACGTCGCGTTAAATAAAGGCGAATAATAAAAGAATAACATGGCGTCATATACATATATTATAGATTAAGGTTCCTAAGAAATTTCTTGAAAAGTTCATTTTAGAGGCTTTATTATAAGTTATATATAAATCTAGGGCATAGTGGGCTTTGTGTGCCGAGAATTAGGATAGAAAAAGCAAGGAATATTATGAAATAGAAGAGCCGATAGGTATTTTACACTACTCGATTTGCATTTTAAAGATACTCACTAATTTATAATTAAAAAATATTTAATTAGGTATTTTTAGTGACACAGTCGAACCTCGTTAAGACGAGCACGCTTAAGACGAATTACTTTTAATACGAACAGTTTTCTGAAGTCCCGTCAGATTGTATAGCATACTACCCTTTCCGGATAAGACGAATTACTGTTAATAGGAACAGATTTTCTGTTCCCCTTGGTGTTCGTCTTAACGAGGTTCGACTGTACAATAAAAGAATAACACTAAATACTCGTATACTTAAATATTTAAGATTAGCAAAACACAATCTCAAACGCAATCGTATCGCAGACTATGTTCGTGATGAAAAGAATGTGAAACTCACAAATAACGATAGCGTAGGACTTTGCTCAGCACTTTTGCGTGCGGCTAACGAGAGAGAGAAACGCGCGTGTTACAAAGCTTCTGCAACACCCAAGCTGCTGCCGTCTGGTGATTGTGCCTCGCATTTCTACCCATGCCTAGCTCTGTAGCGGCTCGCTGTTGCTGCCCTGCTGCAACAGAGGCAGCTATCAAATAGGCTATTTCGAATATCGGAACATTTATCGAAATGTTTGGGCCAGATACAATCATTTTTATGACATGTTTCAAGCTAAATGAACATATTCTAATAAAATAATAACAATAAAAACATTAACACAATTTCTTTTTTCTTGTAGTAATAAAAACATCGATTGTTGCGCACAGCTGAAATTTGATCTCCAGCTGTCATTGGTTTCTTATGGAGGTATATAAGTTTTATAAAACATACTAAGTGCAAAAGATTAACATTACCCTTCCGTGTTTCTTCAACAGAGATCTGTAATTTGTTCTTCTAATATCTATATAAAACTACGATTTCAAAATTATATACATACTTTAATAAAATTTTCCCCAACTATTAAATTCCTTGTAATCTAATTTAAAAAAAAAAATTATTATTATTGAAAAACTACACTCGCGGCAAAACTAACCTGGTATAGCTTTTACGGCTACGGTGCCCTATTCACGCCCGTGCACGAATATTTATTCGCCAATTGGCGAAAAATGAGATAGCCCTCAACATTATTAGGCTATTTATCGCCTAATTTGGAATGCAGAAAAACGTGGTTCCCAAAATTCCAGGCGCCAAATATCCCGCCAACCGAACAAAGTCCTCTGAGTGGTCAGTTACTTAAATGACGTCAGCTCTAGCTATAATGAGTCTTTTTCCTAAATTTAATAAATACCAGATTTTAATTACACAAATATGACTATGTTTTATGTATTTGAGCATTATTTTAATGTTTTATGTATGAAATGTATATTCTATTAACTCTCTTAACGTAAGAAAGGGCGAACTATATTGCACTGGCGAAATCATACTGCTCTGTGCCTTGGCACGGCAAAGCTAGCCTTGCCAGGTTAGCTTTGTCGCGAGCATAGATTATGCAATCATATAAGTATATCATAATAAATATCTATGGAAAATAATAATTTAACGTTAAATTTACAGGTTTGGTTTGGTTACAGACAAAAAAGCCAACAGGATCCATAGGTAGCTTTTCATTACTAGTTTCATTAAACGCAAGTAAGGTGTAATCGCCTGCTGCATCCCCGTTTTCATCGATCCTCTCGGTGAAGCCAAGTATACCTGTTATTGAGAAAACATACTTTGAAACTGAATGTATATCCGCATCGTAATACTAACTCATGAGTAGAGGCGCCAACTTCAAGGTAAACATAGGGGGGAGATTGAATGGAAGAGCCTGCATATGCAGTTAAGTGAGTCAATCACAGACAAAAAAAGAAAGAATAACAAGTAATACGTTACATTTCTAGAAGACGGTAGCGAGAACTCGTTTGCGCCGCAGTTCAGCGAAGGGGCAATCTTTCTGCGCATGTGCGTATACTTACAAAAATTCCTATCAGTGTTTCCATTTACTTGGCTAGAAAAACAGGAGAAAATAGCTACTCCTGCCGCATTTCTGTGCATATGCGTGGATTTCACGTATGTTTGTTGACAAAAAGGATGTGGTGTGGATTAGATTTAGCATGTTCTTAGATTTCATTAAAGGGGTGTATAAATCCCTGGGCAAGGGGATAAAATTATAATTTATACTTATAAACATATACTGATTCAACAGTTACTGATTCACGCAGCGCACATCAAAACGGCACGAGTCGCGAAGCGACGAGCGGAGGAAGTCTGGGGGGTCTCCCCCCAGTTCGGTCTCTGTGATTCAGGTAAGTACTGATTTATTTAAAACAAATGCTAATTCATAATCAAAATACTATATTAGCGGGGATATCAATAGGGAGCTATACTATCGCCAGTATATCTAGTCAGATGCCAGCACATTTAGCTATTTTATAGCGTGTTTCGGCATTACTAGTACCTAATGTGCTTGCCAGTCCATGCACATGCGCAGAAGGATTGCCCCTTTCGCTCAGATGCCGCTCATGCGAGCGTCCGCTAGCGTCTAGTATATTTTTGTACCCTCGTGTATATTCCGCATTTATTTATTTATTTATTTATTTATTTATTTATTTATTTATTTGTTTACTGTTTATCAATTCTGAGAGCGGCCAGTCCCCAAATTCTCTTTAGGGAAGGGATCCGCGCCCCATAGGGTTGGCACCTCATCCCATCAGTCACTATCAAATCACAAATAATGATTCATGAGCATATATAAAAATATCAGCTAAAGTAATTCGGTATATATCAGGGCCAGCACCAATTGGGGGGATTCGCCCTGAGCGGAAGATTTTTAAGGACGGGAAAATGGGATTATTATAAAAAATGAAGTCATTTTGCGAGGCAAAACACGTATTTATTTCGAACATCAAAATACCTAGGGTCGGCCCTGCTATACATCTACGTTTTTGGCTCTAACTGGAACTCGAACTTTTAAGAGTCAGAAAATATTTTGTAATCAGTATCAATACAACACCAATCAATGATAATTTTGTACTTTCTATAATTTTTTAAATTTAAAAAACTAAGAAAGTACTATGTATTAAGTGTTGCTATAACATAATATAAACGGAAATTAAATTCATTATAATTAAGTATATTTTTATTTAATTTTGAAACCGAAAAGTTAGTACTTTTTATTATCAAAACAATATATCTAGTATCCATTAAAATCCATTTTAAAAAGATATCGTTTATAACGACCGAATTTGCACGGTCCCTTGGAGGTCGTTATAACCGATTTTCACTGTAGTTGTTGACTGAAGTTATGAAATACATATGATCAATAATCATTTAAAGGGTCATAGTTTGAAATTGGAAATGTGGGCGTTAATCAAACGGTGATTACAGATAATTTTTGTCCTTGTGAGAAGAAATTATTCAAATATACGTACTCTAATACTAATACTATTCTTACTCTAAATACTATACTTACTCTAATACTATACTTACTCTCGTAAGTTGTATTTTGAATGCGTTTAAAAATTTCTCTTCCATCACTAATGGACTTCCTGTCCTTCAAGACTTCTGTCGCCGCTCGTGCATATAGGAAAACGGCATCATAAAGTAAACTAGCATGGCGAGGCACCTTCAAAACAAGGTTTATTTATATTGCAACCATTTCTTCTTATTTAATCAAGTAGACACGATTGAAGAACGATAATTTCTATGTTTTAGAGAACAATTAATTACCAAAACATTATTTATTCGCCTATGGGTCGCTCCAGAAATTTCTCTCTTTAGCTATCAGACGAGGAACAAATGATTTTACGTGACGACTGGACAAGGACATCTTTAACTATGTAAGATATTATTACCCTTCTCAGGGATAACACAATTGCCAAATAATGGTCAACACACAAAGCCACCGGGGCGAGTTTTTTTTGTGAGGGAATTTATTACACAATAATTTTTGACACCCACGTGTAAATAAGCACAAACTAGAGCCTTTTGGTTTCCTGTCTTCCTCCTGCGATCAAAACACTCCGGGCTAAACGGAGGGACCCTGGTTCGAATCCAGGATGGGGAAAGCGTCTCTTTTTCTCCAAAACAAATAAGCTCTAGTTCTGGGTGTCGAAATTTATTGTATATCTTTAACTAGGTTGTGGTTCACATTATTTAAAGCAAAAACTGAGATTTAACAGTTAAGTGGGGGGCAGAATATCTAAGCTGTATGAAGGGGGACCAACTAAGAGATTCAGTTTTATGATGCAATGCACCGGCGTATGAAGTGGGGAGGGTTTGATGTGAGTTAAAGCCTCCCATTGCTATGCAATTATATATACAGACACACACACACACATGAATATATGGAATTGTAGCTCAGTAACCTCCCCCCCCCCTACTTATAAACTTTCTGCATAAACTGATAGTGCAATGGTAGAGGTATGCAAAAAAAGCTGCCAAGAACGATTTGTTGGGGGAGGGTGCACTCCATATTTTTTTAATGAATAAACAAGAAACAAATTTCTAATATTTTATAATATACTATGAACTTCTACTTAGAATTTTGCACTGTGCTTCATTATATTGTGAAAAAAATCGTGTCTTGGGTTTGCTGTTTGCCTTCAAAATACGTTTAATATCTTGCAGTTCCAGGTACATAAACGGAAACAATGGCACTTACTTCACTATGTATGTTACGTTATTATATGAGTTGTTGTTTTTTTTTTAAGTGCAAGGATTGAAAATATACTGCGACTAACTCTACAGTTTTCCAATATATCAGAACCTTTACAGGACTAGAGAACCTACTCCCGGAATTTAGTGAGGGAGTATTCAAATATTGCGTAAGCACTTTTGCGGGGTTGCTGTTATGCTTATTTTTCTATGTTAGCCAATGTTAATTTTTGCTTACCAGGGGAGGGAGTATAAAATGACCAAAATAGTGCTTACGTAACCAGTGGCGGATTTATAAAATTGCCGCCCTTAGGCACAGCCTGTACTGCCGCCCCCTCCCTCCTTTAGAAAGAACGGAATATTTGTTTAAAAAAAACGCATATCATACTCTTAACATTTGATATGTAAAGGAGATTTTTCATATAATTATTCAAACTAATAAGATACAACTCGAAATTATTGCTACCATAGTCTCCGACTTCGTGGATTCGAGACATTTTTTGAATCCACAATAATTTTAGTATGGATTCCTGGAACCTCTGATGTTTTTGCGTATATTTCGCGTACTTGGGAAAAATACACGTACGCATTCT
>QLNU02014802.1:79350805-79365328 GCA_006491805.2 Dysdera silvatica | reverse complement strand
GTAACTCGGAAACCGTTTTCTAATTATTCTTTTACTACAGATAGGTAAATTGCGTGTATATCGTCGTATTTTCTCCATTTCTTCATAATCGCTAAAAAAAATTACAGACTCGACGAATATAAGAAAGCACGATTTTGCCATTAACTACTCATTTAGCTCCAAACCACACCATCTGTCTATGTTGCTCGATGCTGCTGCTACATCTTAACAACGTGGCAGTAATTTTCATGTTTATAATTCTTTTCTCTGTTTCCTTTACTATTGCAGAAAATTTTCCAATTACATACAGACTGCAATTTCAATTTTCGTCCTAAACGCATTCTTGTAAACATTGCATATTGCCTTGAAAACAAATGTTCCCTTTTAATTGCTACCACTTTCAGAATCTATATTATGTGCATATTACGCTAAATATATTGATATTTGCATAGAAAATCTTCTACTTAAAAGTATTTTCTCCAAAATGAAAATGGTGTTGTTACAGTTCAAACTTAATGTTGAGCGTTATTAAGTGCCCAAATAATTACAAACGAAAAACAGTAACACTATATATAGATATATGTATATCTATATATAAAACTTCCGAATAACAGTCAGCCGCGGAACTCTACAAAGATGACCGTCCTTCGGAGGTGGCTGTTATTTAGAGGTTCAGTATAAAAAATAAAAAAAATTTAAAATTAAAAGTAAAAAATTCGTAATTTCAAATACATTAATCCTCACCTATTTTAATTTATATTAAAAAAATCAGTGATGCGTAATTGTTTTGCTTTTTTATGGCAAACATTCTTTTCTAAGGAAATAAAAGTATATTTTTAGTCCTTTTATATAACTCGCCATCATTTTGGTTCAGGATAATTTAAGATCGAAAACTTGCCAAAACATTCAGAATATATTTTGATGTTAGAACTTTGTGGCAGTTCCATGCTCTCTTCTGCTTCCATTTCTTCATCACTCCTCCCCACTCCGCCTTCGATCATATTTCTAATAATTCCTAAATGGCATTAAACGTAGCAGGAACTTCTAATTCTATGTCCACCTAATCAAACTCGCTAGCTTTCATATTTGTCATTCCTACTAATCTGAGAATGCCATCAAACCCTTCCCCCATCATCATCTCTGTCTGTTTGCGGGTTCTGTTACGGAAAGATCGTCCAGTAAGAAAGTTTTGTTTTAATTTGTATATTTTCCCCTAAATTTGTACGTTAAGCCATAAAAGAGAGCACTCACTTTCCCTTACAAACAACGGCTCAAAGAAGATGTTCTCATGCACAATACCCTTTCCGCAATAGCTCTTACCCTTTTATGCATCCTAAAAATCTCTAGAATAGTCCAAGATTTTATGGCGTAAGTAAAGAACAGACGCATAAAGACTGCCCTGGTTTTGATCACCGCACTGGTCATCCCGTCTTATTGGAGTTGTGTCAGTACAATAGAAGTCTGCTAATTGGAATCTTCAAAGGCCCGGACGTACAAAGATACCCTTAAAATCGCCTTACATCACTATACGAGAAAACTCGTAAATGTCAGCAGAAATTCTTGCCTTTCTTCGGAAGCGACCGCCGCAGGGGAAAACCTGGACCTCCATGCCGACCAAACGGCAAGACATGCATGCGATTCAAACTGGTCAAGCCAATAACCAATCACAGGTCGAAGACGCTTTCTCAGAACTTCGAAAGATGTCAGAGTTTAATCAGTTTTGAGTAAAAAGCTTAAAGAGTTGAGAATATTAAGTCTTAAGCGAGAGACGATGGGAACTACTCTTCACGATGGTTGCCTAAGAGCAACCGCTAAGAAAGATGCAAATTTTTAATCCAAATCAATTAGTGAGATAGAACCCATAGTCATTGTTATACGAGATGATTGTCAACATGTGGATAGACAGAGCCAAATCCCGTGATGTTAAAACTATCTACAAGCGGCTGCTTGGTAAGAAATAAAATATTCTTTTCATTCAGGCCCTTTCTAAAATCACATTCCCTAAGAACGATTAGAATACAGAAAATAGCTTATAACCATTCTAAGTATTAAATTCGCATGCCAGTATTTCGTTTGAACATTGTATTTATTTAATATTGTATTCCGCTATGTGTTGAAATTGAGTATAGTATATGTGTTGAAAAGATAGTCTGAGCCGCATATTTGAAGCGCTGGCAACAATCATGTTTTAGAAAATATTTCGGCTATGAACCCTTTTTCACGACGAAGGCTCAATTATGAAGTCGTTAATGAGTTACACTGCCAGACGATCTCTCGTTTCGTTTCTCTGTTTGTTTTTGTTTCTGTCTAGAAGACTACAATGGTCAGGGCACCGGAAGCTTTATATAAATCCGAACTCCTTAGTACCTGGGGGAACCAACCCGGACTACAGTGCGGAAAGTAAAAGGGATCGTTTATGAGATTCATGTTCTTTTGCACTTCGCTGGGAGTCGGAACCCGGATTACAGATCCTCACATTATATGAATGCCGTTATAGGCAATTCATTGAAATATTAATCAAGGCTTCACTTACGTAGTTTGTAGAGTATCTTTTTAAGTTTGTCTCAGTAATAAATATTTGTAGTTATTAAAATAACTTGCAGTTAATTATCAACTTGTGTTTACTCTTAATTAGCTATGTCAGAAATTAAGACAGTTAAAACTTCGCATTCTTTGCTAGCCATTAGTAATCACCCGTCACTCCCCTTGGCCAGAGATAGCCTTTTTTTAAAGTAAGCTTCGTTCTCTGGGGATTCACGCCCTCCTATCTGGGGAAAGTAGAGGTCATTTAGCAGACTCTAAGCTTACAGTTCCTCAGGTGAAAAAAAAATTCTGTAATTAAAAAATAGTTTGATTGCAGGATTTTTGATCGATAACTGGAAAGCTACACTAACAGCATTTTGCCAGTTTGTTCATTTCCGGCCTTCCAACGACTTATTTATTTTGCTATCTAAGTTCATGATTCAAAAGGACTGTTGCAGATAATTTGCACTATTTTTTAAAATCTCGTTTATCCATGACCTCCCACAACAGTAAAGCGTCTTTAATTTTCGTGCACTTACACTCGTGCACTTACGTCGTTAATTTTCGTGCACTTTCTTTTACTGTCCTAGATAACTTTAATTTTCTCCTTTAGACTTGAGAAATTTCGAGAAGAGCACATAATAGTTACAAACTGGCATTTAAATAATGAAGTTTGGTTGATACGAAACAACTCAATGGTAACTACGCATAAAGAACCGGATCAGTCAAAAACAAATTTTTAATGGACAGTGGTTGTTTGCGCAGACGAGATATTTCGATGATAGGTCATAAATTGTGACACCGTATTCACAAAAGTGATCTATAAAGCTACAAAATGGGCTCGTGTTTCAATAGAGTGGATTAAAAAATTTTGTCTCTTTATCTCAGAAGCTCTCAACTTTTTTGCGTCACGGAACACTTCTTTTCAAAAGACAAAAATTATTCGTGGAACACTATCTTCGTCCTTGTGCCAAAAACCCATACCTGTATGTTCAATTTTGGCCACTTTTACCTAATCTTATTTTTCAAATTACTAGTTGATATTTTATTGTACAATAGCAAAATCTGGACTTCTTTTCGAATTCCAAATTACTTAAATTTGAATCTTAACTTAATTTTACTAATTACAGTCATTAAAAACTGGAACTTTAAATATAGTTTTTTTCTGAAAACATCTAATTATGCACATACTGTCTTATGCTCTTTTTATATACTTTTCTTTTCTCGTAAGGGCGACAATTGAGAACTTATTTAACCACATAAACGTAAACGAAAATAGTTAGCAAAAAAAACATAAATTAATGCAAAACATTTGAGAAAAAATTCAAGGTAGATATTTTAAATCCACAATGTGTTTCCCATAGAGATATGATAACTAAAACCGTTTGCAGTAGTAAAACTAAAACTGTCACTTGTCATCAAAGAAAAGTGATAAGGCCCACGATTAATAATAATGATAAGGCCACGACGACCATAATCCAACGATTTATTGCAATTTTTGAGCATTGAAGAACCCGGAGCACTTAGAAAGGTTTCGCGGAGCACAGGTTGAGAACCGTTGCCGTATATCATAACAAAAATGATTTTATGTGTATAATTTTATAAGGAAAATAATTGTTACGTTTAAATTATACGCATTTGTATATACGCTATATAGAATGAGCGAAAAAACGTAAAATGTACTCAGTCTTTAAGAAACCTTCACTCTACTACGTCATCGGACACTTTTATATATATCCCATTTAATTGAGGTCAAACGTACTCACTTAAAGAAAGTCACATCACACATATGCTTCAAACAATACCGGTAAAAGACAATTTCATTTCCTCTTCCGTGAGAGTTCCTTGCCTAGCCATTTGTACCACCGTGTCTTAGTGTGGATGATCTTGAATGGAACTTCCTTGACACCATATGGCTGAATGTTATCCCATATATGAAGAAGCGAAAAAAAACATATGCTATTTTGTAGAACAGAAAACAGGGCTATGTTAAATTGAGCTTTGTCATTCATCGTTCGAATGCGAGTTCATTCCATCCGGCATACTTTTGGTTGAGAATGATATAGAAGTCAACGACTTTTACATCCCATTCTCCGGTCACTTATATTCCAGTCTTCGGTCAGTTGTGTCCCTTTCTTTTCCATATTTCGTGTGTTATTAGCGCGTAATTATTTTAATGTACTCATTGTGTACATACTGTGTACTTTTTTGTAGATTTTACATGTTAGTGGTTACAGTCCAATTTTAATTAACATACATGGTACAGTATTTTAATTCTAGTTATACCTTATTTATACACAGTTATACAATACAAATTTTATTTAAGCGTAATCATGTTACACTATGGCATTTTTACACATAGTTTATAATATATACATATCCTAAAGCTAAGTGTTAGAATAATATAATAATGTAATTATAATAATGTTGTGCATACATTTACACCTATATTGTATATGCGCTTATATATAATGGTATTAGTTCTTAAAATCCTGTATATACATATTCTAGTGTATAGGTCTATATTATTTTATATAATATATAGGTGTGGTTGTGTGGTTATTGGCATTCCATATATCTTCACTTACTTATTAATAATTTTCATTTATTTACTTTCACTTTTCACCAATTTACTTACTGAATTTTCTACATTTTCATTTATATTTCACTTTTTTGAACACACACATATGTATTCCTTTCTTATAGACAAAGCAGCACCTGCATTGGATTTTTCTCCTTTTAGCGATCCATAAATTTTAGGAAATGCAGCGAAAATAATCATCTTCTTAGCGGAATCGTTAATGTTGGAGAGGTTGCATCAATTTATTTTTAGCGTGGCTTTTCGTCACTTTTGTAGCACAAAACGATATAGCTTAGAAATATATGGATAATAGATGATTAAAAATTTGTGAACATGTTACTAAAAAATGTTGATATCATTATAGTGAATTCTACTTTTGATAATATATATTCATTGTATTTTGATATTACGCTAGTACTTCATTTTATATGCACTATATACAATTGCTAAGCATTTCCTATGTACTGTATTCGGTTGACGAACATTTTCAGTATACTATATTCAGTTGCTGAACATTTCCAACGTACTATGTTTACTTGCTGAAAACTTCCTGCGCACTATATGTTTTTGTTTATTGCGCCAAACAGTAGTGGGGCAGTTGGCCGCAGCTATTGGCCCTGTATTTCTAAAAGAGGGCTCTACCGGGTGCAAAAGCGAAACGTACTATATTAATTGCTGAAAATTTCTTACGTATTTTAATTTCAAATTATTAAAATCTTTAATATTATGTTTTTGGAAAACTAACTTTTGATTGTTACAGGTCTATAATTTGACTACATGGAATACTGAATAAACCAAATCTGGAAGTAGATTTTTAGTTGAAGCAGAGTCCTGTTGAAGAAATGCAAACTAGTTCGCAGTGACTCTAATTGAGTTTAACGTTGTATTTTGAAATATTTAACGACATCAATTAATTATCACGTGCATAGATTTAATTAGATATCGCGTAAGAGTGCAGGTTCTTTTCTAAATCTGGTAAAATAAAACACATTAATCTTTTTCATATTACTTCTATATTACCATTCATCTCTCTCTCTGTTCAGTTAACTTCAAATCTAAAAGACATTTGATAATACTTTCTCAAACACATAACTTTCAAATTCCTTATTTGAACGTTCATCACACATACATAGAATGGCTCCGTAATTAATAAATGTATCTAGATAATTTATGAAAACCCGCATCCAGAAAAATCCAATGCGCACAATACAAAAACGCATGAAACACACATTGATGTGATATAGCTGATTTCAAGTTGAAGGGTACCAAAGAAAAGCAAATAAAGCGATGCGTCCTTATTACCTTTTCTTTATCTGGTATTGGGCGGGTGCTAGTGCAATATATAATTCATCGCTCGAGGACAATAATACGATTCTCATTGGCTTTCAAAGTTCGTTTGAATATGCTGATGGGTTGGCAAAACTGATAGCAGGAGCCATGACCTTGGCCGTTGAACGTGTCAATGCCAATAGCAGTCTTTTACCTGACTATGTGCTGAAATTTATACCCAAAGACACTAAACAGCCGAACTCTTCACAAGCGATTTCTGGAATGATCGAGCTGAAGAATCAGGGTGCTGTGGCTTTCATTGGACCAGACCATTGCTGCGCTTGTGAGGCTCTACTGGCTTCTTCATGGAATCTTCCCATGATCGCATTTGTAAGTTCGTTTAGTGCTCATGAAATGTAATCTTAGCTAAAGATATCTACCAACTCTTAACATTTCCTTTTTACATTTTGCAGAATTGTCCTGATCCTAAGGTGTCGGACAAGAAAATCTATTCCACTTTTGCAAGAACCCTCCCCACAGGCTCTGAAGTGGGCAAATCAGTCATTGCTTTACTGGAGCACTTCAATTGGTCAACAATTGTACTACTTGTCACCGATGATCCTTCTAATCTTCAAATTGAAGAAGCCATATTACCGTTAGCTGAGGCACATAACGTAACAGTAAGACCCTTGCGTACGAAATCTGAACATAACTTGAAAACACAGGATTTAGTAAAACACATTGAAAAGACTTATAATAGCACTAGAGGTAATAACATGTCATTTAAAATATTTGGATTTTCTCTGTTTTAACATATCTTTGTACTTGCTGGACAACGTCGCAGAGAGATTACTTTGGCTAGACTTCACATTAGCCACACACTTCTCCCATCAGCATCGTTTAAAGGGAGAAGACGCCCCGATGTGTACTACATGTTTTAATCATTTGCATAAATTTTAATCAAAATAATTTTACTCTTCGTTACATTTTGTGATTCTTTTAATCATGATATCAATTTTAATTTTTTATTTAATATTGATTTTTTAAATCTCATCTGACTTTCTTGCATCGTTTGCTTTCTATGTACTCCTAGTGCATTTTCTACCATTATAGTTTTACTTCGTTTTCGTCTTAAGATCGCACATACGGTCTCACCTTGTTTGCCGCAGAATGACCTTTGCTGTCCTTGAGCTTAAAATACAACCAACCAACTAGGGCCCGGGGCAGTATGATCCTTGCTGCCCTTTCTCCGTGAAACCCACGCATACAATAAACACAGCAATGTAATGGCAATAGAATGTGGTGAAAATGTATATGCAAAATTAAAATATTTCTTTATATAATATACCTAACTGATTATATAAACTTTCGCTTTTCTGTTAGGTTTTTTCTTTATATTAATTCAGTGGTAACTCGATTTCAACGAAAACCCAGAAATTCCGAGCAAAAGTACCTGTCCTTTCATGCTCGTTATAAACAAGTTTGACTATACCAGAATTTGTTATCCTATTTTTAAAGTACTCCAATATTCTCTCTTGCCAGATAAAAAATTGCAAATAAGATTTGATATACGACTGTGCAAGAGAAATGTTCTTCCTGTAAATGAATAAGGAATTGTTAAATAAGAAAAACAAGAGAGAAAATGCAAAATTAATGAGTGCGTACAGAAAACCTCTGAATAATGGTCACCCAGAGACTTGATTATCTGTCCGCTTTTCACAAGTGTCCGTTAAGAAGATTTTAATGCAATAGTTTACGCTTTGAACAAGGATGGTTTACTAATCTTTTTTATGGAGTGAAGTTTTCCTTCTCTCTCGCTCTCTCTCTCTTGAAGTGTTTGGTTTTATAATTTCATGTTTAATTTTTAAATTTTTCAATGATTCCTTAATCATCAATTATTTTTTGACAAAGAAAGACCTGTCATCAACAAAGAAAGAAAAATATCTTGAAATTTTCTCCTTGTTTTTCAGTCGGTATTTTTATTTTTATGGGTGATAAATCTGTCGAAATAACGGTTTAAGTAAACGAAATTTTGCGTTTCCCTTAAAATAACTGTTCAAGTTGGTGGAACCTTCCAACTCTCTTAAACACATCGTCACTTCGGGAAATTTAGGTACAAAATTTCTGCCAAGATGGCGTGTTTCCGTTTCCCTCATCGTCAACATGACGGTACACTGTTTTCCAACAAAATATAGAAATGCACATCATAGAGCTTTGCGGGTTATTCCGCAACGTCTGTTTATTAAAAACACTTAACGTTTCAATCCGATTTAATAAACAGACGCGGCGGAATATCCCGCAAAGCTCTATAATGTATATTAATAGACGCCGTGAAAGTCTTCGTGAATGTGAGGTATGGAAATACTTAGAAACAAAAGTATTGAAATTAGAAAACCACAAAACAGAAAATATTCAACTATGTCTTTGGTAAAAATACGTATCTTTATGTTTAGATCATATTATATAGACTAGTGCTTCTCAACCACCTGGCCTTGTTGGCCGGGCCGTAAAAGACTCTCATGGAATTGGTCATTTTAGTCTTCTAAGTACTTTTTACGAATATATATTTTATCGTGGAAATATTCCGAGGAGAAAAATAACATTTTCAGCAACTGCTAGTGATCAAGCCGTGTATTTTTAAGCACGTGAGTATACATGAAAGATCGAGAATTTTCAGATATCAAAATCATTTAGCATTCGAAAAGGTATGCCGCTTATTATGTACGGTGCATCCTCTGTTCTTAAAACTTCACGAAATAATACTTGTGCTGCAAATACCAGTGACCAGTCCGCAAAGAAGTGTGGTAGCAAAGTATGTATTTATGGAAGGAGTGTACTGATACTCTTTATAATTATGCCATAATCGATTATTAATATTTGTGATAGTTTAATGTATGGACTTTTAAAAAAAATATGGAAGGTATCTGCGTGTAAATTTATAGAGACCGGGTCCTCGTCTTGTAAAAAGGTAAATTACTGGCCCGCAGCCTCATGAAGGTTGAGAAGCATTAATATGGGTGGTTAATTTCATGTGATTTTACCAAAAGGAAACCTGTGGAGTAATGGTAATGCGCATATCTACATGTAAAATCTAGGAAGAAACTGAAGAAAAATCATTTGCGAAGAAAATCTGAGTTCCCTGAGAATGGGGGAATGGTTGCCCTATTTCCTACTGCTTCGTATTCCGGAATTTGATTTCTTAGACGACAGGGGTTCGAATTCCTTGGGAAACTGAACTTGGCTGCCGTTGCATCATAAGGCACCAAATTTCAAAAAGGGAAAAATATTTTATTGTAGGGAAATTTTCCATTTGCCTATAAGAATGGGATAAATACTTTGAGAAATGTACATCACTCTTCCCTAAGAATATTGCTCTTTATATTTTCCATTTATCCTCACTATATATTATTCTTTATAACCTTCCATATATATATTATTCTTTATAACCTTCCATATATATATCATTGTATATGTTTTGTTATATCTCTGTATATTTTCTCGTGGGGTATTCTAGCCCTACGGTAGAGGTAGTGGTAAGGCTTTTATCTATTAGGCCATTAATTTGGGTTTGATAGTTCTGGTAGCATAGAGCGTATATAATTTTTCTACCCATTTTAGTAAAGGTTTGGTTTCCTTGGAAACCAGAGGCGGATTTATGATTTTGCCGCCTGTAGGCTCTGATGCAGTTTGTCGTCTAATCTTAATAAACGTAGCAAGCGAGATATAACAGAAAATTTTCTGCTTTTTTAATTTTTTTAATTTGACGCCCCGGGTGATTATTCGAAATTTCTCTTTTTCGCAAGAATTCGCGTATTTGCCGTCTTTTGAGCCTTTTCCAAGAAGGCGCTCATGTCAACTCCTCCTTCGCCGATGCCTAGTTACGCCTCTGAACATACCGATTCAAAATTAATGATTCGATTGGCTACCAAAAAATTCAGCCTCTGCCTTCACAAACTTCTCAGTGGCAAACGTTTCATCCAAAATTTCACAGTCTATTGGTAAATCCGCCGCTGTAAGCAACAAAGGTTTGGATTCCTAAAGGATTTCGCTCCGGTTTTTGGTGAGAACGGATGTGCTTGCACACTGCTCTTCCTTTTCCTTCAATTCCCTCTTTCTCTAGTCCACTTCTGTGTCTTTTTGCCCAGATTTTTGCCTTGGTTACGTTTTGTATCGATGGTTAAGATTAAATTGGGGTTTCCATCCATCGCCGGTTAGGATTAAATTGGGGTTTCAATCCACCGCCGATGCTGATTGAAAAATCGATTTTTTTTTTATATTCCATCGGACGATTGCCGATTCCGATGTTTTTAATTATTATTAATTAGTAAAATTTCTGACGATTACATTATGATATAAACGTCAATATTTATGAAGAATATTTTCCTGCAACTATTTTTTTTTTTTCACATATTCACTGGATTTCCGCCTTAGACTATTTTTAATTTTCGATTCCTCATTATCTGATAACCCAAAACTTTGCTGTGCAGGCTTTTTCGTAGATACAGTAAAAAAAAAAAATCGGGTTCAATATTTGCCGGGAATATAAAACAAATTTCACGTTTAGTATGTCACGCAGAATATAAAATCCAATGAAAATGAAACAACCAAGAAACCACAACCATATTCAATGGACAGATGAAGCAGGCGCAACAGCTACTACTAGGAAAATGAAGACAGGAAACGGCGCGCTTCTTTAACGTGCTGTGAACTTCAAATTGAAAGTAAAACGGAAAATTGTCTGGAGTACTCTAGAAACGTATTCCAAATTTAACTTTGTCACACGTAAGGCACACAGGGGTCTTTTTAGATAAACAAAAACTCGAAGGATAGAAATTAAGCAGTAAGAATCACAAAGGCGCGAGACAAAGAAAAGGCGAAATTCGACGTTCCTCACACGTCGAAGAGCGACGGCCGAAACCGAATTCATCACTGCTAGGACAATTTTGTATCTAGAAAGGAAAATAGGTCCCACGAACAGCAATCTTCTATCCCAGTAGACCGTAGCGAAAAAGTTTAAAATGTGAAAATGGCATCATTCGATATGTTTATAAAAATGTAGAAGGCGCTTGCGTATAGAAGCTGGGAAGTTGGCGGCGGTAAAGCCGAAAATCACGATCTATTTCCTCGATTTTTATCAATAGGAAAAAAATGTAACATCGGCCATTGTCTAATACAATTGGCCGATTGACGGATGATTTTCAGTTTTTCAATCGGCTGTCGATGCCGATTTATGAAAACGTGAATAAACCGGCCCCGATCGATATCCAATCTCCGCCTTTACTTAGCTGTTTTTCCTTGATTTATCGCTTTATGAGCAGGGTCTGATTAATGCACGGGCCTCTGGGACAGCAGCCCTGAACTCCCATAGTATTGGGGCCCCAAATTTTGTATTTTTTGACAATTACAAAGAAAGTTTGAAATGTTAGTTTGAAACCTTTTTTTTTTTTTAATTATAACTTTGTAATTTATATATATTACACTCATTCTTAATTATAATTTAAGTGTCATTGAAAATGGCTTTAGAGTATTAATTATGCAGATAATATATATGAAATAAGAGTTCGCATTTGTTATTTACATATTGAATGATTTTATTGGGAGTACGTGGTGAGAGTCCCAATGAATACTAGGCCCTGGGCTCCACTTTGGCTTGATTGGGCCCTGTTTATGAGGGATGCTTATTAGTGGTGATTATTTGACATTCGCCTACTGAATTCTGAGATCTTAGTTTTGTAACTTAAAGTTACAAGCATTAGGTTTATGTTTGTTTGGATTTTTATGGCGCAAGAGCATCTGGGCTATACTGCGCCAAACATGGTAAAATCAAAGACTGTAGTAAAAGCCAGTACTTTTTAAAAATTTTAAAACGTGCGTATGGTCAGCATGGTCATTTAAAATGTCAGACAGTGATGAAGAGTTAAAAGTAAGAGTGCGGGCAAGTCTATAATAGGGGCATTGAGTTAAAATGTGTAAAACACTCATGGGTTCATTGCACACTTGGCAAATTGGTGCTGGTTTCCCTTCCAACAGATGTCTATGGGTGAGATGGGAATGCCCAATGCGAAGTCTAGCAAGGAGATCCTCCTCTTTCCGATTTTTACAGTATGAGGAGGGCCAGTTGCCAATTGTGTGTTTAATATGATGCAATTTGTTATTGGCTTGATGATCCCACTTTTTTTGCCACTTTTGATTCAAACAGGTCTTGATAATTGGGTTCAGGTCTGAGAAATGAAGAAGTTGGCTAGAAGCAAGTGTTTTTTGTTATCTTCGCAGCTGCACCAGAAGTCCCATTCCCTGTGATACAAATGTGTGCCAGTAGAATTCAAATCCAGTAGAATTTAATAGTGGAATGATTGTGCAGCCGCTGTAGTTGTGAATGAATTTCGGATAATATAGGATGAAGTGAATATTTAAAGGATTCCAGTGCTTGTAATGAGCTCTGAGAATCGGTACCAATGATATAATTAGTTAAGCCACGAATTAAAATATATGTAAGAGCCATGGAAATGGCATAAAATTCTGCTGTGAAAATGGAGTATGATGGGGGGATTTTTTCTGCAATGGCACTGTTGTTAATGACAAATGCACATTTGTTTCAGTTTTGGATCCATCTGTAAAAATGAAATTGGAGTCTTGAAAATGATCCTGAAATTCAGAGAATAACTGCTGGTAAAAAGCATTAGGTGTAGTGCTTTTGCTGTGGTTAACCAGATCGCAATGGATATCCAGGGTTGGTATGACCCATGGTGGTGATAAATGAGTATGTGTAGGAGCAATTCTCCGACAATCTATACCCAATTCCCTGGTTAGTTTATCCATTTGAACACCAATTGAAGGGATGCATGAAGGACGAGCATTAAAATGTAAGATGGAACGAGGTTTAAAAACGACATCCCTAAGAGGGTGAGTGGGCAGTGATTTAAGTTCCATATAATAATTAAGAGACATCTGCGTACGTCTTGATGTCAAAGATGGTTCGTTGGCTTCCACATAAAATCTTAAAGCTGGTGAGGTACGGAATGCACCTGTACACAGTCTGAGACCCTGATGGCAAATAGGGCCAAGAGCTTTCAAGATGGATTGTCGAGCGGAGGCGTCAATGACAGAGCCATAATCCAGTTTGGAGCGGATGAGAGCACGATACAGACGAAGCATTGAATAACGGTCTGCTCCCCAGGATGTATGGGAGAGTACTCTGAAGATATTAAGGGCTTTATGGATTTGTTTTTAAGAGATTATATGGGCGACTTGAAGGTAAGTTTATGGTCAAATAACACACCAAGAAATTTTGCCTTTTGAACAACTGGAATACGATGATTTCCCAGAAAGAGTTCTGGTCCCGGATGTAAGCCTCTCCTCCGACAAAAATAAGCACCAACTACCTTCTGTATAGGGATATTAAAGCCATTTTCATTTGTCCAGTTAGTGATGTTATTGAGGGCAATTTGCAACTGCCTTTCTAGCCTGCTCATGTCACGGGATTGACAAGAGATTTGGAGATCGTCAACGTATAGTGATGTTTGTACAGTGTGTGGGACCTTTTTGATGATGTTATTGAGCCTTAGAATGAAGAGTGTAGCACTCAAGACACTGCCCTGAGGAACACCCTGTTCTTGGTTGTAAAGATCAGAAAGAACCGATCCAAGACGAACTTGGAAAGTACGATCAGTGAGAAAATTTTGAATAAAAAATGCCATGTTTCCTTTGAGGCCACATTCCTGAAGGTCACAAAGCATTCCATGACGCCAAGTTCTATCATAGGCTTTCTCTATGTCAAAGAAAATAGAGACTAGATGTTCTCATTTGACAAATGCTTCTCGGACTCTTGTTTCAAGCAGAAGAAGGTTATCTGTAGTAGAGCGTATGCGGCGGAAGCCATTTTGAGAAGTCATTATGCAGTTATTTGATACCAAGGAACACATCAGTCGCTTATCAACCATCCTCTCCATTAATTTGCATAGACATCTTGTTAATGCTATTGGCCGATGGTTAGATTTTTTGGGTCTTTACCTGGCTTTGGGAAAGGGATAATAATTGCTCTTCGCTAAGAATCTGAAAGCAATGTTGTGTCCAGATTCTATTGTACAGGCAAAGTAGATTTTCCTTTGAGCTTTGGGACAAGTGTCTAAGCATGGAGTAATGGATGTTATCATGACCAGGAGCACTATTTC
>QLNU02014802.1:79335470-79350705 GCA_006491805.2 Dysdera silvatica | reverse complement strand
CAACCTCGTTCTATCTTTAACTGTTTCCGAATTATGGTGGAAAAAAGGAAAATGTGCCAAGTCCAAAAAAAAACTTGCGATGTTTCTGTAAGTTTTACATGCAAAATAAGCACATATTTGGAAAGAGTAGGAAAAGTCCTATACGACGACATCATTTTTATCAGGATATCTAACTTTAAAGGCGAGCTACAAGCACTGAAACGTTGGCGAAGTGCAAAATCGAAATGCTGCCAAAACTTGTAACCGGCAATTCCGCAAACACTCTTCTGGCTACAATTGATCAAATTTACCAAAAACTTGCCCATTCTACTAGCTTCCGAATGAGCCTACAAAAAACCACATCGGTATTCTAGTTCAAGAGAAATTTAGCCTTTTGTCCACAATACATCACTAAAATTGGCGTTCGTCGAAAAGTTGCCTGCTGTTTTTTAGGTGCAAGAATGCACGTTTTAAAGCTAACCAATAAAAGTAACATTTGTTTTGAAGTATACAAACACAATGGAAATAAAAGAAGTATGGTGTTTCCCACGTCTTTCAAAAAGGAAAATTTGCAAAAAAAAAAAAAAATCCTAATAGAGTGTCCGTCTACTTATAATTAAAGGATGTATGCATTCAGAAGAATGTGTGATACTTAAAGCCGCTGCTGAAACTGGTCGTCCTCACACCTGATACATGCACCTGCCTGCTTACGAAGGGAAACCACTGTAGCTCTTAGCGAAAGCTTATCCCTCAGTTTTACTATTGCTTCGTCGAGCCGGATACTAAAGTCTAACAAACTGACAAATTCTGTGCAGTAAACCTTTTGCTTCAGGAAACTCCAAACGGAGAAGTTAAGTCTAGTCAGATCTGGCGATCCGGGTGGCCAAGTGGGCTGTGTACGCAGGAAAGTTGAAAGATATCTGCGAGACATCTGCAAATATTCGTAGAATGCCTTTTTCAACGAATGCCAATTTCAGAGAAGTATTGCAGACAAGGCTAAATTTTTCCTGAATTAGAATACCGATATGGTTTATTGTAGGTTCATTCGAAAGCTGGTAGAATGGACAAGTTTTTAGACCGATTGTAGCTAGAAGGGTGTTTGCGGAATTGCTGGTTACAGATTTCAGCGACAATTCGATTTTGTACTTCGCCAATGTTTCAGCGCTTGTAGCTCGCCGTTAAATTCAGATATCCTGATGAAAATGGTGTCATTTTATAGAATATTATCTCTTTCCATGTATGTGCTTATTTTGCATGTAGATCTTACAGAAACGTCACAAATTCTGTTGTTGTTTTTTCAGACGGCGTATTTTCCTTTTTTCCACTACAACTCGGAAACGGTTGCAACGGTTTTTTATGCTCCACATGGGCTCTTCTATCACCCCCTTTCGTTTGGCAGATTAGGTCAAATTTAACCTGTAAAGTTTAATAATATATGTATTATTATGTTACGCGGTGATATGTGACGGTGCTATGGTACAGTGTTCTGTTGCCTGTGTGAATGCATCCTTAAGTATTTTTGCAGTCCTATTACAGATTTTGTTTGGGGAGGAGGACCTGTCATTAAGATCCCTCTCTTGAAATTACGAATGGAAGAAAAGGTGTGCGGGAGTCAAAATGGAAGGATGGGCCAGGAGGGGTCAGAATGGAAAGCACAAGGTTGAGGAAATGAGTGCTGCAGGAGTGTCCTTTTATATTTGTTGGAGTTGTTTTGGGGAAGTTAAAAGGATACTCACTGAATAGATAGATGGTTGACAAATACTTTAACGGTAACTAAATAAAAAAGTTTAATACAACTCTGCTATGATGGGTGTGGGGATCGTATTACTAAGTTACGTATCCCATCTCTGGTTAACATATACACATTTTGCTATTATATACGTCCTAAATTTATTATTGTATTTTATCACATTTTATCAATGTTGTTATTATTATTATATCATACATATTTTGCAACAAAAACAATAGCACTTAAGTTTCTTTAATCTGGATATTATGTGTAGTTGATGGATTCGAAAAATCCTTGTTTTACAATGTATGTACATATTATGGTTTAGGATATATTTGTTCTGGATTATAGTACAAAGAAATTTTTTTTAATTATTGTAATACACTTAGAAAATTCAGTAATTGCAGATTGTTCTTGCTTTCTATCGGCACAATCTCGCCAAAGAACATCAAGTTCATCCACAGTTTCCACAGAAGTATCAAAATCTGCATCTTGCATCACAAAACGACGCACAGTTGGCAAGGCGGTGAATGCTTTCGTCTCATTGACAGGATTTTTGTCTAAAGTGGAAGAGTTTTAAATGTCTTTATCCATATCCAAAATATAGTGATTACTGCTTGACAAGAGCTTTATCATATCACTAACTGCATCACTATTTTTGAGTCTGTTGCAATATCACACGTCATGATAATATCATTTATTGAGACATGTTCATCACATGTAACAGAATCAGGAAGAACACTAGAAGAGCTTGTGCATCAGTTATATTGAATTCAACCTGCTATGTCATTTCTAACAAATCTTGTCTTGCTGAAACAGTTGTTCATTGTTTTTGACGTTACTCTTGCCATACAGTTCGAAGCAATGTCAACACATCAAACAGATTGATCTTGAACTCAACCTTTTGATGAAAACAGTAAACGACTTGGCAAATTAATCAAGTACAGTAAAACTCCACATTAATGGACACTCACAAGATGGAAAATTTTACTCGTAACTGAGAGGTGGCCATAAAAATAAAGGATATTATCATGAAACAATTTTTTCCAGGGATTTTTTAATGATATGTCCACCGACATCCCGATTTTGAAACCTTCACAATTCTTGAGAACTTTTGCATCGACGTTTGAAATGAATATACAAAATGAAGCCTGTCGATAATTGAACATGGTACTTTATTTTTTCCCTTACTATCCATAGATTACTAAGAAATGTAAATTGTGTTGAAAATAAAATACTAGATAATTTTAGAAAATAAAATTACATTATTTAATTAAATGATAAAAACAATTAGTATGCTGGAAACTATAAAGAACCATGGCAACCAAAAGACAAATATAAAACCAAAAGTACGGATTAGTACTCTGGTCTTTTATTATACTTTTAGTTGTCAAAAGTGGTTGATTTAGCTGTTGCCAAAAAGTCTTTACTTCCTACCATAAAAATGTGTGCATTACATATGAAAATTTCTTTTTGTTTCTAGGGGGGGAAAAAAGTTAAATATTATTATATTTTGCGATTTGTTGGTCAATTTTGCACAAAATCGGAGAACCCAGAGACCATCTGTATAACCTTACAATTTTGACAAAATCCGTACACCATATGGTCAAACCATACAAGTTAACAGGTGGTAATAAAAATGGAGATGACTGTATCAGCGGGGTGACCTTAGAATATCTTATATACGAATCGTAACAAAAATCATCGTTATGAGTGACTACCTGTCCTGACAGAATTAAAAAGTTACTACTGACCTTGGGGCGCTGTTTTCATTAGATGATGGTATTTCTTCTTCATGACTTTCATCCATATCTTCCGCTAACTGCTGGCTGTTTGCTTCACTCCGTTGCAATGGTGAATTGTTTGCATTGTAAGGGTTGGGTTTTACGGCAGCAGCATTCCGTGCATGAGCAAACAACATCTCCAACTCCAGTCCCGATTTCTAGAAAGAATAAAATATTAGTAACAGCTCTTAAGAATCCTTGCAACAATTTTAAAATAGTAATTAGAAGTCAAAAGTTTTAACTGTCATTTTCAATGGACCCGTGCATGTTGAAGGGTACGATTATGACAAACAGCAGCATACACAGAAAATTTACAAAGTCGGAAAATTACAGAGATGTAGTTTTATGCACAACGGACTTTCGATTTTATGAACTCATACAGACACCCCCCCCCCCCCCCAAATAAGTTTGTAAACTGAAAAGTTTATCAATAAGAATTACCATTTCCTCGAGGGAATACTTTTCGGGTCCAATATACTAGCTTGGAAAAAAACATTAATTAATCAATTGCTCTTTTATTTATAAAACCGGGTAAGTTGGTAAAAACCAGAGTACACATGTAAGAATGCCAGAGTATATCAAAGTATACATGTAATGAGGTACATATGTACGTAAAATTATAACATATTTATATTTATTGAGGGAGGGGGGGTTGGGTGGATTGTTTGTTTGTTTGGATTTTTTATGGCGCAAGAGCATCTGGGCTATACTGCGCCAAACATGGTAAAATCAAAGACTGTTGTAAAAGCCAGTTCTCTGTAAAAATTTAAAGATGTGTGTATGGTCATTTAAAATGTCAGAGAATGATGAAGAGTTAAAAGAATGTGAGAAAGATTATAATAATGGCATTGAGTTAAAATATGTAAAATACTGATAGGTCCTTTGACCACTTGGCAAATTGGTGCTGGTTTTCCTTCCACCAGATGTCTATGGGTGAGATGGGAATGCCCAATGCGAAGTCTGGCAAGGAGAACCTCCTCTTTCCGATTTTTACGGTATGAGGAGGGCCAGTTACCAATTGTATGTTTAATATTATGCAATTTGTTATTGGTTTGATGATCCCATTCTTCTTGCCACCTTTGATTCACACAGGTCTTGATAATTGGTTTCAGGTCAGAGAAAGGAAGAAGCTGGCTAAAAGCAAGTGGTGAGTTCGTTGCCTTCGCAGCTGCATCAGCAGCCTCATTCCCTTTGATACCAATGTGAGCAGGGATCCAGCAGAATTTAATATTGGAATGATTGTGCAGGTGCTGCAGTTGTGAATGGATTTTGGATAAAATAGGATGAGGTGAATATTTAAAAGATTCCAGGGCTCTTAAAGAGCTCTGAGAATCGGTACAGATGATACAATGAGTTAAGCTATGAGTTGAAATATACGCAAGTGCCATGGAAATGGCATAAAGTTCTGCTATGAAAATGGAGCATGATAGTTTTTTTTTCTGCAATAACGAAATTAAAGTCATGAAAATAATAATATAATATAAAATAAGCGGTAATTCAGAGAATAACTGCTGGTAAAAAGCATTAGGTGTAGTGCTTTTGCTGTGGTTAACCAGATCCCAATGGATGTCCAGGGCCGGTATGACCCATGGTGGTGATAAATGAGTATGTGAAGGAGCAATGCTCCGACAATCTATACCTAATTCTCTGGTTAGTTTATCCATCCGAATACCAAATGAAGGAATGCATGAGGAGCGAGCATTAAATAGTAAAATGGAACAAGGTTCAAAAACAACATCCCTAAGACGGTGAGTGGGCAGTGATTTAAGTTTCGTATCAAATGAGGCATGTCAAGAGTAACAGAACGTTGATGAAAAAACGAAAAAGGAAGGTACAAAAGAACGACACAGATTTTGAGGTCTCAAATGCTCCTAACGCTAGTATCACTCACGACCAGCCGATTGGTCGACACCAGGGATAGGCCGACCTTCCAATTACAAGGAGCAGGGGCCGAAGAAGCGTATTAGGGACAGTAGCTCGCCCCTTAACCACCAGGATCCCCCTTCGCTGCGACACGGGTCACCACGCATGGCAAACATGTGGGTAATACACCCAAAGGGAGCCTAAATTTTCCTCGGTAAACTTTCATCGGGAAGGGGTTGGGTGTAGGACAGTGAGCCACAAAAGGCTACAAATGCATCTTTAGCAGAGTCAATGCAAAATTACCCATTAAGCTTTTTGTAAAAGAGTTCCTTCTTTCGTAAAAACGTTAAGACATATTCAGGGTTTAAAGTTCTAGCTTAATATTATAATTATAATAGAAATTAGGCAAGAATAGGAAGAAAAAAATAAAAAATTCAACAGAAATAGCAAGAGTATATTTAATATTCAGGAAATTTTAGAAAATTCCTTAAAATTCTCAAAAAATAACCGTGAAAATTCATGGTTGGTTGGATTTTTATGGCACAAAGATTATTTTGCACCAAATAAGGTGCAACTGAACATATGGTTTGGGGCAAAAATTTATGTCATGAAACGATTACTAGTCTAATTAATCAATATTCATTATTGACTATGAGAATAAACAGGAGGCTGAATATGAGCAAGCTGTTCATGGCCGCAGGATAAAATGTTTCAACGGTCACCTGCGTCACGTTGACCTTCATGACCAACTGACCTATGACTTGTGCTCATAAATAACAAGTGCTGGAATATCGTGACAATATTTTCATCATGATTCACCTTGCAACCATACAGTAGGCGAGTGAGTACTCATATGGAGAGATCAAAGAACATGGAACAGTCCCTATTCTGTGAAAGAATGATATCAGCATGGCGGAGGTGGACTGATGGTTAGGAGGTGACACTTCGATGAATAGTTGCAGCAATTTACATATTCTCAGGAATATTTCTTCGTAAAATTCTTTTACCTTGTCATCAGAAAGACTTGGCATTGGTTTATATGTTTGTACTATTTGATGTTGGTATAATTGTTGTTAGTTGATGGTTGGTTGTATTTTTATGGCTCAAGAACAGCAAGGGCCATTCTGCACCAAACAGGGTAAGAACATACATACAGTTATAAATGAACAATAAATTAAACCTAAAATAGCAAAAACATATTGAGAATAACATATTAAATGAACCAATACGAAATGATCATAATGAGAAAGAAAAGATCATATGAGATGGGAATAGCCAATATTAGATAAAAAGTTAAAAATTATTTCATGGTTAAAAGAGTCACATAAAATGTCATGAAGGGTAAAATTATTTTGGTTAAAAGCTGATGAACATCATTGGTCAAAATATGTGAAACATTTAATGGTTCACCACATGTGGCACACATCGGGGCATCTTCTCCCTTTAAAAGAGGTTGATGGAAGAAGTTTGCATGCCCAATATGAAGTCTAGTAATGGTGTGTTGTTAGTTGAATAACAAGTCTTTCACTGCTTGATTTAAATGCTCATTCCTAAACGCAGCCTTTAATACTTCTATAGGCTGACACCATCTGTTCCTCTAATTTCTGTTTCTGTACAATGAAACAAATATGAACTTGTCAGTTCTATCGACTTTTAACCCTTTCTTCTGACATCACAGAATCCTATATAACATGTCATTTGACCTCCGGTCCTTTCAATTTTTGAAATCATGCTTCATGAGCATACATTATACGTAGTCAACATCAATAAGAAATGACAGCACGAGTCATTTTAGTGATGCTTGGCACCACTGCTTTCATGTTATGTAAACCACTGCTTTAAACAGGTGCCATAATTTTTATATGAAAGCACACTGGAGAAATTGGACATAAGCACACCATGCTAGCTAGACTGATTAGTGAGTTTAGCCCTCCTTCTCTTCTGCCTTTCTATTCATAATAATTCAAATGAAAATTTCTCTCATAAGAAAAATATCAGCCTGCACCACTTTTGTTTAGATTTTCTGTTCAAAAAAAAAAAATGTTATCCACCAAGAGAAGCCTAAAAAATTTGAACGTGACATTAAGTATTTTAGCTGAATTATCAAAGTTAAAATTATACATACTTTAGGTGGGTTTACTGTCAGTTCTTGTGGAAGATACGTTTTCAAATTGCAATAGCTCTAAAAAACAAAAACAATATAATAGAAAATATTACTAACATGTATGGACACATACACACACACATACAGGGTGATCAGTTAAAAATGCCCCCCCTCCCCCTAATAACTTGGATCTAAGGCAGGTACGATTTTGAGCACACATTTTTGAAACACATCGATTATATTTGCACGGGGAAGCCTAAAATTAGCATCAAAAATTTTTTTATTCAAACTCTGACCCCAAACTCCAAACTTTGAATTTTCAAATGTCAATCTCTACCTTGTGATATATTTTAAACAACAACAACAACCAAAAAAAAATTTATTGTGCAAACAAAAATGAAATTGCTTCATGCGTTCGTGAGAGATAGAGATAAAAATGTAATCGTTATTTTGACCGTTTCAGAAATACTAGAGAAAGAGAACGCACTTTGGATTGAATGAACCGATTTGCATGCTGTCTGTGCAGAAAATCAGGTTTCTTTTGCGTATTGGTCATGCGCAATGATACTAATAGGAAATAACCACAAATAGTGAAGTCAGCGTCTGTTTTTTCTATCAGGATAGGAGCGCGAACAATGCAAAATAACGATTTTATTTTTAGCTATTTCTCCCGAATACATGAACCAATTTAATTTTTCTCAGACATACTTTATTTTTTACGCTATTTAAAATGATATATCACAAGATAGGGGTTGCCATTTGAAAATTCAAAGTTGGGGAGACTAGGAGTTGAGCAAAGAAATTTTTTTATGCAAATTTTGGGCTTCCCCCTTCAAATACAAATTGACGCGTTTTTGCTCAAAATCGTATCAACCTTAGAAAAACAAAAAGGTGGAGCGTTTTCTAAATGATCACTTTGTACACACACGGTATCCCTGAATTCATGGCCCACATGTGGATGGGTAGTAGCAGCGCCACTTGGATTCAAGGCTGAATCACTCCTCCATGTTTGCTTGCTGACGTATGTACCCTCAGGAAGACCTACAGACTATGGCGTGAAAATCACGCTTTCAAAACAAAATAACGTTTACATGTGTTCGTTTAGTTGATGTTATAATTATTCAAGCCATTTTTTGTAGACATGATCTGCTCTCATCTGGTTATAGTTAGATTGTTTAATTGTGAATTTCGTAATTTATTGTGCCCTCTCGCTGTGTGGCAGCAATTATGGTGGCGAAACAAAAACTTCCATATTCAAGTTTCCTTCAAACAAAGAGCTTCGTCGACAATGAATTCGTTCAATTCCTAGGAAGAATTTTAATCCAACGAAAGCATCTCAAGTAAGTGACTTTTTTTAAAAAATTAAATGCTTATATTGTATATTTATTAGATTAATATTTATATCGCACCCTCACGACAAAGTTGTTACACCTCAAAATTCGATGAAAATAGTTAATGATACAACTAGATGTAGAAAACAGTGATGCATCCTGCTGTGCAAAATGTTAGGCCATAAGTTATTTGGCTTTCTAGTTCGCACATATCATTAGATGAATACAACGTCCCTCAATTCAGCAAAAAACAATTCTTTGCATTTTCTGAAAATTAGGATTTTTTTGAGTTGCGACACTTCCGGCGCAAGGATGTTATATAATTAAAGCAACAAGAATGTAATCCAGAACTGAACTTTGGGAGTGGAGGAGGCAGGCTTCATGCGGCTTTTGGGGTGCAGCCCCCTCCCCACACACACACACAAACTACACTTCCATAGGGCAAATAAAAATATGTAAGGTAAGCTTTTGAGGGCAACCCTGCTATAATTTGGCTTTTCTGTCCCTTAGTATGGTTAGTAATTTATGACTTAGAGAGTTTAATTGTACAAGGTGGGGAGCAAGAGAACAAGAAAAACCTCGTTAGGAATGGAGGGCCTTTTAGCTTTCTATGTAGGGGGGTGAAAGTCTGTAGATCCGGCCCTGAACGTAACTCAAAATTTTTAGTTCTGTACATTTGATATAGATCATCACGAATTCACTGCTGGTATTAAGACAAAGTTAACATGCATCTAATTAAATTTTTATGTTTTTGGAAATATAAACTACATTTTTAAAAATGAAATGAATAAAAGATAAATTTGCTAAGCTGAAGCATTATTAATATTATTAGTATTTAAAAAAAAAGAAAAATTTTATTTTTTGACTATAACTGGATATTCACGCAGTCAACTCTCATTATAAGGAAATGGAAGGGAGATCAACATTTTTTGCTTTCCAACATAACCACTTTATTTTTTCCCTGCAAGACTTGTAGGCAAGCATGTGGTACATCATGTGGGTTCGAAATATCCAGGTGTACTGTGCATGTAAAAATAAAATTGTGTTATTTTGGCTTGGGTTGTCTGGAGGAAGGTTAGTGAAAACTCAAATACATTCCCAATAGTTGGATATATGGACCAAAGCTTCTAAATATGAGAAAATATTTTTATTGGTCATCATTTCCTCACTATTTGTAAAATTTATAAAAATTAAAAAAGCAAAAAAGTGTGATGTGTGGCATAAATAGATTGCAAAGTGTATTTCAAGTGCTCATTGAAAAAGTCATCATTAAACAAGTAAAATAAAGTAAATGCGCCTTTGTCATGTTAATTTATAACATCCAATATTTTGAAAAATATCAGTTGATTCATCAGTGATTCCAGACATCATTTCCAAATTGGAACACCTGCTCCACAAATTTATATTATGGAACATCAAGCATCCAAATGTAGAATATTATAGATTTATATTTAGGGCAAATTGTGCCCGACGAAAAATCATATTTAAAGTTGGAAATGTTAATTTTCTGAAGAATTTAGTAAAAGTGTTTTTTTTTTTAAATCATATGCCACATATAAAATATTATTCCTTTAAAGCATTAAAAATATAAAACTTTCTTAGTAGAAGCACATATATATTTCTTTATTATTATTTCAATTCAAACTAGTGTATTTTGTGTGGGAAGGAATTTTCTCCAAATACGAACTGACTTCATTCTCCGGTCTTCCTTCGTGACGTCACGCGAGCAGCGGTACGGCCTTGAATCCAGGTGGCGTTGCAACAGCAGCTTGCCAATATTTAGTTTCTCTGTTTATTAGAGTTTGAATTTCAGAATCAGCGTTTAGGAAATATTGTTTTATTTTGTTTGTGTTTTCTTTAAGTCGTAAAGTTTTTATTGATAATTGAATAACTTGCTTATTAATACTTTTGAAATTTTTAATAAACAGGGAAGCGCCTTCGTCGCCTTGGCGCCGTCGTGCCTCGCATAACTTCGCACTTATGCTCCACATAAGCGTTGTCACCGACGAATTTTCCTGACCTGGTCGGCTAGAAGTTTGAGAGGGCTTTCAGATTGCGGAGGCTATAATTAAACCTAGGGCCGGCCCGTGGTTTTTGTCGCCTCTGCCAAATAAATATTTACATTCGCTTTAGAAAATATTTTGGCAAAAAAAAAATCTATAATTTGATAACTGCTCTCAAATTTTGCCGCCCTATTCTATAGACTAGTGTAGCCTATTAAGAACTATAGCATCGTATGAACGCTATTACTATTAGGTGATAGTATCAATTACTTTGAAAGTACATTAACGCCTTACTTACGAATATCTAATAACATAATTATAATTTTACCTTATATTAGAACGTTTCAAAGATGTTACTATTGCTATTAGACGCGAATATTTTGACTATGTATATAAACTCGGTAGGAAAAAAACATTTATTTTACGCGTGTAGTTCTACTAATTGACTGGTGGGTAAAAAAAGGCAAATTTTGTCATCAAAATACACATTTCCTTAATGATTTATTTACAATACAGAATGTCCGGACAAAAAGAAAAAGAATTTAAAATAATGAAATTATATCTCGGGAAGCATATATTACATATTAATAAAATTTAGCGACCACGAATGCTAACCAATTAGCCTCTTCCGATCCACCTTTCAGGCATCTCGCAATCCTAGTAATCCTTAACGAAAAATCCAATAGCACGTGAAAAAACCTTCGAAAGGTTACCTCTGCGAGGGAGTAAACTTAAAATTTACGCAATGAATACTTTCTGAGATATATAAGTTTATTATTTTGGATAATTTTTATTCACGGATATCACGAATATAAATTACTAAATTTCATTATACTTTTTTGTCACGAAGAAACTCCAACTAGATCTCACCTTGTCATAATTAAAAGTCTCCTTCCTAAAGTAGTAAAAAACCATAAATAATATTAATATCGGTAAAACACGCAGCAAATTTCGGAAAATTTTAGTTTCACTAATTACGTTGCCTGCATACGGCTATATTTAAGCACGCTTCTGACTTCAGAGGAAAATTAATTTCTACGACTAATTAATTCAACTCCAAATTTGAACTTGAGATTACAGCGTCGCCTCTGGCAGCTACCCTTCCCACTCTCCCCTTTGCATACCACACACACAAAACGTAAGCTTAATTCTATACAGGGAAGCAAAGCCCTACGTATTATTAAAGGATTTCGCACCATTTCATATGAAGCAGCATGTCTCCTGGCAGGAATTACTCCATTATATTTAAAAGTGCAGAAAATATTTGAAAATCTGCGATCCAAGTAAGAGGCAGTAGATGTTCAGAGCCATGAGCTGCCTATTCCGCCTTCCAAATGGATTGATTTATCCTGAGAAAACTAACGACGTTGATCATATGCTCGATTCCCAGTTTGAATTTCAAATACTGTATATAAGGATGGTAGCAAAATTAATGAGTGGGTCGGGTGTGCCTTCATCGTTTACAAGGAGGGGAATTTTGTCAAAGAGGGAAAATGCAGACTACATCCATTATGTTCAAGTAACCAAGCAGAAGCTATGGCAATTGCATTGATTCTTGAACATTTGAATGACGAAGCATATCGTATATCAACAAAAAAAAGGCCATCGTTAACACTGATAGTCAGATCACAATTGATTCCATCTAAAATTGCAGCAACCACTAGAGAGCCACATCCCTGAGAGCATTCGGCAAGTTGCGTCAAACCTCCACTCAAATCTAAAACTGAAATGGATTAAAGCCCACAACGGAGATCGGGGAAATGAGAACGTCGATGCACTAGCCAAGTTTGCCGCCCTATCAGATGGCCTTACAATAATATACGATAAAGCTCCTATAAATGAAATTAAAAAAATTGTCGAAGATTCAATATTTCAGAAATGGTAGGAACTATGGAAGCAATCAAGGAACGGCAGCGTTACAAAGAAATTTTTCCCAACTGTCAAAGATAGGATGAATGCAAATCATCTAGAATTCTCTTACAAGTTAACTCAGTTGCTAACTGGTTATAGAAGGTTTGGCCAATGTTTCCAAAGATTCGAACAGCGTGAATCATCTTTTTGCTTCTGTGACGAAGCAGTCGAGCAAACAGTGGAGCAGGTTATTTTACACTGTCCAACACTGGAATCTGTTAGAATCAAGACGTTTAGGAAAGCCGAAATCTACAGCGAATAATGGCCTTCTGCACTTAAAGTAATGGTTTTTAAGCGTTTTTTCGGTGATTTTTTTGGATTTTTCTTTTCAGCTGCACTTTTTTGTAGGTCTCATCATTCTTCCGCGTCCACTAGTCAACTGGACTTTTATAAAACAATTCATTAAGTGTTACAAGCGGTTTATATGAATTTAATTGTTTATTTATTTATTTACACATGCTATATAAATAACTAAAACAACCACATACATGTTAATATTTTTGCGTGTGTGGGTACCGAGAAAATGCAGAACATATCTGGACCCGAGCACAAAAAATAAAAGAAAAACATCCGCTGGGTTAAAGCGCCTGATCATCATCCCTCCCCCCTCCCACAATTCACTCCTCCAATTCTTCAATTAATTTTCTTTTTAAAACTCTCTTAAATTCCCTAAAATTTTTGATTGTTTTGATCCGTTCATTCAGTCCATTCCATAGTTTAGGGCCCCCTTTATTCAATGCTATTTTTTGCTTTTTTCTGTTCTAATTTTCGGCACACAGAGATCTATTCTTTCCCTTAATCGAAGTCCCACATTCGTCTCATATCTGATTGCTATGTTTATTATATCACTATATTTAGCACTATTTAATCTTTCATACATTTTAAGCAATACGCAATAATCAATTTATTTATCGGTATGCTACCTGTATTTTCCAATATTACCCATTTGTCCATATTTGTATATATACATATATATTTCTATATTTTTGTAACCATGTCATACAAGCTGCAAAATGAGAACATCGAAACATGCAAAAATATTTAATAGTGCACGTTGAATAAATACTTTCCCCCTGGAAATGTACACTCACACCCCCCACACCAAATTTGTGGTTTTAATCCTTCCACCATGTGTCAACTGAACGAAAGAAGAATGCAGTTAAATGAAACATTTGTTTCAAAGTTCAATGTTTTTAAAAAAATCGCCAGCTTGTTACTTTTTAGTTGTCTGACGGGAAAGTGAACAATTCGCATACTTCAATTACAATTCGCCATCGAGATGTTTCAGATCTAAATTGTTTTCCGATTTCTTAATCGAAATTTGTAACTTCTCAACAAGATAGTTTCTCTGATACATCTTCCATAACATATTTCTACAGGATGTATAGTTTCTATAAGTCCTAAAACATGATAAGAGGACGAATTTTTGGCGTTTCTTTTAGAAGTTCCAAACAAGAAGTAAAACTTAGAAAGAAATGGAGTCGTGTTGTTTTTTCCACAATATTTTCCGCCGAAACCTTTCCTTGTTTTTCTTGATAATACATGCATTTTATTTTTGCTCCGTAAAATGAGAGTTGCGGTACTTTTATTTTTTATAAAGAGGCTCAAATGGCCAGAGGGCTAGAATCAACTAGAGATAAAAAGAAACGTACAAAAGCGTTCTCTATAAATTCCCTTCCCTAGGAAAAGAAAGGATTTGTACTTTGCTTTTAAGGAGAGTAAAGTTTGTCTGATATGTTATTTTCGCATCGAGCGGGTACTTTCTTTTATTTTGAGATTTCTATGGCTTAGTTTTGTAATGATGCCTTCGATATATTACAGGAGCCAAACTGAAAAGTCTAGTATTAAGAAACTAAGATATTTTCAGCAGCAAACGACAAGCTAGAGTTAAAAAAGATTTTTAAATGTACTCAGTGCAATTTCTGAAACGATTTTATCCAAGGTAATTCCAGGAAAAATGGACCAGCGGGTGAGATGGACCACTCATTTATTTTTTGGAACCGGCGGCTAGATGGTACTGGTGGCAGTGCCAGCCTGTAATGGCGGATGTGAAACTTACGGTGCGTTATACAATAATAAATTCCCCCACGAAAAACTCACAAAAATCTCGCCCCGGAGGCTTTTCTGTGTTGACCATTATTTGGCAATTGTGTTATCCCTGTGAAGGGTAATAATATCTTACATCCTTATATACGGTGCGTTGTTTTTATCGTCTTCGTTCATGTATTTGAGCGAAAAAGCTGCATAGTACAGATCAGGTGAGTCAAATGTTTTTTGTATTATTTAGATCGTAAGGTGTATATAAGTTACCTAATAATATTTTTGAACCAGCATCTCACACGAGGTGCAAGTCATGTTAATCAACAGTTGTAATGGGCCGTAGTGGTAATGGCGCCAAAGTGGGCGCGATAGACGCCTGGTCTCTCTTTCTCTAGTAATCGTGAGAGATGGACCAGGACGACACGGGAGAGATGGACCAGGTTTTATATAGTTAAAATTTTATTTTTTTCGACAAATGATTAATAATTTTA
>QLNU02014802.1:79316216-79334470 GCA_006491805.2 Dysdera silvatica | reverse complement strand
GAACATCAAGCATCCAAATATGATATTATAGATTTATATTTAGAGACAAATTGTGCCTGAAGAAAAGTTGTGTACAGTTGGAAATGTTAATTTTCTTAACAATTTAGTAAAAATTTTTTTTTTTTTTTTAAATCATATGCCACATATAAAATATTATTCCTTTCCTTGAAAGAATCAAAAATATAAATCTTTCTTAGTAGAAGCATATATACATTTTTTTTTCTTTATTATTATTATTTCAATGCAAACTAGTGTATTTTGGGTGGGAAGGAACTTTCTCTAAATCCGAACTGATTTCATTCTCTGGTCTTCCTTCATGATGTCATGCGATTAGTAGTACAGCCTTGAATCCAGGTGGCGTTGGTAGTAAGGGGGACATCAGATAAACCATATTGGTCGAAAACATCATGTCTGCAAAGGATTCGATTTGGCTGTAGAGTGAAAGTATTATTTATGTAGAGTTAAGTGATAGAAGGAACACATAATATTAGAAAACTTTAATGAGAATGAGCAAAGCAAGCCAAAAAGTTAAAGGAATCGAAAGCCAAAAGAATACATATATCACGAGAACTCGCACAGAATTACATTGAAAGAAGATATCCTTCAGCGCCTGCGCAGTCGAACATAGGTGGCGCATGTAAGACGAATTGTTCCATTATAAGAAAGGGTGATATCGAGACAGTGTAATACAGATATATTTAATAATCCAACAATTTACATCCACATCGTTGTTACGTAGGCAATTACATGAAAAAAAAAAAAAGATTTTTTGATCCATAATTTAAGTCAGTGGTACTTTCTTCAAGCTACAACCTACTTTTATTGTAACCAAGTAACCCACAACCTCATTTTATTGTAACCAAAAGGTCTGTGACTCCCTCTGTCCTGTCTGCCGCTGTCACATTTGCATAATAAAAGCATTTTTAACAGAGTAAAGAAAACACATTAAATATAAAATTATATTAATTACATGCTAGTTATGAAATACATTAGGACCATAGAACTGATCGATTACTAAGAGATTAGAACCTTGTCAGCCAATTTTAAAACAGGAATTGAATGAAAAAAGGAAATGTAAAGAAGAGTAAAACAGTTTGCAGTGTATCTGGTTGGTTGTATTTTTATGGTGCAAGGACAGCAAGGGTCATTCTGTGCCAAACAAGGTTAGAACGTACACACGACGCAGTGTATGCAGAGTTTCACACATTTGTTTGGGTTTCAGGACACAAAGACAGCAAAGGCCATGCTACACCAGGACCTATACTTTTCCAAGAAATCCAAACAGCTTAAGATCACAGTGAGTAGTCGGTCAGTAAGTGTTCTTTATTCAGTTTTCACACCGTTGGAAGGAAAACCTAGGTCAACAACATGCTAGGCAAATGTATCACCACTGCACTACTACAAAACCAAAATTAAACCTAAATTTTCTACATAGAAATTTTCTACATGATTAGTGTGCTGGTAGAAGATAGACTTACTTCTGTTACTACAAAGTTACAAGTTTTAGGATTAGTGCATATGGAAATCTAGTTTTCGACAAATACAGTAGGATTCAAATTATCTGTATCAGGGTTGTCTGACATATGGCCTACAGGTCACAATCCGGCCTGCCAGCAGTGTCAATCAGCCCGCCGACAACTGTTTGAAATAAAAAAAAAAAATCTAGAATTTCAAAACAAAAATTTTGGATTTTTTCTCTCCAGAAATGAGGAAAAACCACCAGGACAGCATAGGCAACCATAATAAATTATTATGGAAATTTTTGTTAACTGCCTTTTTTTTTTTTTTTAATGGAACTCATTGAAACTGCTAGCCACGAGATCCATGAAACATTTTCACGTGGCCTGCTGCACAAAACGGTTGGACAACCCTGATCTACATCAATTGAAGCCAAAAGGAGATCGCGATAATCAGATATAATAATGCGATAAAAGGAGAGTAAATAGCCACCACAAAGTCAAGTCTGCTAGTGAAGAATAAGAGATTCAATCAATTGCATGATCCAAACAGAGTGCAATTCTACCATAGTTTTTCAATCGATATAGAAAAATAAAATACAATAATAACAATGATGACTAATAACATATACAAAAATACTAGAATATTTTGATAACATGAAAATCAGTGTTACCTTGTCGGGCTCTGTATATAGTTTTGAAGGCAATATCAGTTCAACAGGTGAATCTTTTAGTACAAAATTAGTTGTTTTGGAAATAACAATGGAGAGGGCTAAATCGGAAATAGCATAGAGTTTCTGCATGGAAGACAAAAAGAAACGTGACTTCATCACAACTTCTATAGAATGCAAATGTTTCATATGTACACAGTAAAACCACAGTTTGCACGTTTATAGGGTTGTTAAAAAAAAAACGATATGGGAGAAAATACATAAAAAGCAGGAATGTCATTCTATATACTCTAAATTAATAATTAATTTAATATTTATGACTTTGGAAAAAAGACACTTGAAGCAAGAAAGTAGTATTATATGGGGGAATGTAAACTCTGGGTTTCACTGTATATAAAGAGTTTTATGCACTGACCAATGACTGGGATTTTTTTCATATTTTGGCTTCTCTATATGAACACTAATTAAGAGAACTTAAAAATGAAACGTATGTGTGATGGCCAATTTTATTATATATAACAAAATTCTTACAAAAATATATTCCATCTTGTGATGGGGATGCATTTATGATATAATCACAATAATAATAATTCAATAATCCAAACTTTGATAGACTTTGAATCGTAAAACAGCTACGTCACACTGAAACATGTCAATACGTTCTACTCAACTTACAACATCCGTACTAACCCCAAATGTAAATAAATCTTTATTTACCAATTTGGAGAACTGTCGAACAATATCTTCTATATTGAAAAAGGTGCACCTCTGAAAGCTAAAAAATTGATGGGGCTTGTTTTATTTGGATTTAATTGTTTATTGCAGACAATGTACATATTTTTAAAAGGGATTTTAACTTACCAAGTTAGCGAGTTCGTCGTCTTGTGCTTGTTTGTCCCTTGTTTGCTTGATACTGTCGATTAAACGCTTGTAAAAGCTAAAACTGTATGTTTCATGTCTCATGAGTGGTTCCATCAGAAACCACAAACAGCTAAAAAGAAGCCAATCATTAAACATACATTACTGAACCTTTTTATATTCACATACACATATTGTAGCTATTTTTACTACTGATTAAGTATATCAGGCAACAAGTCTGGTGTACTTAATTAATCAAGAATTATTAGAGGCTGAATATTTTCATTATATTTCAACGAATTTTATATTCCCGAATGGTGGGAGGACGTGACTCATAGGTAGTTGGACTTAAAAGTTGTTGTTAGTGTGGTTACCAATAAGAGGATAATAAGCTGCTATTTAAGATACTGCTGTTGATAAAGTCATCAGTGAAGAGGTGGCGATATTACTAACTGATGTGACTTGTTGCTGGGCGAAATCAGAAAAATGAGCCTGGCACTTTTTTTTTTTTTTTTTAACATCAAAAATGTTCATATTTCATGCTACAAATGCAAAAATTAACCTCACTTTCGAAGTTTATTCTCAATTTAAGGGCTAAATATAAAACTTAAAAATAAAAATGCAACAAGTGAGGTATGGAAGGTGTAGAGTTAGCTGGAAATACTTTAGTGTGTAGAAGCAGTAACCTGCAAAAAATTAGGAGAAATATCAAGAGATTACTGCAAAGTATAATAGTATTGACAAAAGTAATGGGTAAATTCAGTGGAAATTAAATCTCGAGCAATTTAAGGGCAATGCTACCTACCTACCAATCTAGGATCGGTAAGGTTGAATGACAGGTTGTGATTAAAGTCACTGGCATAAAGGGGCTGGGGGCTATGAATAGCTCATCTCTCCACAGAAAAATGAAAAATTACAAATCAATGTTACGTGTAGAGCATTTGAATGGGGCTACAGCTCCCACCCCTCCAGACATCAAGGCTAATTATGTCAGTGGAGAAAGTAACTGAATGTGGGAGTAAGTTAAGTGGATGCCGGCACAAAGAGATTAAAGGGACATTGAAACAGAGATGTAATGCAGATTGATTGTGTGTGTGAGAGGTGAGGAAGGGCCAACGTATCAAAATATTTCTACGAATATGTTTTTAAAGAAAAATCATTAAAAAATAAACATACTCTTTCAGTTTTTGAAGCGTTGGTATATCGTCATGAATTTTGTAGGCTGGATCGTGAGCCAAAAGGTGAATTGCATAGGGCACAACGTAGTCAGGTAAGTACAAAAATAATTTCACTGGAAATAAACATTAAAAAAACATAATTTTATAACAAACAGAGTCAATGCCAAACTATAGAAGTTTCAATTGAGATTAAGCCACCATTCCCACAATGGGAATTTAAAATTAATGAAGGAACAAAATATTTTTAAGTATAATATTACTGTAGAAATGTATTTAAAAATATGGTTTGAGTGTTATGGTGCAAGAGCAGTTAAGATTATGCGGCACAAGGATCTAGTTTACTAAGGGATCCAATGGTTGGTCGTAATTTTATGGCACAAGGACAGCAAGGGTCATTCTGCGCCAATTCTAAGGAATCCAACCATTACCATCAGAATTAAAAGACCAGATGGTTATGACATGTGACTCCCTAACCAGGGTTCGTACACTTCAGGAAGAAAAAAATTCAAGGCTTTTCAAAGTCCACCATCCGAAGTCTTTTAAAAAAAAAAAGTATGAATTGTACAAGACCATATGCATTTCAATGTTATAATTTGCAATGCTTCTTTGGGCAAGCAGCAATTTTGATATTCGTAATATTTTTAAAATTTTACTTTTATAAATAACAACAGCTTACAAAATAATGATTCAAAATAATTCTCAAAAAATGAAATCCTACGGACTGAATTGTTAAATAACACTGAATGTCAATTAAATGACATTCGGAGGAAGAATGGGGGTAGGGGTAAGGAATGTAAAATGTATAAAAATAACTAATATTTTGCTAAAGACAAAATTTTTACATGGTCAGTCCCACCAAGGAGAAATCATAATGCAACTAGCAGTAGCATAGCAACTAAAATCTCATGAGGGGGCTCAAGTGGCTTTGAAGAAAATTAGATGATGCGGTCTTAGAGAAAATAATGTATTTTGATACCCAATGGGGGGGGGGGGCTTGAGCCTCCCTTCCTATGCACTGGTTTAATTGAATTGCCAAACAGGAAAAGGCAGCTACGAAGTTTAACTATGCACACAAAGCGACAATTACTATGAAAATGTAAAAATTTTACCCTAGCAATGTAGAGAGGGGGAGCTAATCGTAATGTTACAGGAAAAATAAAACTCGAATTAGTCTTACATCATTTCTTAAAATGTTTTGGCCATGGATCCCTTTTAATCTCCATAATGTATCTCCCCCCCCCAATTTTTATTGAAGACCTGCTTTGTCAATGATGATATGCTAAGGGTACACCTCCCTCAATTGGGAGTAGCTTTAGGATTGCTAAGTGTTTTTTTTTTTTCACCCATCCCTTCAATCTAGATTATGCTTTGGTTCAACATTAGTGTAACCCCCCCCCCCCACCTATAAAAAATTTTGGGGTTTCGGCTATACATATATATGAAGGAGGTTCAGTCAATTTTCCCATTGTAATATTGTAATATACTATTTTCTGGAAAAAAATCTTAAAGGGGAGGGGGTTAAGTTATAAAACCAAAATTTGAGATTTGATATGCTTAGAAAATAAAAGTATGCAAATGTGTGTAAATATATATTCTGTGAATGGAATTCAATGAATATTTATAAAAATGTATTCTTTTTTAAGAACTCCAATTTCGTTTTCATTCAAAATTTTCACTTTCTTGAAAAGTAAGTTGTTGATTTTTATTTTAAAGAAAGAAAAAGAACATGTGAAAAAGAAGGCAAAAAATAATATATGTCTGCATCAATAGTGCGCGACAATTGCATAGGGTCAAAGGAAGAGTAAAGTTCTACGCCGCCCCTACTCGAACGAGGTGGCTTCTTTGCAAAATAAAGTTGCTGTACGCTGTGGGGATAGTGGGATCGCCAGTTTTACATTATTCCTATGGAAGTTACATTCTTATTCCCTCTATGCTCTTCGTCTTTACCTATGCTGTATAGCAACAGTGATCCACAGGAATTTTCAGGGGGGGGGAGGGCGTTTTCTTTGTTATTTGTAAATGGAGTGGGTGGATTATAATAGAACTCAAAAGCCGCAGGAAGGGAGGGGGCACCCATGCTGTCTGTCGATTCTTTGTTCAGTCACACAGATAGCAAGTTACTTTAAATGCCAAGAAAACTGGAATTGTAGCAATTTTGGGCAAAATTTTATGGCCAGATTTCACAGAAAGGAAAATTTGGCACTACAAAATACAATGACAAAACGTAATTTTGATAAACATGAAACTGAATTTCGGCACTACAATAAATTTAATATTTTGGCGCACTGGAAAATTAACCTCTTGGCACATTCTAGCTGAATTTTACAGAAATCGTTAAGTTTGGCACAGGTATGTGCAGCAATGTCATTCTGGCGCAGTTGTTCCATCCCTACTTTCATTTACAATATTGTGGATTCTTCAACCGTATTTCCTTTAAAGTGCATTTACCACGTTTCAGTTTAAATTAAGAATGCTTAGAAAACTACGCTACCAAATATCACTTGAAAGGAAGAACGAGAGCAGGACTCAAGATCGTTACTATCAATAAGCGCATGATGCAGTGCTGCCAGATCAAAGATTTTACCTCAAAATCAAGAGGTTTTGCATGGGGAAAAAGGTAAAAATTACCAAAACAGAGGTATGGCTTGATTAGAAATAAAAATTGAGATTTTTGATTACTCCTGAGGTATTTCTAGAGGTTTAAAAAAAAATTTTTTGCGGGGCGATTGAAGTAAAAAAAAAAATTAACTCAAAGAATTAAATCAGATTTTGATTCAAGCTACAAATAGTTTAGTGCAGAGGTCTTCAACCCGCAGGCCACTTGCCGTCCGCCGACATGGTTTTTGCGACCCGCTGGCTCATGAAAAAATAAAAATTATTTCACACCCTGTAATCCTGTGAATAAATAATCCCTGTGAATCTAAGTCTATGTATTTTATTGTATTCTGTTCTCACATTTAGTAACAAATATCTTAAAATGCTAGAGAACTAAAATAATACATGGTCTTTCCTTAATCGTGTTTTAATTTAATTTTCTTACTTATATGGATATTAAAGGCAGTTTTATTGATTTGCAGTGCAACAGTGATTTTAAAATAAAATTCAACTTATGACTCATTGAATTCTATTCTAAATACGTATATTGGTAAGAAAATCTTCCCAATCATCCGATTTCATGTTTTGAAAATGATATCACTATTTGAGAGCACTTCATGTCTCTTTTTAAAAATGAAGTTAGTAAAATCAAGAGCTAGGACAAGAATAACAAACGTCCATCTTAAAAACACTTCTAGGGTTATACAGTAAAAATCGGTTATAACGACCTTCAAGGGACCGCGAAAATTCGGTCGTTATAACCGATAGTCGTTATAAACAATATTTTTTTAAAATGATTGTAGCCTATAGCAATGTACTCTAGAGTTTTATAAATTATTTTGATAGTAAAATTTATTAAACTTTTTGGTTTCAAAATTAAATAAAAATATAATTATAATGAAATTAATTTCCGTTTATATTATGTTATAGCCACACTACATACATAGCACATTCTTAGTTTAAAAATTGAAAAAAAATGTAGAAAATACTACTAAAGTATATAATGTAGAAAACAAATGTAATAAATAGTACAGTAAAACCTCTCTACAACAATATTATACAGACCGAGAAAAATTATCGTTGTAGAGAGAGTTATTGTTATAGGGAGGGTTCATTATGCAGTAAAACCTATCTGCAACACTATTATACGGACCGAGAAAAATTATCGTTGTAGAGGGATTTATCGTTATATTTGATATCACTGTTGGGAGGTTTTACTGTATTTATTATATTATACTAATGACTTCCGAACAGTGCCGGTTTAAGAGTTTTGTGGGCTCTACACTGAAAAAATAGAATGGGCCCTTTAAGAATATGACCCTCGTGATATTCAATTAATAAATCACTTTTTAAGTTTATTATCTTTAATATTCAGGTTTAGCAGTAATAAAAATTTCTCGGACATTTGTAAATAAACAAAATTAGAATAACGTATAAATTTTGATAACTAACCCACATTGTTCCGCTTTATGACTGTCAAGTCGCGTCGTTATATCCGATACGAATTTCCCTACTTAGAATCTACGGAGACTACAAAATCGCCGTCATTATAGCAAGTTTCGTCGTTATAACCGATATATTTAGTATGGAGTAGAATAGCAAACCAAACTTCTTGTAAAAATTCCGTCGTTATATGCGGTTGGTCATTCATTATAACTGGCTCCGTAATAAAAGATTTTCACTGTATCATCAAAAATAAAAGCTAATAATTCAAAATAGGCAATGACAAAAATCTTACTAAAAGGTTTGATTGCGCTTTATATATTGAAAGTATTGTAATTTTGTCTTTCTTCCATAAGTATTTTATGTTATAATATGTGTATATTCAGTTATAGCGGTGGATCCAGAAAATATTTTCAGGCGAGAGGGGCCTCCCAATATAGAGACATAAGAAATGGCAACGAAGTCGAATCCAGGGTGATAACCCCCTGTGCCACCCCCTTGCATCCGCCTTTATTCAGTCCAAAATAGTGGAGTATGTGGAGGGTGGGAAGTTATGATCACAGTATGTACATTATGGTAGGATAAAATAACGGTGTTTTTGCGAATTAATTCATTTTATTTCACAACAAAATTTCTATTTTGCTTGAGGGGGATAGTTTCATGAAAATTTTCAGAATTTCAAGTTGAGACAAAATGGAAGATATGCTTTAGAGGGGAGGATTGACGAATTCTACGACTAAGATTACAAGTTAAAAAAAAAAATCTGTCACTATGTAAAATTTTGTGCTCCGGACATTTATCCATATATAAATCTGAAATACCCCCCCTCTTTCCACCCAAATGTAATGAAAACTTGTGGAAAATGAAGACGTGGGCGTTTATTAGGAATTTTTGGCTAGAAGAAAGGGAGTGTATCCATAGCCGGCAGCGGCTGATTGAATCGTAACAGGCAGTCGATATCTGTGTATGCTCATGGACTTTGATTTTAAAATACGGTACTAAGAGGGGAGGGGTGGCGATTTATTGTGCATTTGACACCCCATGGAATCACACACACACTGCTTTTACGAAAATTCCTTTTCTTTCTGTGTGTCATTGTACCAAATTATGGGTATGCTGATGCACCAAAAGTGGTTGTTTTTTTTTAAACGCCAGTCTGTATTAAGAGCATGATTGCTTACACAACTGAGATTTGGATCTCTCAGACAACTGCGAGTCCTTGCCCACAACATTATCTTAGATGCTCCTATGCAATATAAAACTTGATAAACCTAAACTTATTATAACTGAAAAGAGAAAAAAGATTTAAAATAATTCAAACATACCTGTTGTTATAGGATTCTGCTTCAGATAGTCTCGTCGTTTGTTAATATTCGTTAAAAGATACTGTTTGAACTGTGTTCTCAGTTGGTCTGTTTTTTCAAGTCCACTTAAGGAAAAAATAGCCAGAAATTCAAGTGGCAACTTCATTGTGACCAGTCCTTTATGAAGCTTTAAGGCAAATTTTTCTCGGACTTGGTAACACTCGTCCTACATTGCAATAAACAACTTGTTACTACAGCAAATTAAATAACCTCATGACGGAATAAAACAGAAAGCAAAAAGATTTATAACAATTATGATAGCAAAATAGAGATAAAATTATGAAAAATAGAAAGATTAAACCTAAAGGCTTAGAAATAAAACGTTTAATAAGCCAGCAGTATTCCAGCTTCAGCTTTCGAAGGAAACAGCAGAGTCTTCACATTACTCGGTCATTAATTTTTTGCTTTGTTGTTTTTTTTTCCTCTTGTCTTAATGACTTCTGGTCAATTTTTTCATCCCACTCTTCAATGTGTCCTTACGCAATCGCCATTTCTTGAAATGAAGATATGATTACTTCGTTTAAGAACTAACATTCTTTGGACTTTTAAGAATTTTCAAAGCATGGTTTGAGATTCCTCTCTGTTATCTAAGAACAATGGTATATCTTCCACCCATCTGCATGGAATTTCCAATGCATGGGCCTCCAATGGCTGTAAAGATGTCTATACGGTCTTTTCAAAATTTTCAGCATACAATGCAGTATTAAAAAAAAAAAAAAAGTACAATTCAGAAAAATATTTTAATAGGCGATCTTACCACCGAATTTCAAAATTTCTGTGACTTAGGCCTTTGGTACTTAAAATTTCCCCACCTTTTTCCATTTAGAAAAAACATCACAGACGTTTCCATGTTTCCACATCACCAGGCATCCAGCCTTTAAAAAGGAAGAATAAGCGAATTTGGGCAAATCAGAATTGAGAAGGGTGGATGCCTTCAAAGCCATGATACTAAGCATCCAACTAGCCAATGAAAGGTTTTCACATATGCTCCCTTATTGTTTCAATGCCCTTGCAACTCAGCGGTCTTCTTAATGCTCAATTCACATATCTCTGCATTTTATAATAATCACCTGACCTTCTATTTCCTCACTCCTTCATACTCAGTTAGCAACACCGTGATGAACCTGCATAGTGCCTATTTGCACTACACTACATTTTCGAGAAAAAAGTATTTTCAACATTAACCTTTAGCTTACGGGACTGGAAAAAAGAAATTTGTTGTTCAATATGGGGAAGTATCGCTTCTTCTCTCCCCCCCCCCCCATAAAAACCAACCTGACACTTGAAAGTGTGGCTACATGTGGTCAGAAGGGAGGTGTTGGGATGCTTAAATACACATAAACAATGCCAAATAACTTTAGTGGACATGTATTGTACGTTAGTGAAAATAAGAAACCTACTAATAATAATACAATAGCAGATCGTTAACTTTCATACAAAGCGGTAAAGAAGAGGGAGGGAAAGAGTCTTATTTGCACAATAGAACTTTATTTCATAGCCCTTTTTGTTACCCCCCACCCCCACGATCAAACCATTTGTACTACTAAACTGACCATTGACTTGGAAGAACATAAAAGGGGGGGATCTCTGGGATATGACTTATCCCAGTCCCGTTTTTCTGGGAGGTAAATCTGCTGGGATATATCCTGTCCCACCCGTAAGCTAAAAGTTAAGAGGATATTCAAGATTCGTTAGACACACTAACATGATTTGATGCATTAACATTCGACTTACGTTTATGACAAGCGACAGTATTTGAAACTGTTCTAGTAAAATTACTTCTGCATAGTTTGCTTCTTGGCACAGTTTCAATATACAGCAAGCAGCTGTAAGCCGCAACCAAGATTTCTCAGCCGGCCTACAAAACAAGGTAATAAGAAGACATCGATATTAAAATAAGAGGGAATACGAAACTGCATGTGTGTATATGTTGAAAATAGCACACAATGGAGAAACTATACTTACGCCACATGCCCTTTATCAATTAAATCGCCACGATGCAAAATCACAGACGTTAAAAGCCGCAAAGTTGACATGGCAGAGTGCGTAGCATTCTTTAGTCCAAGTAACCATCTCACGATCATTTTCATGCCTTCAACCTGCACGAGAAAAAGAAACAATTCTTTCAAAAGGCTCTGCGTTCCTGGTAAATGTGAACCAAGGTGTCATGCATTGCATATGCAGAATCCTGCTGATACTGACCACTAAACTAAGCTTAAAATTCAGCATGTCTTAGTCATATAAGTTAGCCAAGAAATGCAACTTAAAGACTATACTAGCAGGGAGCTTTGTGAAGTTAGGATAAACCTGAAGGACAATAAGCTAGGATTTCAAAACATATGTGAAAGTGGTATTATCTATAACTAACCACAAAAGCCGTTTTTATCCAAGTCCTCAAGGAATATCTCAGTACATTCTCTTAAAGCTCAATGAGATAAATAGTTCCCAACATGTAGTTCATACATACATGGGGTTTCACAACAGTACAGGGTGTGTGTGAACCAATTCCCTGTAATAGTTCCACTTTAAAATGCATCACGAACTATGAAATACACTTCCAAAGATAAGCTAATCAGGTTCACTATAGCTGTAGTTATATTAAAACTAAACAAAATGACCAATAATGGCTAACTTAAATTTTCTGATGAATTGCAAAAACTAAGGAAACAAGTTCAGACTACATGGGTGGATGAAATAAGAAAATAGGCAGTGATAAAGTGGAAATGCAAAGCTCCAAAAAGTATCAAAGCTCAAAAAAGTATTCAAAAAATCACAATATTCAAAATATGAACCCATTCTGGAATGCAGGAAAAAAATACGAAAGAAACCAACAGTAAAGTTTACTTAATGTCATCTAAATCGTTATAATCCAGAATATTAATAATTGATGAGGTATCAGATTTATGCATTTTTATTGCACCAAACTTCATCCAGAGAAATTTCCAACTCATCTCCCTTTTTAACTTGAGAACTGCATTAAAAAGTTTTCTTTTTTTCAGGACATAAATGATCATTCAAGAAGACTTTCTGATTGCCTTCGAAACCAAAAGAACTGGCTGGTGGTGACAATTTTCTAATTCTGTCAAAATATTCGTCACACTTTCTTCTATTTACAAATTTTACAATAATTGGTCTCGGAGAAACATAACTTCTAGTAGGAACACGGTGCACAGTGTCTATACCCGAAAGCTCCAAACCCATTTCAACATTTTTAGCCATATCGATGATTACAGATGCAAAGGCTTCACCATTATTTCGATAGCTATACTGTCTGATTTCTATTCTTTCAAAGTGCATGTCATTAACCTGTGATTTCAATTCCTTAGTTTCCCTTCAAACATCCCTAAAACATCAGTTATCCATTCCCTAAAACATCAGTTTGGATCACCATATGTTCATATTCTCTCTTCGTCACCCCAAATGAAACCTTCATATCCAAAAGAGAGGAATTCATGATGGAAATATTATTTTTCATATCGTTAATCTCAGCTCTATATTGAGAATTTTCTTGGAGAATTCGCTATATAATATACTTAATTTGGCCAATAGCCTCAGATACAGAAGATAATGAAATAGCCCCATCAATATCAGAAGGCAATCGTTATGATTTACATGTTTGACATCCCCAAAGAGCCTTCTTATCATTATCAATTTTTTGCAATTGGACTCAGAAATTTTTGCACATTTAAAATGAATGCCACGGCAGCATCCCCTAAAATATGCAAAGTTCATGTTCTCCTGTAGAAGACCATTGCAAAGTTCGCAATCAGAAGGACGTCGCTCAAAGAACGACATATCAAATTAAATATTCAACGAATACGATTTAAACAGTAAATTGAAGTATATATGCAATCACCTGATTTACATATACGATAGTCTGACTTCACGAAAATAAAATGGATGTCGTAAGCTTTAACTACACCTTTAAATTCACAATATCTAAAGCTAATATACTCACCACATTTGAGGTAAGAACGAAAAATCTCCCAAAATGAACAGAAAATCTCATTCAAACAAAATAAAACGCAAAATGCATAGCGTATTGCGACACAAACACGGAGCACAAAACAACATAAACATTGCCATCTTTTCTTTAATGTTTGAAAAAATTTCTTTGTTTACTACCAGGTAATTGTTCATTAAAGACAATAATCACATGTAATAACCATATATATATTCATAAAGCTTGAATGAACTTTTATGATCTGAAATTTTTTTTCAACATATATATGAAAGGTTATATATTATATAACAAAAAATCCATTCAAATGTAATATTTAGACACAAACAGTTTTGATAAAAACATACCTTTACTTTAGTCTCTTCAGGAAGCATATCATAGTCAACCCACATTGTATCATCCGCTTTTGGAATTTCCTAATGCGAAAAATAAAAAACTGAATGATAAAAACTGCAATAGTTTGATTTCATTTTAAAAAATAATGCACATTCGAAGGGTACTCACAAAGTCTGCCATTAACAAATCTTTAACGACAACTTTCGTAACGATGCTTTTAATCTGCATACCAAAGAGATCTGGGCAAGAGAAGGCAATGTGCCCCAAGGAAACTAAAGCTGTGCGGAAATATTCAGACTGCAGGGTCAAATTCATTTTCAGATGCTGAAAAGAATTTTGTAATCAGAAAATATAAACATCTATATCACGAGTGGACAAGCATGAGGACAATGAGAGCCGCATTCCAATTTATCATACATTATAAAGAGCCATGCCATAGTTACATAGTATTAAATACACAAATTTAATTAATATGGTTACATATTGTACCAAAGTCTTAAGTGCTGTATAAAATATACATGTAAGAAAATATAATTAAGAGAAAGAAAACACAAAATAATTATTTCAAAGTTTAATAATAACTCCAAGAATGACCTATCGACACAACCAAAAATATATTTTCCAAGCGATTACGTACGACTTCTACAAGAGACCATTTATGTAAATTGTTCTGAAAAGTGGGAAGCACTGCTTAAGGCAGCGGTCGCCAACCTTTCGGACCTCATGGACCACTAAATTCATAATTTTAAATCCCGCGGACCACATTTCGTGAATTTAGTGCAATATAAAGGTGGAAATTGTCATTCAGAATATGAGAATTTCTTAGAATATTATTTTTGTTTTATTATTAATAAAACATTAAAAATGCAAATAATGTCCAGCTTTTTCTGTGGACCAAAATTTTCTCTTGGACCACCGGTTGGCGACCGCTATCTTAAGGGATGATGATGAAATTACCCAGTGGGGTCACTAATAGCAAAAATGGGTATATAGCAGCCACAAATTGGCAAATGGATGCTGCACAAGCGCATTTCATTCAATAATAGATATACTTTTGTCTTGATATTAACTCTTTTGCTGCTACTGACGTCTTGGCCTGCCAGGAACAGTTGCTTCCCTTATGCTATTAACATCTATTACTATGTCTAAAAAGTTACCATCTATGCAGTACATTACTATTCAGCCAGTAATGTTCCATGTATAAAGGGTTAAAGAAACGGGTGCAGTCCAAGAACTTACATATATTCCACTTCAAGCTGCAGTTTAAAATCTATAATAGATTTTGGCTGCAGAAAAAAATTTTTAATAGATATCTGCTACTGTGGCCAATGACCAAGAAACTCCTAAGTTTTTTTCCCAACCTTGCATGTTTCAGCATGCGTTACTCAACTGCATGCCAGCAAAAAAAAATCGATTCTTGCCAAGATAAAATCATATATTAGGTAATTATTATCAATACATCAAGCCCATTCATGGCATGAACAACAAAAATAGCTACCAAATTTAAACGTCCCATGTGTAAGCACATTTAAAAAATCTTGGTTAATAAATCGTTGCTGCTTTAAATTGTACTGTGGTATGATGCTAATTTATTTTGAGTAATATTTTGTTACGATAGGACAAAGAGCAATGGGGTTAAGTTTTAGAATATCAGGGGAGAGTTAATTCACACAATAAAGGGGGTTGTAGCCTGAAACAGTTCGAGGACCACTGTGATTTGATTGATTGATTGTTTGGCTTTTTTATGGCGCAAGAGCATCTGGGCTATACTGCGCCACCACTTTGATTTAAGTTAACCTTACATAAAAGATTAACTTTCTTCCTGAAAATATAAAAGACCAAATAAACTCAAAGATAACAGCTGTTTACTTTCTGTAATTTCTTTCTTAGGATTTCTATTAATTTTAAAAATATTGATTTTTTTTTATAATATCAGTGACAAAATAAATAGTAAACAGCAAAGGCAAATGAAACTCATAAATTACATAAAATGATTAATAGTGAACTTACATCAATAATTTGCCCAAACACTCGTTCTTTGTTACTTGTAACAACAAACAAGCAACCAACAGCATGCTTCGCCTGCTTAACTGTCCCATTTTCAATGAAATTTTGCAACAGTGGGAGTAACCGCCTGCAATAAAAATCAATGCCAATCATCTAACAACAAAAACAATACTGAATTTGCACATTTTCAACTAAAAAAACTTCCATCTTCTCATAGAACTTCACTCACCCACAGACATTAGGGAACTGGTTTTCAACGACATGTCCAATGTTGGTAAAAATGAGAATGGCAACATCGACAACTATTTCATCGTCGACTCGAAGTATAGTAAGCAGTTCTTCAAAAATGTAATTATTGCAAAAAGCAGATGCAAAGATAGAAGACAAAATCTAATAAACAAAAAAAAAAAAGTTTCAAGAGTGACAAATGAAACCAGTGGGGAAAAAACGATCACTTGAGAAAGGTTCTTTTTGTGTATACCTGCAGAAGCTGAAGCCCCCTCTCTGCAGAATTGAAGAGGCCCAGCTGAATATCGATATCTCCTGCACCTAGCAGAGAGTCTTTAATATAGTGCAACAACTGCTTTATACCAGCCAAGTCAACCATAACTGGTGCGATTCTTTCCAACACTTGTTTGACAATCGTGTAGAAACTGTTAGTCTGCACTGGCAATCCTAAGGACTTCAGCAACTCTTTCTAAAGTTGAGAGGAAAAACGTGAGTTTTAAAAAATTCTCCGAATACCAATAAAAAACAAAAACTCTAAATATACAACTTCTTTGCTTGCGTTTTTACGTTTCAAGGCTGTGAAATAGTTTACCTGGAGTGGAAATGATGATGCACAGTGATATCCCAACAACAGTTCACTTATAAATAGACACATTTAGTTCACGGGTTTAAAAACGAATTAACACTTTATTAGTCACATGCGTATTTGCCTTGCTTGTATTGTAAGGTGAAAAGGGAGACACGGTCATGCTGCACCATGACTTATACTTTTCTTATGAATCAAAATCCCTGCTTTGCATAAGGAACCAAACTACAGAATATAGTGGGTAGAAAGCAAAGGCCCACATTCTACAATGTCCTTGAAGTCGAATCTGGGTTAAAAGCAAGACACATATATATGTTACCTCTGTGCTGCTATAAGGCATGATTTCCACTCCTTTGCCCCGATGAAAATCAAGGACCTTTTAAGAATTTTTCAAGGACCAAATAATGATTATTTTATTTTTATTTTTTTTCAAGGACCCTTACATTGTCAATCGCAATGTACATAAAAATTAAAAATGCAAGACATTATAAGCATAACACTGAAATTAGAGTGTTTGATTATGTTGCTCCTTTTCAACTTGGCACACTGCCAGCAAAAGTTACCCTTGTATTAGCCACGCTCAGTGGACGGAAGAGAAAGAGGGTGTGTCCAAAGCACTACTGGTTTTGTTCCGGAAATAAGGAGAAATCCTCCTTTTTTTTCTACTTTTGCCAAAACTTAAAAAAGATTTTTGAGAAAAATTCAAGGACTTTTCAAAGACCAACCACATTTTTGGCAGTTTTCAAGGACTTTTTCAAGAATCGTGGGAACCATGTAGGGCATTAAGTCATTGAACATAGCGTGTGTCTTTTACAGCTCAAGGACAGCAAAGATCATGTTGCGCTGGGACTTTTAGTTTCCCAAGAAATCCAAACCTCGGCTGCCAAGAGAACTGAAGGCCGATCAGAAAAATGGCACACATTCTACAAAACCATTAGAAACCCAGCACCGGTTAATGGCACGATAGGTGGATGTGTTATCATGCCACCATAGGTTAGTGGACCTACATTTTTTCTGAGAAATCCGAACCTCTTAAGCCGAAGGAAGCTACCTCTAGACCACAGTAAGTGGTTAATCAATAAGCCAGGGCATATTTTTCCTTTAGCATAGTTGAAAGTTGAACCTGAATTAATGAGCCATTTAATGAATGTATTACCACCATCTAAAAAACTTGGCAGAAGGAAAAAGCATCAAGACAAAGATAGTTAACAACATCGTGGGCTTCTGAGGAAAATGTATGCCTCGCCTATCAATTTATGTCTATGCATTTGTAGGTTAAAACACAAGATTGGTGTGGATTAAGATTGCATTATATTCAAGATGAGACTAAGGAGACTCCATTGAAAATACTGTAGGTATCCTCACATATACAGCATAAGAAATCACAACAAGTTCGAGCTGATACAGCTTGAAAAATCTTATCTGAAACAAGAAATGCAACTTACAACACTAATCTCTATGTCATTGCATGAAGAAGTTCCCTTGATGACTGTTTCCATGTGAGCTTTTAGTCTTGGTTTCTCGTCCAGCTGCACAAAAAACTTTTTCAAATATTCTTGACATTTTATGG
>QLNU02014802.1:79273529-79316116 GCA_006491805.2 Dysdera silvatica | reverse complement strand
ATTTTTACTGACTCAAATGGTTTTGCGGTGAGGAGAGGACTAATTTCTAAACCTAAATTTTGTAGGTTCAATCTAAAATACTTTTTTGAATAATAAAAGGTTGAGAAGAAAAGGTCCTGTTTTCATGCTGATTGAAACATTCAAACTTCAGTCAGCTTACAAGCACAATATTATTATGTTGGCGGTAATACTGACAACATAAGTAGTTTGTCAATAATAATGGTTACCCAAGGTATATTGATATTTTATCAATATACAAGGTGTTTCACAAAGAAGTCGTCCCCCCTCCCCAAAAAATGTAACTATAATCCTGCTCTACAAAGAAATAGAGAGAGAGAGAGAGAGAGAGAGAGAATCTCAAAATTTTTCAGATAATTTGTTTCTTGCAAATATAATACCATACATAAAATTTTATCAAAATCTGAGGAGGGGCTGTGGTTAACATTTTCTAGATGAATTGACAAGGAATAATCTTATTGTAATTAAAATCAATGTTAAGTAAAACAGCTTAAGGAAAAGGTTGTGCATTATAATTATAAAGAATACATAGAACTCATCACAAATTAAAATTAGAGAAAATGTTTTTGTAATTACAAGGTAAACACTTACGAGATAATACTCCCAGTTTAGCATTTAAATTACTCTCTGTTGATTCGTTCTTTGGCTGGGCCAAAACATCGAGAACATCTTTCACATAGTTTCTAACACTGAAACAAATCAATCAGTTTAAATTATAATGAAAAGAAATTAAACAAGTTGAATTTTCAAATTGGTACTTATTATTAAATAATAAGTTGTAATGGATGAGTGTGTATGTGAATAAATATCAAGAAAGAGAGATTACAATGCTACTTGATATCCAAGTGTGAATTTAACGATATACCTAAGTACATTTTATACTAATAATAATCAAATATATATATAAAAGATACAAGCAACAAAACACCTACGTATTTTGGGCACGGAGCAACTCCTGAAATGCTCTGAAAAAGAAAAACTCGTTTTAGTTAATAAAAAGAAATCATAACACAAATTAATAAAATTCGTCACATAAATTGAGTTGATATTACCTTTATTATGCAAATACATATGTCTATTTAAATACAAAATTTTGCTCCAGCATACAAATGTTAAAATTCTTAGCCCTAATATTGTTTCTTATCAAACACATAGAAATGCAGTCACAACGTGATTAAACTTTAGACTTTTTTTTTTTTTTTAATCAGTTATATGTATCTTTTCCGACAGTTGATGACTCTGCAGCTTGGGACTTTTTTTTTTTTAATCATCGATACAAAACCGTGCTTTTCAATATTTCCCTCTTTATCAAGTGGTGGTGGTTGAGGCTATGTATATTCCTCCACATAACTTTTTGTTTCCTCCACTGAGGTATTTTTTTCAGCATTGAATAATTCATCTAAGAGCGTACTGAGGCCAGTACACAGGAAAACAAAATGGGAGGACTTTTTCTGAGAATGGGAGTGGGGGGAGGGGGAATTGACAGACTTTTCCCTGCTCATAAAGAATTTGCAATAATAATAGTTGAAATGGGCAGTTAACCCTCCCTCCCTCCATTGTGCACAGCTTTGGGTCTACCTATAAAGGGTGGTCCTGAATTCTACCGACAAAATAAGAGGGGGTGTTGGGGACACCAAATAAGGCATATTTGCCCATATCCCCGTGTCCGCAAAGGGTCCGGTTTGGCTGTAGAGCGTAACCACTGTTTACGTCTATCACGTTGCTACGTAGCCAATTGCACGAATTAAATACATAATTTAAGTGATTGAGCTAATAATACAGTAGAGACAAAGAAATCCGGAATTCCGTTTTCTGATTTTGATCTGTGTTACTGTTTAGTGAAAATAAGCCTAAAACTGCCTTTTTTAACACACTGGAAAAGAATTGGGAACTGCCAAGTATGTATAACAGGTGAAGAACATCAAAATAAAAATTTTTTGTTCAGTGAGTTTTTTTTTCCAAAAATTAGCCGTTTAGCAGGCTTTCCATTTAAAAGTGGACAGAGAGATCAAATTTTCAAATTTGTCGTACTACAATAAACAATACATAAAATTAAAGCCATTTTTATGTAAAATGTGAATTTAGAAAAAAATATTAGGTGAAAGTTTTGTTTGTTTGGCTTTTTTATGGCGCAAGAGCATCTGGGCTATACTGCGCCAAACATGGTAAAATCAAAGACTGTTGTAAAACCCAGTACTTTTTAAAAATTTAAAAACGTGTGTATGGTCAGCATGGTCATTTAAAATGTCAGAGAGTGATGATTGTTTGTTTGTTTGGCTTTTTTAGGTGAAAGTAACCGGATTCTAGAAATTTGACCTTCAATAATGAAGAAAGCACATAACATTATGGAAAACACAGTATTTTCATCAATTATGAAAAAAGTATTTAAATAGTCATTTTTTACATTGTGTGTGTAAATGTCACATGGAGTCAATGCCAGCTGTCCTTTGGGATCTCATTTTGATAAAAAAATACATTAAAGTTAACTTTTTATTGTAACATATTTATACTATCTTCTTGTTACACCCGTCACGAAAAAGATGCTTAACAAAGTGTATCTGATATGCCCTTTGTTGCACAAATATTAAACTTTCTAGAAGTAAGCTCACCATAAATCTGAATAAGTATGAAATTTAAAACAGAAAAAGCTTTTTTAATTTTACCAGATTTTTGTGTGACGGGTGTGACAGCACTCTAAATGTTAATATTCAGAGTTTTTCAGTATTTAGACTATGTTTCTATATAAAACAAATGTAAAAAAGTGATGATATTAGTAGGCAAATCCAAAAGAAGAGAGATGTGAAAGTAAAGGATCTGTCATCAGGTGGACGAAATTTGATTCCAAAGCAGCATATACAGATGAGGATTAGAGATGCTTTTGCAGAGTTCAAAAAAGGAGAACAAAGATATTTTAATTTAAAAATCAAAGTTTTATCAACTACAATTCGAACATGTGATTTTGATTTCACAAATGCCGAATAATATTTTTGTGTGTAAATATCACGGCAATTTTGATTTTTTTAATACGATCATTAATGAACACCATTCAGATGTTCCCCTCAACTGGAAGAGATCTAAGTCAGTAGTAAAAATGTTGTAATATCCAGAATGAGAAGTGCATGATGGGAATTTGCATACACTGCCATAATGAAGTTACCACACTTGTGGAAGAAGAGGACATAACCATGTAATATATAAGTCATGGAAGGAAGTAGACGTTTTTGTAAAATCGTAGAAATTAATGGTTCTATTGAAGATGTTGTAAGAGAATTTAACAATCAGTTGTACTATTACAAGGTGCATTGTTTTATAAAAACGATTCAATCAAGTTATTTTGAGGTGAAAAACACCATGTGATGCAATGAAGGTATTCTTCAAATAAGACTTTTCAGAAAATTTCAATGCAATTTTTCAAGACAAGGTACGAAGCACCCATTGGGCCCATATAACAGATTACAATATTTACACGTTGTGCATGGTTGTATGGAAATGTTAAGCATCCCTTTGTCGTCATTGGCGATAAGCTCAGTCATGATAAATCTGTTAGATAGACATTTTTAAAAACAATCATAGCTAGTCTAAAGACAGTGTTTCCAGAGCTGAAAACATTGAAAATTTTCTCAGATGGCAGCACAATACAGTTAAAAAATAAATTTACTCTTTCAAATTTATGCTATTTGAAAAGTAATTTTGATGTGACTGGACAGCAGAATTTTTGTGCCACTTCCCATGGGGAAAGGAGCAGTTGACGGAATAGGAGGGACAATAAAATTGAAAGTATGGACTACAGTTAAGTCCAGAAAATTAATTGTGAATCCTGCATATGATTTTTTCCGTGTGCAAGGAACCATGTCACTGGAATAAAATCCTTGTTTATGCAGGCTCAAGAAGTGAGTGAACACAAACAGGTGTTTGCTACTAAGTGGGAAAGATCTCTGTCTATCAATGTGCTGCAGTCTAAACACCATTTTCAGATATTTGACAGCACTCATCTCTTGGATGGGAGATCAGCAAGATCTACCTTAGAAAAAGTAGAAATAATTACATTAGATGATGAGAAGGTTAACGATTCCCAAAATCTTTCAATTAAACTAGGTAATCTCACAATTGGAGACTTTGTATTAGTTTCGTTAGCCGTTAAAGACAATAGTAAAAAGCAATCTGGCAACAAATTACATTATTCTACTGTTTTAGCTGCAGAATGTCAAAAAGATAAAATTGTGTTGAAATATATGCATGTTAATGGCATTTACTGGATTTGGCCAGAAGAAGATGATATTTCATGTGAAAGTCACTCCGTTGTTATAAAAAAGGTTCCCTCACCAACCCTTGCAAATAATAGGGGTTACCATTACATATTTTAAAAACCTTTAATTATCATAAAAATAATTTTATTTTTTCCAACTCAGACACTACAGCTCAAACTAGAGCTTTATTCGTTTTGGAGAAAAAGAGACGCTTTCCCCATCCTGGATTCGAACCAGGGTCCCTCCGTTTAGCCCGGAGTGTCTTGGACCGCTAGACGAATGAGGACAGGAAACAACGCTCTCTTTCTCCGTATGTAAAGATGTTAAGGTATTATTACCCTCCGCAGGGATAACACAATTGCCAAATATGGTCAACACAAGAAAGCCTCCGGGGCGAGAATTTTGTGAGTTTTCGTGGGGGAAATTTATTATACTATAATTTTTGCCACCCACGTTTTAATTACAGCTCAAACTAGAGCTTGTGTAATTTTGGAGAAAAAGAGACGCTTTCCCCATCCTGGATTCGAACCAGGGTCCCTCCGTTTAGCCCGGAGTGTCTTGGACCGCTAGACGAATGAGGACAGGAAACAACGCTCTCTTTCTCCGTATGTAAAGGTGTTAAGGTATTATTACCCTCCGCAGGGATAACACAATTGCCAAATATGGTCAACACAGAAAAGCCTCCGGGGCGAGATTTTTGTGAGTTTTCGTGGGGGAATTTATTATACAATAATTTTTGCCACCCACGTATTAATTAGCTCAAACTAGAGCTTATTCGTTTTGGAGAAAAAGAGACGCTTTCCCCATCCTGGATTCGAACCAGGGTCCCTCCGTTTAGCCCGGAGGGCTAATTTTTTTTTAATTACTTGTTGATAATAGTAATACAGCTTTTTAATATAAAGTACTGTTGCTTGTATTAATTTTGTCCTTAAAATTCACTGCATAATGGTCAGAATACACAAAAATGTGCACAATGTCACACCCATCACACCATATAAAAATTGATTTTTAATTTTAATAATTGAAATCGATTTCGAAAATCGTACTGTTTTGTTTAACTGAATGTTTTAAACTCGAGAAAAAACAGTTTAGTGTTTTGTCATTAGAAAATTCACAGGTATTTTAACAAACATGAATGAAAGTGAAAAGTCATGTCACGGAAACGTCACACCCGTCGCAAAGTTTAAAAAATCAATTAAAAAAAAAAATAATAAAGACCTCATTATCTTCTTTTTGCTGTGGATTATAAGTATAGATATGAGTAGAAGAGTAAAAAATTTTCTAAACATTTTCTGAGCAAATTGTGTCCTAGAAAAGGTATTTTAACCCCTTAAAATGAGTCCAAATGTCACACCCATCACCAAGGAATGGCTGTCGGGCACTACAGTAAATTTAGTGTTTGAATCCACCACATTCAAGGATTCTATACATGGCTACAACAGGGTGTCTATTTCAAACTTCCCCGACTTTTCCAAGTTACGAGACCAAATCTTAATCGATTTCCAGTCGCTAATTACAGTAAACAACACACAATGCGCTAAAATTTGCCCAATCAAAGCAAGTTTCAAGGCCATGAAATCGATTAATGCAAACCCTAAAGCCATTTATAACTCAATTAAAGTGAATTTACAAATTCAAAAGCTGTATTAAAAAGTGTATTTCTTTACACTAAAAACTTGCACTAATTAAATATTTACAGCAACATTTCCATTTGGCCCTTTTCAAGTTCATTATAAAAGAGTTTAACTATATAATCGCAAAGCTGATGCTTCATCTTCTATTTCATTTAAAAGGTGTATGACTATATATAAGTCAAAGTTGATTGGTATGATCAAAATCCTTTAAATATTAAATAATTTTACCCAAAACTTTTTTCAAGTTTTAGTTATATATTTGGTAAACATTTTCTTTTAAAAGATATATAGGCTTAATAATTTTATATAAATTATATTAGTTTTGGTGCAAAATGGTAACTTTTGGAAGAAGTTTAGTCAAAAGTACAAGTTTTTCAAATTTTTCAGTAGGTAATGTGGTATGAAAAGCACAGTTCAGGAAAATTATTTTAATAAGTTATTTATTATAACAATGACTTTCAAATTTCCCTGACTTTGGCCTTTGTATTTCAAATTTCCCTGATTTTTCCAGTCAGAAAAAACTTACCCAAGTAACCCACAATGCTCCATGTCAAGAATTTTTCAAATTATTTAATGTCAACAGACGTCACGCTCTCTCTGGCGACTTGTTAAAATTAGTTAAATTCAACAAAGTTGCTTGTGTAGAATACATGGTTGCAACTGAAACAGTGGATTCTACACACAATTTTGATGAATGTAACTGATTTTAGAAAATCACCAAATAGAGAAAGCCTGACTGTCAATGAATGGATGGAAAAAAGTTGCAAAATTTTATGAATTTTTGAGATTAATCTCAGTAAGAACACACTCAACATTAAAATTAAGTCCACTGAAAATATATAAGGAATGTATTTTCCATTCAACAGCATAATAGCTTCGAACATATACAAATCATACATTAAAAAAATATTTTAAAAAAGTTGAAATTGGAATTAAATCGGTCATTTTGAAAAGGGGTCAGTTTACATATTTTTCATATGGAGTTGATCTCTTTTCAAGATGACCGATTCAATTATAATAGACAGTTTACAAATCAAAATGACAACTAACTTCACAGCATGCTCGTCGACTGTACAAAACAACTGATACAGTTTTTTCATCCGCTCATCAAGGGGACTTTGGTAGGGAACTAAGCATGTGTGTAATATCCTTTCAACCAATAACCTTAAAATAAAAAAAAAAGTTATTAAGTAAAAATAATTAAAAGTTAATAATATAATAGATCCCCATTTTTTGCAGACCTTCATTTACAACATCTTTCTATACTGGTCCCCCCCACCTCTAAAAAAAGTATCTCATGGAATGAATATTAATTTTCATTTATGAACTTTTAATGTTATATACTGTTTTGAGAGTCCATACAAATTCATAAAATAAAGAATCCATTGTATTTAGGTATATCTAAAAATCAGAGCAATTTAAAAACATTTGCAAATTAGAAATCTTAAAAATAAACAAAAAGTGAACTAAAGTGGATATCTAAAAGTTTGCAATTTAAAACGGGTACTTAAAAACTTATCACTGAAAAGGTTGCAAAATTGTTAATATAAAAAGGATATTTATATACAAAAATTTGCAATGCACTGAAAAGGTATTCAGAAGTTAGTAACATGGAAGTATCTAAAAGTTAGTAATCTCAAAATATATAAAAATTACGGTAATTTATAAAATTAAAAAGTCGGTAAATTTAAAAGTGTCAAAGTCAGTAACTACACATTAAAAAATATGCAAAAATTAGCTAAATTACGCTAATGGGATGTCTAGAAGCTAGTAGTATAAAAAGTGCGTCAAAAATTTTATAAGCAAAAACGTACTTAAGAATTGGTAACAGAAAAATATATAAAAGTTCGCAATTTAAGGTAACTAACCCGGTTAAGTGCACTTTTTTCATTGGTTTAGCGTTACGAATTTAAGACAACTACGTAATTTCAAAAACAGGAATTAGTAATTTAAAAGATAAAGGAGTAATTTCTACGGAGATGCATTGTCAATTGGTTGGTTACCTGTCTTCTAAAGCAGTTTGATAGTAGACATGTAACACCTTATTCTTTATCCAGCCAATGCACTCCTTCGTAGATTCTGGGACCTCAGGATTACTCATATGTTGTTTGTAAAGAGTGGCAACACCGAGAAGGGCTTCCCGCCGAATTTTAAACTAAAAATATGACATAAAACCAAATTACTGTACCAAGCTCATACATTTTTTAGATACAGAAAACCATTAATACCTGTTAATATTATGTTTCTGATAGTGAACTTCACTTGACTGAGATATGAGACTGCAATGGAAATACTAACCTTTTTATCTAAAGTCCTTTCTTTAACATAACCAAGTAGTTCCTCCGAGACTGTGCCGAAGTCTTTTTTGGCTGCACTGATTACTGCCATGACCACTTCAAATCGTACAGTCTCATCGGGATCATGCTGCCGTAATCTAAGTTGCTCTAATGGGTGAAATAAAAATAATTTGTTATCCAGGATTTCACACACGTTTCTTTACACAAAATTTAAGGACTTTAAGGACTAAAAATAAAATTAAGGACCCATCAAATCGAACTCAATAAATTAGAGACTATCGATGTAACCAACTTCATACTTATAAAAATATTTTAAAAATAAAGGTCAGGATCATGCATATGATCTAAGAATTGACATAATTATAAAACAAGAGTTGAGTATGAAAAGCAACTCCTTGAAAATTATCAAAGAAATAGTTTTAAACAAGATATTTTAAGTCGAATAAAGTCGATAATTAAAGTTAGCAGGTTTTAAATTTATAATAAATTCTAATTTAATATATAATATTTATAATTAAAATTTGCCTTGATCAACAGAAACTTCGCAAACAGCACAATCCCAGCTGTAAAATTTGAGGTTGGGATGGCGCCCCCCCAAACTTTTTTTTTTTTTTCGTTCCTTCTATTCGAGATAAGATGGTCAGTCAAAAAATATGACATCTTCATTACAAAACAAAAAATGACATTGAGACTGCACCATAAGCAAATAGAATTTCTCTCTCAATCAGCAGAATAGATTGCTACTGCAAACTGTGTGACTCCAAGTTCCAGAATTTGCAGAAATAGGCTGCTTTTTAAAAAAAATTCGATAAAATGCAGCTAGAGAATGCTATCATCTCTCTCCCTTGCTGTTCGAGAGTTCTACCTTTCTTCTCCAAAGACCATATTGTCAATCATTAACTTCGACTCTGAAAAGATGAGGCAAGAACTGCACAGGACATCACCATCCATGCTAGGACAGACAGAAAAAAGACCCGGATTTCTGTCGATCTACCACTCTTACAAGTGAAATATGTTACGAGGAAAAAATTAAGAGATTCAATAATCAGAAGACATTTAAGAAGGCAGGTGAATAAAAAGATTATGAAGAGAGAAAGACAGCTGGAGTAGATTGCGATGTATTAGAATCTATAGCCAGCTATGCTAAGACATTTACTTGGGATTCTTTACACTAAACACTGGTTGACGGGGGAAAGAACAAGTAAAGAATTGGGCGAGTTAATAAGTGGATAATGTGTAACTATCAAACAATGAAATATGTTATTTTGTTAACATTTGAAAATAATATGCGAATTTAATGTATTTGTCACAATTTATAATTATCAGATTATAACATGTGCTTTCACTGTTTGAAAAGTGCTTCTTAATGTTATAATATAAATGACAGGATAGATGTATTTGGTGTATACATATAGAAAATAAATTATTATTACATTAATTTTAGTTTAATCTAAATATGCACATGCTATAATGAACATTGTAGTCTAATCCTAATCCAACACAAAAAAGCTGATGGGGGAGTCGTCTAATTTTTTTAGAGCTTCCCACCTTCTATCTATCATCTCTCCGATTGGAGTCCCCCACCCCTTTGTCTCTCATCACTGTCCATAACCTTGGACCCCTTCTTTAATAATATCTTCATTTGTTTTTTAAAAAAAAATAAAAGATGACAGTACAAACAATTCACATATGTGTGCCAAAAGTTCATAAAAACTTTAAAAAATCGTAAAAAAAGAACAATTAATGATAAAGAAATGTAGCTTGCACGAAAGTTTTTCAAGGAAATCATTTAGATTTTTTTCAGTAGCAAAAAAAAATTTAGTTTAATTTTAATTTTTAGTTTTTCACCTACAAATGGTGCTGAAAACTCCAAAAGACAATGGACAGGACAACTGTGCATTCCATCGATTTATTATTGCAACAGTTGTTCAATATTACCTCCAAAACATTGTATGACAGAACTAAGGCGAACAAGACATGTGGACATTTCTCGTCTTCAGTTGTTTCACTGTACGAAATTTTCGCAACGCAGTGGCTTCTAATTCAACATTCAGGTAGAAGAACTTCATAAGCAACGCTTGATCTGGCAACGATGACATTCGCAAATTATGCAGTACTGTTGGATTCAAATAAACATTCCATGTACATCCAGGTCTTTTATTGCAAGTCTGAGTTGTACACTTTTACTGAATATTTTGCGTATCAGTGCCATCTACAGGTGACTTGTTAATTTTTTCCTTGCTAAAAAAATTCAGTTTTCCTAGAAACCTTTTCATGCAAACCACACTTCTTTATCAATATTTCTTCCTTTTTTTTAATAATTTTTTAAAGTTTTTCCGAACTTTTGGTGCACCCTGTATATACCACACACTTTCAGAACCTTCTATGGGACATACACGTGAAGGGTAAAATTGTTTTCATTCCTGTATTTCTGTTTATATATTCCTGATTTTATCCATATAATTTGCCTGAAAGTGTTTCCATGGTATAGATCAACCTCCTAAATATTTTTTTTTAGCTGGAAATTTCGTCTGTCATTATTGTTACAATAAACGAATGCATTACAACTATGCCACCACCGAGTTTACATGCATGTAAGGTAAGCATGTTTATAACACATGAGTAAACAATCAACGCTCTCACCTGAAATGTCTTGTCGCAGTTCTGGGTGATTGATGAGGAAATGCATTGCATATTGAACACAACGAAGTCGTACTACATAGTTTACATCATTGAACCTAAAGGAAAGCATCATACCAGCATGAAAACATGTTAACACACATTGTCTATAAACTAATTATAGAAGAAGAAAAAAGAAAGAATTATATACCTGGAAAGAAAACTTTTCCAGAGTGATTCATTTGTTGAGGCCAAATCTGAATTTCGGTCCGAGAACATTCTCGCTAACAATTTAGTGACATCTAAACGCTCTTTGTCAACAGCACTCTAACAACAGAAAATAATGACCAATAAATTAGCGCAAATGCAAAATAATTCATTCACTGAAGTTTTCAAAACTGGCTATGACAACTTTTAATTTAGGATCACTATGCATTGTATAATTGCTTTCAATCATCACCTGCTCATTGGTTTTATGACACAAGAAGGGTTTAATGTACAGCACTGGGACATACCTTTCTGAGCTATTTGAATAATCATAATCAAAATTCTTGTTCATAATCAGGTTCCAATTAACTTTATTCATAGGATTTTGAAGGGTTTTGGCAGATTTAGATTTCCTTCTGGGAAGTTTTAAACAGGCTGTATAGTTTATTCTGAATTCAATTTATTATTTGGTTTGGAAACAGGTTTAGATTGAGGAAATTCTTGGGCATGGCAACACTTCTTTTCCTTCTGTTTTTGTGGGCGGTTCACACATTTTTTCTTTGAGGTTTTTAACGTAGATACTTTTTTTCTTTTTATTAGGCCGATATTTATTAGGCATGAGCAGGCCCATGCCAAGAAGAAATTAAGTTTCCCGATTTTCTTTTTCATTCTATTCTTTAAATTATATATGTTTTTTATTTATTTTTTTAAATTCTAATTTTTAGGGGCATTGGGAGAATGCATGCCATTTTAGCAAATGCTGGCATGGCTAACAGAAACGCTCCTATTTATTTATTACCCCTCGTGTGGATTCTCCCCTGACGAAGTTCTGCACCTCGGGTTATTTTCAATATTTTTTCTTTTCAATTTTTCATATTTGGTCTTGCTTCTTTTTTATGTTGTTTGGTGTTTTTTATGGGGTTGTTCTGTTGCAGTTTCTTGTTGTTCCATATATAGATGTTGTCTTTTTATTTTTAACAATATAAATATATATATATTTTCGTGTTATATTATGCTGCAAATGGGCTAATATGCATTGAAAATTTATTATTTATTTATTTTAAATTTACTATATATATATAGCAAAATTGTAGTATGATTGTGACATGTAGTACTTTCTAATGTAATATACATAAATACACTACACTTAAGCATATATTAATTTAGACAAAGTTAAAGTAGAAAAGTAATATAACACTAGGTAGTCAAACCAAGTAAATTAAAGTAGTAGAAACAGCTTAGAATAAAAACTGAAATTGTAGTAGTAAAAAGTGAAGAGGAGTAAAAGATTAAACAATGTGAGTGTTATGAGGTCATCAATGTATCTGAATGTGACTTGTTGAAGGTAAGCTTTTTCATTGAAATGAAGGTGTATGTTTGCAAGAATACTGGAGTAACTGGCTCCTGTGGGAATTCCGTGGGTTTGTACACAAAGCCTGCCAAACGTTTTCATGTTGTTTTCGAGGCTAAAGGAAAGAAGGTTTTTGCAGTTGGATGCTTCCAGCCCAAAGAAATTCTATTTTTTAAGGTAGTGAAAGATAATTTAGGAACACTGTAAAATGTCAATGGAATTGAATAGATTTTCAAAGTCCATGCTACATAATATATATATATATGGGAGGGGGTTCGGCCAATTTTCCCATTATTGTACGTAAGTAGTACACGATTTTTTCAAAAAAAATTCTTGGGGTGGAAAGGGGTGTTAAATTATAAAACCGAAATTTGAGATTTGATATGCTCGGAAAATATGTATGCAAATATTCTGTGAATAAAGTTCAATGAATATTTACAGAATGTGATATTGTTTTAGTGGTTATAGTTCCATTGTAATTCAACAAAAAATAATATATGTCTGGTATAGTAAGCGGAGATTGCATAGAGCTAAAAGCAGGGGTAGAAAGTAGAACTGGAAAGTTAGGCATCAGTGGCACCTAACAATTTTTTCTTAGTCGCCAAAATGATTTTCTTAGGTGCAATTTGAAAATTAATATTTTGTTCCCATAGCATTGTGCTGTGTGCTCATACACATAGCACAATGACTTACAATGATAATAGTAAACAAAACGAGCATTTTACAAATTATAAAGCAACATTTAAAAAAAAATTTTAAATCTGGTTGTCTTATACATCCATATGCTACATCTCTCTACCAAAAATTAATTGCAAGCAGTTGAATCGCATTCAGACATTCTCGGTTTATACAGCTTAATAAACAAGTAATCTACAGTAGTAATAGACAAAGTCTTGTTGGTCTTTTAATTAAATTAACTAAAATCTGTTTCACAGTCCGCTGTACTCAAAGGAAGAATCATTATAAAATGCAACACTTTGCTTAAATTACAAAATGATAGAGATGATAAAGATGATAGACATTCTGCCATTAAAGAAATTAGTAGCAATTAAAAATTAGTTAACAATAAAAAGAGTCTGCCAAGCAGACTTGCATGAAAATTCATGCATATAACATGATGGTATACACATAAGAAATATATTTTTTTTATTTGAGGTGGCATGGTGAAAAATTGGATGGCCCATTTTTGAAGCCACATTATGCTTACGATTAAAAATTAGGAGCACATTGGGTATCAATGGCACTTAAAAGTTTTTCTTTAGTTACCAAAATGTTTTATTTGGGTGCAATTAAAAAAAAAATCTGTCGAGATAAACACTAATTGAACATTTTTATAAGGGTGTCTTTTAATGAAGCTGACGTTATTTCATATGAGCAGCAGGATCAAAGTCAGAAGCGTCGACCCCACTAACCACCCAAAAAGTCAAATTTAAATTTGCGGAAAACATAGGGGGCATTTATGAACAATTCTATGCTAAAATGAACAAATGCAATTTCGTCGATCCTAATCCTCAAATGCGACAGAAAATCGCTGAGTATCGTGAGGGGGTGGGGTGTTATGATTACTTTATGTACATTTATTATGAAATCGAACCTGGATTAATGGCGCACGAGGCAAATGTATTACCACACTGCACCACCGCAGTGCTGACATCATATGGAGGTGTAATCTCCACACTTTTACGCCAGAGCCGAAGTCGGAATTAACCAGAGTCTACTGTACTGTCATATAGTAAAAGAAAAAATGACGAACTGTAGCAGCAATATCTTGCTAATGTAAATGGAAAAATAAGGTTGGTTAGTTGTATTTTTATGGCGCAAGGACAGCAAGGGTCAAACAATGGGAGAAATAAGGATAAGTTGGTTTCATTACTGTGATGGCTCATTCTATGATGAAAGGGCAGCGAACATGATACTGTGCCAAGATTTAAAGTTCTCCAAGGAATCAAAACCTCTATTGTTAGGGGAATTAAGACCTGCAGATCAAGAGAAAACATCTGCAGGTTCTGGTACTTTGTACATTCGTTGCAAGCTTTACGGAGGAAGGGTCATGCTGCAACGAGACCTACAGTTCTCTAATAAATCCAAACTTCTTATGGCACAGGGAACCAACCCTCAAACTTCAACAATCAATTAGCCCAGGGGTTCTCAAACTGGGACATGCATACTCCTGGGGGTATATGAGAGAAAATCAAGACAAACGAGTACACAAACGAGTTATCACTTTGTCCCTTTTTTATGATTTGAAGTTCATAGCTCTTCTGTACTTTTTCCAAAACAACTGGAGGAAATTTGCTCTCTAAATTCATCCCCCCCCCCCTTGCCTCACTCCTCCCATATTGTCTTCTGTTGTTCCCATTGACATCGTTGCGAACAAGGTTTTTCAACAATGTGTACGATCAAAACCAAATGCCACCAAAACTGTCAATTGAAAATGACATGTCTGTGTATCTCTCTGAAAGGGTTCCCAAAATTGATTTACTTATTGAAAAGAGCCAAGCTCATCAATCTCATTAAATACGTAATTATGCATTGACTAAAATTATAAAGAAATACTACTTGTCTGTTATTTATTCTACAGCATCCATACATTTTATATAATATTCTTCTCAGGGAGTATGCCAACGCACTCAGGCAGGACGAAAGGGTAAGTGGGAAAAAAGTTTGAGAACCCCTGAGTTAATAAGCTTTTTTTTTTTTTTTCGCTGTGTGAGTTGAACTCGGAATAATGGCAAGCTAGGCAACCATGTCACCACCGAAGGACGAAATCATGATTTTCTGCATGATAAACGAACATATTACAACTATACCACGGCAAGGTTTTGCTAGTTGGTGGCAGAAGAATACATTTTACTATGACAACATAATAAAATAAATAAAAACGTAAAACTTGCGGTAATCTAAATATTTCACTAATTTACAAATAAGTCTCGCTTAACCAAATTGGAGTTCTTGCTGAACTTTGTACATCAATATCTTAAACCACGACTACACTTAAAATATTTTACCCGATTAATATGTGTATTTTTCAATTTCATGAGATTAGTGAACCTAAACCAAAATACTCACTTTCAATTTGAACTCTAACTGTGGAAGGACTGCTGTCAACATGTTAGGACAAATTGCGTTCAGTTCGTAAATTAAATTATATATATTTGCTGTGAGACTGCTTTCTGATTTTCCAAGGATAAGAGCATTGTTGAAGAACTAAAAATTGAAAGAAAAAAAAATACATTTACAATTAACAGAATGAATCGAAAGAACTAATTTCTCAGCCTCATGTGTTGAGCTCATATTTGACTTAATTCGATTTACAAACATTGGGGAGGGGGAGAGAGAATACAAGGCTGACCTTGATCCAGCAACCTCCAGGTTGCTGTTTTAACATTCTGCCTAACGAAACACAGCTAGCATGGTCTAATTACACACATGTCTACACATACAGTAATCTCTCTCAATAATGTTCTAATGAACAATTATTTCTGTTTAACGACTGCATTTGGCAAAAATACAGTCGTTAAACGGACGTTTTTGTCCTGGAAAATGCTGCATAGAATCGTACACTTTCCAATTAACATCCGTTTACATTTAACAGCATTTTTCTCTGTGCTTTGAAAGTCATTAATCGGAGAAATCATGGTATATAAAATTTCTAATCTACAGCTGTTAAAGCAAAGTGCTGTAAGAGGATTAGATTGAAGGAAATCCCTATGCTCTGTGCTCTTAGCTCATACTAAAGCCTAATTTGACTCACAAGAATCGGAAAATATTTAATGAATTAAATCTTTTTATTAAAAAAGTCTAAAAGCATTAATCGAAAACAATACATTATATCAATTCCCACCACTCATTAAAACAAAAGTTTATATTCCAAACAAGTGGGGAGACATACACAGTCAAATGTTAGATTGAACTTCACAAAAATTACAACATATAATAAAAATGAATCACCAAAAATGCATTTTACACTTCGAATGCCTGCAAAAGTCCACTATACATAAACATGTAGACAAAAACTAGGTCTATTATAGTCCAGAAAGATATTAAAATGAAGTTACTTACAGCATGTACATAAGGTTCTAAAGTACTAGACGTTCTTTTTATTATGTCTTTTGCTAAAGCGTAAGCATTTTTCTTTTGTGTCTGTAACAATACAAAATTATCTATTAGAAAACCATGTAAAAATTCTATGCAAAAAAATACAATTATATATATTTATTCCAGATGTTATAAAGAAAAAAAAAGGGGAGACTTGTAAAATAAAAGTTGAGCAGACCAAATATTAAAAATAATTTTAAATTAATAATTTTCTTAAATTTGAATCAGTTTGTTTTACAGCATAAGAACTGCAATGAGCATACTGTGCAAGGATATATGGTTTGCTGAAGAATCTGAACCTCTTAAGGCTTGGAGAACCCAATTCTTGACTGTAGTAAGCAATTTGTCAATAAACATTCTACTTTGGCAACGTTGGGAGTCGAACCCGACTAATAGTACAATAAGTGAACAAATTAGTACCACCACTGAGGCCCTAAATTTGAATCAATCTCAGTAGGGATCCACAATTAACTATTCATACAGTAGCAAGTTCTGATATAATACGATAATTTTGTTACTGAAGCAAACAATAGGGTTAGGTGCAAAAAATCTGAAAAAAAAAATTATTCGTAACTACTCTAGTTGACTTTACAAAAATAATGTGCTTAAAAGAAAATGGCTAAAATAGCATAAATTAATAAGGAAAGAAGATAAGTAGAAGGTGTCACACAACAAAAAAAGAAAAAAACCCAGCTGAATATAGTTTTCGATACTGTATAAGTTGAAAGGTATTGTATGGAAAAATTAGGTCGATGCATTTTCCTTGGAGGTAGGTTAAAAAAAATATTCAATTTTTACAGCTTGACTACTTTTCATTTGCAAAGATGATATTGTGGAACACAAGGTTAGAGTTCAATCCACAATTGGCTCTTCTTCTACTTTCAACACTACGGTCATTGTATTTAAAGGCTACAACTTTTTTTTTAATTTTCCTCAGCACACTCGCATCCACAGAAGTGGAAAGTTTTCTTACTTTAGGAGCATAGGTTTCATTCCTAAAAAATATTTTTTTTCTATAGTCTGCATTTCTAATATTACCTTGCTTCATCAAGATTAAAAACATGATCCAAGCAGTAGCTCTTTTCTTCAAATATTTTCAATAATCATAGGAAGAAATACGTTTGCCATTTCTACGTCGGCAATTGTGGCTTTGTAACAGAACTTACTATGGAAACCACATTAGTCCTTGAATACAGAAACCCAAAAAGTGGATGGAAGTGGTACATCAAATTAGATCTTTTCAAACTCACATCCAATCCTTAATGCAAATATTTCAATGTAAAGTACTTATAATGCTGTTGAAGAATAAACATTGAATAATCCTTCAAATATAAGGAAAAAAATAACTGTTTTAAACTTTGTGATTTTAAATTTAATAACTAAGCTAAGGTGGATACTGACCTTCCTTGGATCGATGATTTGAGCAAAAATAATGTCAAGAAGTTGCTGCGATATGTTGTCTGCTTCCACGATTAATGGACACATCATATCAAGCATGAAATTTTTCACTTTGCTGGAATGATTATCGCTGAAACGAAACCATTCATGCAAGTAAATATCATGTCAGTACATTCATGCAAAATATAGAGAAAAAAATACATAAAAGTAAACCTGCTTAAGTTGTTTTTATTCTGAACTAATAAAACCAGCACTATGTTAATAAGACAATTTTACAAAATTATAGTATTCCTGTAATATTTTTATGACCCAGATATTGTCATAATTATCAAATCTGTTGGTAGAGGTCTTGTAACCTCCCGTTTTGGCTATGAGTTGTTCAAAATCCAGCTGTTATGTTGTCAAAGTTATACGAATCAGCTTCACCAGGTATTGATTATAAGGACGTCACAACAGTTAAACTTCGGGTACACTGTCACAAACATAGTATTATTCCAATAAATGTACAACTGTACACATGGTGTTTACCAAATTTATTTCAAACTTCCCAAACTTTCAAGATCGAATCTTAATCAATTTCCAGTTGCTAATTACAGTAAACAACACACAACCAATCAAAAATTACACAATCAAAACAGGTTCCAAGACCATAAAATCACTAACACATACCCCAAAAGCTATTTATAACTCATTTACAGTGAATTTACAAATACAAAATTTGTATTAAAAAAAATGCATGTTTACACTAAAAACTTGCTTTAATTAAATATTTACAACAACGCTTCCATTTGGTCCTTTTTTAGTTAATTATAAAGGAGTTTATATAATCACAAAGCTGATGCTTTATCGTTTATTTTATTTAAAGTGTGTATGACTATATATAAAGGAGAGTTGATTGGTATGATCAAAATCCCATTTTGGGTTTTGGCTAAAAACACTTTAAAAAAAAATAAAATATATATAATATAAAAAATAAATACATAAAAATATATATAAAAATAATATATAAATACATAAAAATATATATAAATACATAAAAAAATATATATAAATAATAATAAAAATATATAAATACATAAAAATATATATAAATACATAAAATATATAGATATATAATATCTATATATACCATGCAAACATTTTCTCTTGAGAAATATATGGACATAAATTATATTAGTATATGCATAATATTAGTATATACATAAATTATATTAGTTTTGGTGCAAAAGGGTTAATTTTTGGAAGATGTTTAGTTAAAAATAGAAGATTTTCAAAATTTTCAGTATGCAATGCAATACAAAAAGCACAGTTTAAAAAAAATTATTTTAATAAGCTATATTTATTATAACAATGACTCTCAGATTTCCCTGACTTAGGCCATTGCACTTCACTAACCTTTTCCAACAAAAACAAAATTCCCCAACTTTTATAGATCAATAGACACCCTATGTAGATAAAAAATTCTTAAACACCACTTAACCTTAAACTAAACAACAATATCAATCAACGTTTATTGGCGTAGTGATACCAACGCCGATGGTATGGCGTGATTAGATGGTGAAACGTTCGAAAGAAAATAAATATTTCTGCCTTCGGTGGGACCTGAACCCACGACCTTCCACTTGCCGGGCGGAGGCTCTACCCACTGAGCTACGAACGACAATATATAATCTCTTTACGAACGTATATAAAGACTATTTACTGTTGCTGGTTATTTCGCAGAATGGTGTAGTACATGGACTACTATTTAAACCAAATTGCAAAGAGACTGGTATTAAATTGATCGAAATGCCCGTTGCAGCATATGTATTTATATAAATCGAACACTACGCAGATTAAATTAAACAACAATATAAATCAACGTTTATTGGCGTAGTGATACCAGCGCCGATGTTATGGCGTGATTAGATGGTGAAACGTTCGAAAGAAAATAAATATTTCTGCGTTCGGTGGGACTTGTCATTTGCAGCTCGGTAGGTAGAGCCTCCGCCCGGCAAGTGGAAGGTCGTGGGTTCAGGTCCCACCGAAGGCAGAAATGTTTATTTTCTTTCGAACGTTTCACCATCTAATCACGCCATAACATCGGCGTTGGTATCACTACGCCAATAAACGTTGATTGATATTGTTGTTTAATTTAATCTGCGTAGCGTTCGATTTAAATAAATACCATTTAATCTTTCAGAAATTTGCTTGGCAATCTTATGTATGCAATTAGACATAATTCAAGTCACACAACAAATGGAAAATAGAAAAAAAAAATTAATTTAAAATGTTACTTTTACTGATCAAAATGCCAAAACAATTTTTGTGTTTTATATTAAAGGGCAGTTAAGATATACCATGCTGAGATCTACAGTTTCTGAAGGGATGAAAACCTCTTTTGCATAGGGAATCAAATTGTGGAATGCAGATCTATAGAAAAAAAATAGCAAGCACATGCGGTATCTGCTGGAATCAAACTTGGTTAATTCGTAAGGTAATCAAACACTTTACCAATATGACATTGCAGGGTTAATAAAAAATACATATATCACACATTTTCTTATTTGAAAATTGTACCAAAAAAAAACTTATGATTTCTCACAGAACACTTACTTGACAATGCTAAATATAAGACCGAACAGTTTTGTGAATATTTCTTGATTTTCCTCAAGTTCGATGCATATGTTAAATGTCTTGACCCATGCCAAATTCTGAGGAATAAAAATAAAAAATGAAAGGTTTAATTAAATTAAAAATAAATTAATACTGAACACATTTCATTTTTAATGGTCAATTTTGACAAGAAATATGACATAAAAATGTTACGGGGGAAACGCTTTGAAAAAATATGACAAATTTTATGGCCTCAAGCTTAGTAAAGAATTCCAAAACTACACATTACTAAAGGACATGTAAACATACATGATGTTCGAAATAAAAAAAATACATGAATATAAAAAATATATATACATGAAAAATATAGATGAAACTAAAAACATATACAAGATAAAAAGATATACATATAAATAAAAAGATATACATGAAAATAAAAAGTTTTGAATACATGAATGTAACAAAAACATGGACAAGATTTCATTGAAAACTTTTATAATCATCTCGGCAATGTACAAAAACATGTAAAAAATATATTAAAATTAAATTTAGTAACTATTTTAATAATTATGTAATATGTTGGAGATCATGAAAGATTAGCAAAACCATTCGTTTTTTCAGAAGGGATGGGGAATGCATTCCATCATATTTCCATTCATCAAAAAGGGTGTCTGAAATGTCATTCACTATCAAATGATCGTTTAGATTCCGTAGGGAAACATTACAAACTAGATTAATCATTTCACTTTTTTATTTTCGAAAACTCCAACACTGCAATACAAAACGATTTTATATTTCTTTTTCTTTCGGCTCTCGTTCATTTGCAGTTATGCGCTATGTTGTATTTAGCGAGTTATTTCTGTTAATTTCTTGTGAATATTTTTCACCACAAAAGTCCCCCCCACTACTCAAGAAACTTGAGTGTGATAATGCATAGTAGAAAAAAAAAATGTTGAGAATGTAAAGGAAGACATTTGAGTGTGACGAATTTTAAATGATACTATAGGTTTATTAGTATTAAATACTGTCTTGAAAATGTACCTTCCTTTCTGATTTGGTAGTGTTTGATGAAATGTGTGATTTGCCTTTTAGACAAGATTTAATAAGTATTTTTGAATTTTCTTTGTTGCTTCTTTCGTTGTTGCTGCTTGCGTAGGTATGAGTTGTAATTGTTAAATCTTCTGTTTCTTGTAAAAGATATGCTGATTTAATAAGATCTATACATACCACAGATTTAAGTCCATTTATGTCGATTTTAAAAGTTCTTTCGTAACTTGAAATGATTTTGTAGGGGCCCGAATGTGGTTGATTTAAAGAAGGCATTTTGTCGCAATGTAGAAATACTTGAGTGCATGTGTTTAAATCAGGATGAACAAAAATTTAAGGTTTGTTGTGAGTCAAAGTAGATTTCGGTTTCAATTTAGCTATTAGGTTGGGTAAAGATGATATATGATATTGAAAAAACTTTATCAAATATGTCCACAGGTAATCGAAGTATTGTTACATATACCATTTCTGCAGGTGTTGCTTGAATATCTTCTTTGATTGCTGTAGTGTTTGATTCCAAGTAGTGTTATTGGCAATGCATTTGTTTATTTTGTTTCATGAACCATGAGTGATGCTTTTAAATGTCTATGGAATCATTCTATTAAACCATTTGCCTGAGGATGATAAGCCGTGGTTTGGATTCTATTTGTTCCTAATAATGCTGTAAGTTATTTGTACAATTTTGATTGAAATTAACCCCCTTAATCAATAGTTATTGTTATTGGACACCCGAATCGAGATATCCATTCTGTAAATATTGTCTTGCATACTGTCTCTGCTGAACAATCAGATAGGGGGAATGCTTCAGGCCATTTGGTAAATCTATCGATTATAGTTAGACAGTAAATTTTTCCATCTGCTGATGGTAGTGAGCTAATGCGTTGACAAGGCATGCAGGTTCGAATTCATATTTTAATTTCTTTTTTCATATATAAGGCCAAACATATCTCGAAAAGATGAGTTTTACAATTCCTGGATGAGAAAGTCCATGAAAATGGTCAAATATGATTTTCCAAAAATTTTCAGGTACATATGGTCTAGGATGACCGGTAGATATGTCGCAATACAGTTCAGTTTCCATAACTGATGATGGTTTAAGAACTAATGGAAGTGATGTCAAGCCATTTAATAATTTATGTAGCTCTTTGTCTTGCTCTTGAGCTTTTGGTAATTCCTGAAAATTTAGTGTAGTTGCTACTGAAATAGAGTTTATCTCTATTCATGAAAGAGCATCGGCTACTGTATTTCTATTCCCTTGGATATGTCGTATATCTGTTGTAAACTAGGAAATGAAATCGGGGTGACTGAGTTGTCTTGGAGCGCATTTCTCTGGTTTTGTTGAAAAGCATAGATGAGTGGGGTTTTTTATCTGTGTATATTGTGAAGTTTCTTCCTTTGAGCATATATTGTAAATGTTTTATCCCAGTGAAGATGGCAATTAGTTCTCTGTCGTAAGTGTCGTACGTTGTGCGTCATTTAATTTTATAAAAAGAAATGCTATTGGTTGCCATATGGTATTATTTAGTTGCGTAAGGGTTCAACCTATTGCTGTGTTTGATACATCCACCCACAAGGCAAATTTAGCTCCTGGAATTGGATAATTAATCAGTGTTGCTGTAATAAAGGCTTTTTCAGAATTTTCTGTCCATTGCAGAAGTTTTTGTTTGGACTGGTTATGATGTTCCTTGTTTGTTTGATTTTTAAGTAATTCTGTGATTGGTGATAAAATCTGCGCAGCATGTGGTATAAATTGTCGATAGTAATTGTACATTCCAAAGGATCTTCATAAGTGTGTTAGAGAAGTTGGTCTAGGATAATCTTGAATTACAGAGACTCGTTCCAGAATTGGTTCTAAACCTTTGTTGGATATCTTGAATCCAAGAAAATCTAATGCAGGAATGCCGAAAATGCATTTGGAGAGGTTTATGCATAGACCATATTCTTGTAATCTAGTAAACAGGTTTTCCAAATGTTGAAAATGTTCATTTCGGATTTTTATGCCACGAGAATATCATCTATGCAAGCATAAACTGCTTTTAAGCTTCTTGTCACTTCGTCAATGAGTCTCTGAAATGTGGCGGAGGCGTTACAAAGGCCATATTGCATTCGAGTATTTTCATATAAACCGAAAGGTGTTATTATTGCAGTTTTGTGAATGTGTTCTATTTTTATTAGTACGTGATATGTTTTTATTAGATCTACATGTGAGTATATGGTAGTACCATGAAGTTGAGCAGTAAAATCTGACAAATTTGGAACACGATATCTGTCTTCGATTGTTTATGCATTTAAGCATCTGTAGTCTCTTACTGGACGCCATTTGTTGTTGCCTTTTTTGGGTACTATATGTAAAGGTGAGGTGTAATTGCTGTTCGAAGGACTCATGTGTCCAAGATTGAGCATTTAGCAAAATTCTTGTTTGACAATTTTCAGCCTGTCTGGTACTAATCGTCGAGATTTTGTATACACAAGTTGTCCTGTTGTTTGTATGTGGTGTTCCACAAAATGTTTTATAGGTTGTCCTGTTTGGGGAGATGTGGTGATTGTTTTAAATTTGCTTAATAGATCGTGATATTTGCTGTTTCCATTTATGAGTTTAATGGAATGTATTTTCGCTATTTGAAGTTTGCATTCTGTTTGTAGTTTTGTGGACATAACAGGAAGACGTCTCGGCAAATCTGGAATAAGATCGAAATGAAACAAGAAATATGCTCCTATAATAGGGGTTGACGCAGTTCCTACTAGGAAAGTCCATTGGAATGGTTTGCATAAGTTGATATTAAGTCAATATGTAAAAGTGCGAATCGTGCATCTGGCATGGCAAAGGTTCCAATAGGCACTTTTGTGTGGTGATGAATTTTCAAACGTTGGTTAAGGTTTGATTTCCATGGATGTTAATTGTTGTTGTATTTGCTGATAACCTCATGCTTGGTTGTTTACATTTTCGGGCTGGTGTGGCAGAAATTATTGAAACGTAGGATGCTGTGTCTATTAGGAAAAGTACATTTGACTTTTTATCTGTAATAAAAACGCGACAGGATATGCATGACAAAGCGGCTGTTGCTATTTCTCTTTGCCATTGTCGTTTTTTTCGAAGTTTCGTGGTGAGGTACATTTTTGTGACTTTTTCCCAAAAGTGTGATGATACCAACATAATTCTTGTTGAGGTGTAGGACTTTTATTTTGATATCGATATCGTCCTCGTGAAGTGCTTCGGGATCGTTTTAGATTCCTAATCTCTTTGCGGAGTTCTTTTATTTTTTGGAATAGTTTTTGTTCACTAGTTCATAGAGTATGGTAGGTAACTGAGTTCATCTGAGTTGGATTTACTTCTTGTATCTGGTCAGCTGTTTGAGCTGCATTTTCGAGTGTTAGAGGTGTTACAACTGCTAATATTGATTGGGTAGAAGAAGAGAGTTGTTGTAGGAATAATTCTATTAATAACTCGTCTGACACTTTTTGAAATTTTGCATGGTGTCTCACTTCTCGTGATAATTCCGTTGGACGTCTATTGCCTATAGGTTAACATGCAAGTAGTTTGCGTAATCATGCCGAACGAAATTGGCTGGAACGTTTGGAACTCTGTTCGTAAAACATTATATGGATCTGTTTGATCTGGTGTAACTATAACGTCGTGAATAATTGATGCTACTTCTGGTGGCAGGGAGGCGCAACAACATAATTATATTTCACTGCAGTGATTGGTTTTGGAGTTCCTAGTAGAAATGTGCTTTCACACATAGAGAACCATAATGCTAGATCATTAAAGTTGAATGGTGGTATTTTGACAGCATTTATTTCCGTCAACACTTGCTTTTGAAGTGATAATTGAATTTAATAGTGTTTAGTTTCTTACCCGATATTCTTTACAGATGGTCACCAATTGAAGTGTCGTTCATTATCAAATGATTGTTTAGGTTGCGTAGAGAAACATTACAAACAACATTAATTATTTCACTTTTTTATTTTCGAAAACTCCAACACTGCAAGAACACACAAAATGATTTTATATTTTGTTTCCTTTCGATTCTCTTTCATTTGCAGTTACATGCTATGTTGTATTTAGCGAGTTATTTCTGTTAATTTCTTGTGACTATTTTTTGCCACAAAGGTATTCAAATTCCGTTTCAAACTTCTGACTTTTCCAGGTTTCCAGACCAAATCTTAATCGATTTCCAGTCGCTAATTACAGTAAACAACACACAACGCATTAAAATTTGCGTAATAAAAATAAGTTTCAAGACCATAAAATTTACTAATGCACACCCCAAAGCCATTTATAACTCAATTACAGTGAATTTACAAATATAAAAACTATTAAAAAATGCATTTCTTTACACTAAAAACTTGCATTAATTAAATATTTACAACATTTTCATTTGGCCCTTTTTGAGTTCATTATAAAAGAGTTTAGCTATACAATCGCAAAGCTAATGCTTCATCTTTTATTCCATTTAAAGTGTGTATGATTATACATATGGGAAAGGATATTGGCATGATCAATATCCCTTACAGATTAGATAATTTAGTTAAAAGAAAAAAAAAAAATTTTTAGTTTTCATTATTATGTATTTGGCAAACATTTTCTCCTAAGAAATATATGACCTTAATAATTTTATATAAATTATATTAGTTTTGGTGCAAAAGGGTAATTTTTGGAAGAGGTTTAGTCAAGAGTATAAGTTTTTCAAAATTTTCAGTATGCAATGTGGTACAAAAATCACAGTTCAGGAAAATTATTTTAGTAAGCTATTTATTATAACAATGAATTTCAAACTTCCCTGACTCAGGCCTTTGTATTTCAAATTTCTCTGACTTTTCCAGTCAGAAAAACTTTCCTGACTTTTCCAGGTTTTCCAGATGAATAGACACCCTGATCAAAGTAAATGTAACTCTCTGGACTAATTCCCATTTGTTAAATTTGGTGCGTTCTTTGGTGGTCATTCTCTTTAAGATACAGCTATCACATTTTATTCATTCACTGATTGAGAATGAATATCCCTTGGCAAGAATGAGCTAACATGCGATTTAGGGTCCACAATCAAACCTCATTAATGCAAACCTTCGTAGTGGAAAAAAAAAATTTCATTTTAAAAGTAGTCCACATTGTCCAGGAAGTTTGAGCGTTTTAAGGTGCAAAGACAATGAGGGTCCTCTGCTACACCAGGACCTATAATTTTCCAAGGAATACGAATCTCTTTAGGCCTAGGTCAGTGGTCGGCAAACTTTAGACGCTAAAGAGCCAATTTCACCATGAAAGGCATGGGGAAAATTTAAAAGAGCGCTAGTTATATTTTAATAAATAATTTCTAAATTAATAAATAAATTACGAAATTTAATTAATAAATTATTAAAAATATTAATTAATAAATTATTTAAAGGTAATACATTATTAAAAAATATTAATAAATAATTTTTTAATAAAATATATGGCATAATCAATACACCATCATATACACATTTATGTAAATAATATATTCATAAATAATTCACATGCAAGTAGTAAGCATTTTAATTAATGAGAACAATGTGCTTGCATTTCCTTAGAAAGTTTTATAATATTAAGTGTGTAATTTGCTTTTAATTTTAAGCATGAATCCAAGTTCACATCGGTTATTTGGTTTCTGAATTTATTTTTTAATAATGTTCATGTTGGAAAACGTTTGTTCATATGTGTATGTCAAGCCAAAGATACTAAGAACACCAAATGCGAACTTCTTCAACTCGTATGAATCCGGCAAGCTCTTCCAGGTATTGAAGATAATTTCATTTGTCTTTTGTACAGTTTTGATAGCAATTAGCATGTTCTTTGAAAGCAAAGTGCATTTTTATCTTTCTAGATTCTCAATTTCAGTAGCAAGACACATAAATTTTGATTTCCATAAATCTTTACTAGCCGTCTAGCAATTGCATTTCAAAAGTTGCTATTCCAATTCCGAACGGACATAATCTTAATTCGGTTACTTTTGCTTTGAGAAGATCTATAATAAATTAATAAATGCCAGGGTTTCTTTTACTTGTTGAAAGTCTTGAAATCTCCTTAGAAAAGATTCGTTCACTTTTAAAATTGCTGTTTTGAATAATTCTGTATCAATTTCAACATTGGTTTCGTTTTCATATTGCGATATTTTGAAAAATGAAATAAGTTCCCCTTTCTATGTCATTAACCAAAAGAACCATTTTTCTTTCAAAAGAAATAACTTCTTCAAGAAGCGAAAACGCAATATTTCCTTTACCTTGCAGTTTAATGTTAATTCAGATGTGTCGTTACGTCCACTATAAAATGTAACTTTTGCAACCACTAATCTTGCAATTCTGAATAATGTACGCCTTGTTTCCAAGGAATAGTTCGATTTCTTTTAAGCAAGAAGCAAATCGTTTTAGCATTTTACCTCTTGAAAGCCATCGCACATTGTTAAAAAGAAGATCTGAATATTCGCCGTTCATTTCACTAAGAAGCTCTTTAAATTGACGGTGATGAAGCTTTTGTGCTACAATTTGTTAACGGTCTTAATTACTAAATTCATAACTTGACTAAATTCTTTTGGAACCGTTTGTGCACAAAAAGCTTCATGGTGGAATATGCAGTGAAAAAAAAAAAAATCACCTTGTAATTAATTTTTGCTTTTAAAATGTAAATAAATCCTTTTTCGGAACCCAACATACTCTTGGCTCCATCTGTTGCTACTGACATAATTTTAGTCGGTGGGATGTAATTTTTTCCATACAACTAACGACAGCATTTGCAATATCCACTCCTTGGGTCTGGCCTTTAAGTGGCAATAAGCCTAAAAGTTCTTCTTTGGGACCTTCGGATGAAATATAGCGCACAAAAAGGCAAATTTATGCTGTATTTTATGTGTCGCAAGACTCGTCTACTGCAATTGATATGGCTGAAACTGATGTAATATCTTCCGCTTGTTGGTCAGTTACGTTTAAGGCCATCTTAGCCATTCTATCTGTTACTGTTTTAGCAGACAAATACTTTCAAATTTATTTAAGATGTCAGCTTTATATTTAAAATCTGCAAAGAGTTCTTTAGATACATTTGCAAATCAGCTTTTAATGTACTCGACATCCCTAAAAGGTTTTCTTCTAATAGCGATTTCCTGGCTCGCTATGAAGCTGGCAATATAAATGGCATTAGCAGATTGCAATCAACTATTAAATGTAGTGGTTGATTTCTTTCAAACTTGTTTGAAGTTCTTCTACTGCTTTCCTTCACATATCACCAGCAGGATATGTTGTGACAAATGAGCCATGCTTTATTTGAAAGTGTCTTTCTACATTCGACTTCTTATTTGCAAGTTGTTCTTTGCAAATAAGACATGTGGGAAGACAATTTGAGTTCGCAATTAACGCAAAAGACTCAGTCCATTCACTTTTGAATTCGCAACGTTCATCTGCTATTTTTTGTATTTTTTTCTTGTAAGTCATTTAACGGTATCTATAAACAAAGGTTAAAAATATACTTTGAAGAATTAAATAAGAAAAAAACAAATAGAACACAAAATGTGACGAGCAATTTAAGTAATGTGGCCAGGAAATCACTAGAATGGCAACCCAGAAGGGACCAAAAAAAAGCATTAAATTATCTTCCGATGTCGGCCACGTTAGTGTTAGCACCAAACATTCAAAGGGAGTATTGTGGAAAAAAAAAGTGATTTTTAAGTAAAAATTACACTAAAACTTTACCGAAAATCCGGAGCAAAGAAATTATAAATCCAGGCAAAAACACACCTCGAACGATATTTATAACAACGTTAAATAAGTAGTTCAGCAGAGCGAAATTCTGCTTATTAGTCGCAAGCCTTCATGTTGCCCCCCCCCCACAAAAGAAGATTATAATGGGGTATGGTAGCCTGCCTAGTCTTTAGATCTCCACAACGTTGTTACTACTACTACTATTATTGTCGGTAAAGATGTATGAAAAAAAATATTATCCAAATTTTACTTCATGCCAACTTCAATCTCGCCGATATACTACTACAAGATTGAAACTTTTTTCAATAACCTTGACAATTATGTTGTTACCTATATGCTACTGAATAGCTCATTTGCAAATGCATTTCCATTTTAGTTATTTCCATTCCTGTAACAATGACAGCTTCATGTGTAATTAACACAAAATGCCTGTACGGCTTTAAAAGTATCCAGTAGTCACCTTACCTCGAGAAGATAAAAGTATCGTTTGAAAATTGTGTCTTTAGGGTCTTCCAATCCTTGAAGTTGTTCAATGAAAAACTCGAAAATAGTCTGCAAGTACAGAAATGTAAATTATGTACAAAAGCATTAACAAACATGCCTTTTCATCAATGACTTAAATTACAATAACAAAATTAAGCTATAGAAATGAGATACAAGGTACTAAGAAAGAAATTTACATACAAAAGGTTAAACACTGGTAAAATAGCAATGAAAAAGATCACTCAAGCTTTCGGACGCATCAGCAGCAGTCCTTCATCAGGAGTAATCCATTACTCAAGTTCAATCTTTTGTATGTAAAAATGAAGCCATATTGTATGAAGCAGTGTACCCAAAAAATTTACCTAACACTACACAAAATGTCTAAAAGTTTTACAGTGCAAGGATAGCAAGGGTCACGCTGCACCAGGACTTACAATTTTCCGAGGAATCCAAACCTCTTAAGGCCTAGGGAACCAAACCCCGGACTACGGTGAGCAGTTAGTCGGTGAGCAGTCTTTTTTTTTTTTTTTTTGGAGCACCATTGGGAGTCAAACCTGGGATAACCGCATGATAGGTAAACACATTACCACTGCAAGGCCTACAACGTGTAAGAAATAATGTTGACAATAAACGTAGTTTGTATTTTAGGACATAAGGCCACCTGGGATCATGCTGTGCAAAGACCAGCCGTTTTCTGGGGAATCAATCTCCTTACACTAGGGAATCGAGTCCCAAATTGGGGATTTGAAGGAAAAAAAAGTGGGGGGTGAGGACAAGTGATGGGTACCTATTGGAGTTAAATCCTGGTGGATTAGTAACATGGTGGCCGAATGTGGTACTATTATATACCATGCAAGGAGAAGTTAATATTGTCTATTCTTAAACTTGTTATATGAAGCAATGAAAACAGTAAACTGAGGGTAAATACAGTAAAACTTTTCCATATATCAAACTTCAGTATATCGAAATTCTTTGTATATCAAAGTTTTGACGACTCCCTGCAATTTGAAGTCCCTGTTCATTAGTACGTTAAAAAAAAACTTCAAAATATTGTGAATTTTTTATGAAACCTTCAGCTTTTTCAATTTCTGAAAGTCCTTTATGTACCTTTTAAACAATGAAAAAATATATTATCACATAGAAAACGGACAATCCATTATTTCACATTTCAACACATATCCCTAACAAACGAATGAGGAAAAGAAAAATGCTAGTTACTTAGAAATGAGGCATCCACAAAAGTTATTTAAAGGTCACATTAAAAAGCAAACGTTATTAATATTTTTACCCAACACATTAGATAAAATGTTAATGCTGCAACCCGCTTGACTGAAACCAGTGGTGCCTCAGGAAGTGATGACACAGTTTGAAGTTCCCCATTCAGATAATGAAGTTTAATATCCTAATTAGTTTCGTTCATTTATTTGAATTTTAATAACACAAGGACAGCAAGGGTCATGCTGAACTGGAACCTACAGTTTTCCAAGGAATCCAAACCTCTCGGGGGCTTAGGCAACCAACTCCCAAATTACAGTGAACTCCTTCAGCACGGTTGTCAGTAGAAACAGGGATAACCACATGCTAGGTGAACCCGTCACCACTGCACAGCTCTAATTACTTTCGATTCGTGTTTTATGGCGTGACGACAGTAATGCTCATGTCAGACAAAGATCAATAGCTTTTCAAAAGATATGAACCTCTGCTGCTTAGAGAATAAAACTTATTTTTGCAAAGTAGATGAATATGTTATTACAAGATTCTAAATAAAGCATATTAAATACTCTAATTAAATAGAGTGTATCAAATGTTCTGAATTAAAGGATGTTTAATGCTCTAATTAAAGCATGTTACGTGTACTCGTATTAATGAAATCAATGAGTGTTATTTTATGTTATCAGCACTGATCAGGGTACCGAACCATGGATGAAGAAGAAAATCCCTCATTCTAAGAAAAGCACATTTTATCTGACGAAGTGATTAGCCCAAGGATACGAGTTGTTACACTATTGGTAATGACTGGAAAAAGTTGGTGTGATTTTACAGATACTAGAAAAATGGATGGTCAATAATAATATACCTTCAAGTGATCTGGGTCTTTGTAAGGGGCTTCAGGTGCAAAGACCCTGAAAACATCAGCGATGCAGCAAGCAATTAACAGACGTACGTCTTTGCTGGGATGCTCCAAGAACGGTTCCAAAGCAAGGTGCAAGGCCAGTGGGACGAAAGCCGTGTTGTCATCATCTTGGCTCATGTTTTGAAATGCCTGAGCACATTCCTGAAAAATAAATTAACTTCAAACTGAGCCAACGAGTTAATAAAACAATTTTTAACCATTGCTCACAAGTCATATTTTATTATATTAAAAATTAACATATGTATTGTATATTAAAACTGTATGGAGGCTTGTTTAGAATGTAGCTGCTTACTTCCTACCTCCAAAATTGCGGCGTAATTGTTTGTGTTTTTATGGCATAAGGTCAGTGACAGTCATGGAGCATCGAGACCTACAGTTTTCTGATGAATCCAAACTTCTGTTGCCAAAAAAAAAAATACCCCAAACTATGGTGAGTGGAAGAATGGCATAGGTTCTAAAGGCTAGTTCACACTGGAAAAACGTGTCTCGAAACTTTGGTCTTCATTTCATTCTCCATTGTCGAGGTGGCTTGTAGATTTTTGTAAGTGACTGGTAAAACATAAGCTCTAATAGTCATAATGGCTAGAATTTTTTCACCTTGGTGAAGGTTGGTTACCAGTGTGCTACGAAAGAGCAGTGGACCTGCATTTTACCCAAGACATCTGAACCTATTAAGGCCTACGGAACCAACCACCGAACTATAGCGGGCAGTTAATTGGCAAGAATTCTTTTTTCAGCACAACTGGAAGTCAAACCCAGATTAACGGGTCATTTAGGTGAACATGTCACCACAAGGCTACTATAACACAATTGCACACACAATGAAGTTTACTCTGGGAATCGAACCTAACACACTAGTCTAGACGAGGTGGTCACAGCCACTGAGCCACATGAACATCAGCCAATAGATCCTTAGTAAGGTAACTATACAATAAATATTTATGAGAAAAATGCACATGTTTAGAAAATATACATATATATATTTTTTTTTTTGCTCCTTACTCCCTCCTCCCAAGTTATAATCAGTGAACACAGCCACTGAGATTTAATTTCGGACGGGGTGACATCTTTTAAGTATTTTTGTAGTCATCGATTCCCATGGTGGTATCTACTGATGCAACAGAGACATGGCTCGCATTTACATAAAAAAATTTGGCAACAATGTCTTACTTTACGTGAGTAATTCCCCAATATTCTCGCATATATCAAAGCCATGCTACGAAAATACAATAATCAGTGGGAAAAACGACAACTGATCCTTGACTGATCATTAGGGTCTCGGAAACTATTTAAATATACTCTATAAAATAAATTTTTTAATTGCACGCACACACGATATATCCTTAAGCAGGAAAATTTAAATAAATGTAAATTAAACGTTTATCTTTTACACAAATATGCCTCAAAGGTCAACTGAACAGTTTCAGCATTATCATTTTCTGCACAAATTTTGCAGCAGCAAAAAATTTGGTATCTCTTGTACTCGGCAAATATGCAGAAAATTTGTTGTAATAAAATTTTTGGCAGCATAAAATGGAGGTCACAATTTAATTATGGTAGACAAAACGTGCATCGAGTATAGTACAAAGGATATTTATACAATTAAATCTTGCGAACGTGAACACATCATTAACATAAATTACTTTTAATATGAGCTATTCTGTGAATCTCTATCAACTCATATAACAATACGCAGAGCTCAACGAATCTGACATCGGTGGGAACTAGATTTTAGCAGTTACTGAGTATGATACCATTTCCTACAAAGGGATACACCCTCCACATACACACACCTTGAGTTTTCTTTTCGAGGTGGACGAGTAGCATTCTTATCTAGCAAGTACAGTTTGCCATGCTTTATTGAGTCCTAGTAATATGATCTTATGACTTTCAGATAACATGAACAAATCTTTAGTCACCATGAGTTTAGAAATTGACTTGGTAGTGTAATCTATCGTCAAAAGAGAACATAGAATAAAACCGTAGCATAATTTTTCAAATACATAGTGACATGCATGACCTATCTCAAACATTTTCTGACCCATCATCCACCAGGGTAGCATGACCCATCTTAAATGTGGAGACAAAAAATTCTTATCCTACAATTCCAGCATGCATCATTGTACAAAATGAAACCTGACAGTCGGCGGAAATAACAAAAGCAGACATCAAAAGGGTCAAGCATGAAATTGACGTAAAACACCAAGTAAAGTACATACTAGTATCAACATTATAGAACATAATTCTTGCTGTTTTGTAGAATATAATGACATTTCAGAAAAACATCACTGTGCTTTGCCAGGAATCGACGGAGGCAAATTCTGAGTGAACATAGAATGTTGCTACTGCATACGTTGACTGGCAGCAGCACTCCCCTTTGGAGGAAAATAGTAGAAGCCAAGACATGGAGGAGAAATTGAAAAGAGGAGAATGGTAATTAATGAGTGAGATTCAGTATTTATGCAACACTGAAAAAGCATGTAGATTTATGATCATCAACAGGGCACATAAATAAGGATAGCTTCTATATTGTTGTGAGTTGTCAAAATTTTAACCAGTTCACTCAACTGCATAACATTTTACAATCAGTTCACCAAAAACCCATCTACTGTACTTGGTATGTGGCAAATCGAGTTTTATTTTTCCACCCCAGTTTCTTATTCTCAAAAGTATTTTAACCAATTTGTGCAAACTGGCTGCAGCTTACCAATGGTTGTAAGGACACAAAAAGATATATATATATATATTAACAAAAAGTTTGAGTTCAGGCAAAGAATAGCCACAAAGTTCTTACTTTCAATCTGCGTACTAGATCATCAGTGCTGAGAGAGGCGGAAATTTCCTTTACTCCAGACGGATAAATTATTTTGGGTGGTTTCGAAGCTCTGGGCATGGTGGCAACTGAAAATGAAAATACAATCTATTACATAAAGTAACTATACCAAAATTAAGGGTACAGATTGACTTGTATTTGCATATGTGTAGTGTTTCATCTAGAAAAAAATTAGGGCAGGGTGCATGGCCTGGCAAAAGGCCATTTTTTTGGCACTCTAAATACACAGATACTGATGATGAATGTTCGCGGTTACGTCACTGCTACTAATTCCTGTACAGAACGTCTTAATTTATTTAGTTCCTATTACTGCTTCCTTTAAATTTTTTTTTTAGTTCCGAGTTAAGTATATGTGAAAGGCGAGCGGAAGGTGTGCGTGATTATTGCAATCTAATGTCAATGTTGCCAGATGGCAAGATTAAAAAATCTCAACTTCATACAAAATAATAATTAAATTAATATAACTATAATTTAGTTAAACAATATCCTATAATATTTCATTTATTCAAATATCCTATACTGTATGACAAGTAAGCTTCATAAAATAGGGATGTAAAACATGCTTAGTTTAAAGCTTAAAGACAAACAAATTGATTTTAACAAAAATTTGATCTCAAAAATAGGTGGAACCGCTAACGTTTGTCGGAGTAGTCCATGGTTGAAAGTCTGCAAACCTGGCAACAGTGATTTGTTTACAAATGTTCATATGCGTATGCAAGAAGTTCATAAGGGGGTTATAGGCTCAATGGGGGGTTACAGAGCTACAACTCACATATTCCTATGTTAAATATACAAAATTTCATTGCAATGGGGGGTTACAACCCCATCAACACCACCCTGCGTACGCCAATGCAAATATTCGTCAGCAATCTGGTTTTGCCAAAACCATCAGTGTTATTACGGAAATGAAATACTGGAGTACAAAATTTTTATAAATCAACAAATTTCATCACGCGTTTTGGATTCTAACGTGGGAATTTGAATCATCATCGGGGAAGGATGGTGCGTTATTTTCCGAGGGTTGGGTGGGACATATGGGCACAAGGGCGGAGAAATTGAAGGGCAGGGCACTAATAAGTATGGCAGGGCGTTGCGCCCTTCTATTTCGCTTTAGATAGAACACTAATATATGTTTTTATAACACAAGAACTGATAGCATCGTGCTGCGATGGGACCTACTTTTTTCCGAGGAATCATAATGTCTATTGTCAAGGGATGTTTGTTTGTGCTTTTATGGTAGAAGTGCTGCAAAAGCCATGCTACACCAGGACTTGCAGTTTTCTGAGGAATCCAAAACTCTTAAGGCTCAGGGAACAAACCCCCAGATTATGGTGAGTTGCCTGATCCATTGTACGTGTAGAACCAAATCTAGGCAGGGTTCAAAATTAGCGGGTGCACTGTGCACATAAATTTTTAATTTGAGTGACATGGTGCACCTAACTATTCAAAAGTACGTTAAATTTATTATTTTAAAAAAAAGAGCAGCGTTTCCACCTTCCCAGTTCTATATGGAAGTGTCAGACGGAGAGTCATCCACCAGCCGAATGAAGGACTCGCCCAAAACTGTAAAATAGGAAGTCAAGTTCCCAAGCATTATTCAAGTGTGGGATGTTTTGGCTATTATGACATTGGTGATTTGTTTCCATATGATGGGACTATCAATGCACAACGCTACCAAGAAATTTTACAAGAACATTACCTGCCTTTCGTTGACAGCCTTCACCCACAGGGAGATGCTACCTTCTAACAAGATCTCGCTAAACCATATACTACACACAAAACAGCTTGGTTTCTCCAACATTGTGTCTAAGTTCTTGACTGGGTTCCAAATTCTCCGGATCTCAACCCAATTGAGGATCTGTAGCGGGCCCTCAAGAAGGAAGTACAAAAAAATTTTCCCACACAAAACATGAGCTAATGATGATTTTTCAGGAAGCATGGACCAAAATTCCACAAGAACTTTGTTATGCCTATGTCGAATCAATGCCCAGACGAGTTGCCGACGTGTATGCAGCAAAAGGATGACCCACAAAGTAGTAATTGTATCACGAAAGCTGGGTGTGCGTAAATTTATTGCCACCGTCTTTTCAGAGGTGTAATGATTCCAGGCATATATCAAGATGCCAGTTATAGGGTTTGTGCTGATTTTTTTTGTAAATCATTGTTCAAGTGGAGTATTTGGTTTAATAAAAATGTTTTCTTACTAATGTAAACAAGTCCTCTTTTTTTACTATTTATAGCAGCGTCGTATGGGGTGCGAGTATATTTATTACCACGGGTAATGTATAAATGAAGAATCAATAAATTTAGGCAGATCATAGCTGGTCTGAATTAGAAGAATTGGACCTGCGATGTACATTGATTGGCGTTATGAGCCAATAATCATGGGTTAAAGAGTGTTTTAAGGGTCCAACATTCCCCATTCAATGCAGACATTATACAGGGAGACCTGTTTGTTGGTAACCATCCATGTGGCAGAGATTAAAAACAAATTTTTTGTTTGAAAGAGACAAAAATAGAAAGAAATAGAAAGTCGTCGATACATCTCACATCAAAGTAACACTTGAATAACTTACAAGTAGTACTTCAACAAACTCAGTCCAAGTAATACCACAAATGCAAAAAACTACAGATGAATTCGTTAAGTGTCGGAAATTTCTTATTTTTAAAATTATAATACATTCTTGTATACATACAAAACATATTGTAAAATATTTCTTAATCGTTTTCAAACCTACATATACTTATTGTCTTGTCATTGCTGAGCTAACGATGCAATTATTATAATTAACTTTTTTAATATTACTTGAATTGAATCTTTTTTGTATTTTTCTGGCACTCACATTTACATACGGGGGGTAAATACATAACATGGGCATCATATACAAACAGGAAGCGGTAGATGGGCAGCCCCATCTGCCTGAAAAGTGTTTACACATAATTCTTTGCATACATGTTTCTTGATTATTTTGCTATTCATTATATATTTTTAATGTTTGTTATGCTATTTGATTTGTATGTCTAATGTTTTATATAATAACACTGAATCTATGCATATTACAAATTTTACATTTAGAGAGGGTGATTTGCCTTTGGGCATAACCAAGTGTGGTTGTCATATTAGGAGTGAGGCCACACCGTCAGTACGTTATCCCCGTGGCTATAGGTTTAGTTTGGGTAAAATACATGAGGCTGTTTCGTGTAAGATAACTAAACATTTTAAAATTAGTAAAGATTTTTTGAAAAAACTTAAACTGTCTAATTATTTGAAATTTAACAAATGCAAAGACAAGGTATGTGGATCTGTCCTCTTGCTAATGATGAACAATTGAATCAAATGCAAGATAAATATACTGTTAACTTTTGTAAAGCTTCAATATTAGGCTATCTAATAACATGCAAGATCTCTGGATTGAGATACGTTGGGCAAACTTCTAATACACTAAATTTGAGAATTAATAATCACAGATCTCTGATCAAAAGAGTAGGTGAGATATCTGAAAACAAGTATGAATTACACCATTTCTATATTCATGATTTTAAAAATGTTCAAATTTCTATATTGAACCTAGCTAAAGACTTGAGAAAAAGATTGTGTTTGCAGAGTTATTACATTCAGATTTTAAATTCGCAGTTTCATTTTGCTCTCAACTCCCGGTGTTTTGGAAGAGAGGAAATCTACGAAAAAATTGTTTTCAAACATAGAAACATTTTAAAATATTTTGACAAAACAACAGTTTTCACTACGAAAAGGCATGCACTTTTATTTAAGAAATCTCAATAACTATCTACAGAGGAACTAAGCAGTAGAATTATTCAAATATCTTCTGATTTTAAATGTACCTTCAATTTTCTAAGTCCTAAAAAATTTATTTTTACACTTAACAAACCCACTTGTAAAAAATTGTATCATTTGCTAGTTCATGATGAGCCAGATATTGATTTGTTTACATATTATCTTTTGATTGATTATTTAAATCATAGAATTTCTAAATCAAATTGGAATCCATATATTGTGGCCAAGGCTATGAATTCTTCAAAAAAAAAATTGTGTTTTTGACTTTACCAATAGTGTGAATTTAACAATATTAATTTTAAAAAAATCTCTCAATAGCGCTAAAAAGTTTTCCCCCTAAAAAACACTAAGACTTAAGTGGGCTATAAATACAATGTTACTACAGGTTGACAACTTTTCAACTATAACTCAGAAAAACTAATGAGGCTGTGGATACACTATGCATATGTGAAAGATACACTGAATTTGTTGACAGTAATCATCAACATGTCATTACAGGTGATATAAATTTCTTCAGTAATAGTGATTTAAAAAACTTTCGTCAAAAAGAACTAAGTTTAGATTATAAAAATATATGCAAAAAAACACAGAAGAATATCATCAGAGAAATTGATGGTTTTATTTACAATGTGTCTATTACAATGCAATACCAATCAAATCATTTGACATTTGAAGCAATAAATGCATTTGTGAAATTTTCTTACACGCTGTCTGGTATAAAAAATGGGTTAAATCACATACAAATTTCAAGAGCGTTGCAGAATACAAAAGAGATTTGAAGGATTTTTATAAACGCTTTATGTTATTGAACATAGATAATCACTTTTAAAAATCTTTAAAATTGTTGAATATATGATGATATATATATATATATCATCATATTCAACCATTATCTATCCACTGCTGGATGAAGGTCTCTCCAAATGCTTTCCACACAAGTCTATCCTGAGCAATTCGCTTCCACGTCACCCCAACCTGTTTTCTTATTTCATCCACCCATCTAGTTTGAGGACGTTTTCTAGGTCTTCGGTGGTCTCTTGGAATCCAGTTCAGAATTTCTGTTGTCCATCGTTGATCAGTTCTTCTTGCAATATGCCCAGCCCATCGCCATTTCAGCCCTTTTACTTTAACAATGATGTCCTCTACTCTAGTTTGCTCTCTCACCCAAGTGTTTCTTTTTCGATCTCTCCTAGTTATTCCAAGCATGCACCTCTCCATGCTCCTTTGCGTTGTCTGTAACTTTCGTATTGCTCCAACTGTTAGACTCCATGTCTCTGATCCATAAGAGAGGACTGGCAATACACACTGGTTGAAGACCTTTCTTTTTAGACACAAAGGCAATTTCCCCTTCAGGATAAAACTGTTTCTTCCAAATGCACTCCAGCCAAGTTTAATACGTCTGTTGAGTTCTTTCATAATGTTGCCATCCATTGAAATCAGCTGGCCAAGGTAAATATATGAATCAGCAATTTCTAGCTCAATGTTGTCAACTTGTATTTTTGTTTCCTCTACGAAATTATTGAACATGATCTTAGTTTTTTGTAGGTTCATCTTGAGTCCAACTTCTTTACTTCTAGTTGAGAGCTCCTGTACCATGTCTTGGAGTTCTAATGGGTTCGTTGAAAAAATAACAATGTCATCAGCAAACCGCAAATGATTTAAATATTCACCATTTATTTTTATTCCCTTGTTATTCCAATTTATCTGCTGAAAAATCATCTGTAAAGCTGAAGTAAAAAGTTTTGGAGAAATGGTATCTCCCTGCCTCACACCTTTACCAATTTTGATAGTTTTGGTATCTTTATGTAACCGAAATTTTGCACTTGCATTTTTATACACACGTTTCACCATGTCAATGTACACATCCTCAATGTCTGTTGATCTTAAAGAGTTGATGACTGCTGATGTTTTAATAGAGTCAAAGGCCTTCTCATAGTCAATAAATGCCACACACAATGGAAGTTCATATTCATGTGTTCTTTCAATTAATTCTCTTAATACTTGAATATGGTCCACTGTACTGAATCCACTTCGAAATCCAGCTTGTTCTCTTGGTTGAGCTGCATCTATATATATATATATATAAAAATATTCAGTGAAACATGCCTGATATGAAAAATCACGGGACCGGAAAAAATCCGTAGTATGCAGGTTTCCGCCTTATGGAGGTTACATGCAAAACAAATACATACATAGTTAAATTCAGTGGTAAGAGATGACTGCATATGCTATTTTTTTTCTTTGTCTTATCTTGCGAACTTTAAGATTATATTTATTTTCCTTTTGATAAAAATATTTATTTTATCACTGCATTTTATTTTTATTAATTTTAATTTTTGCACTACTTTGGCGTTTTAGTAGTTACGATCAATATGATGCAAAATTTCATGCAAACTATACATGCTTATACCATACAAAAAGTCTATTATGTAAGCTTAAATTGTAACGATAAAGTACCTCCCTTGTAAAGATAATGATTCCCTTGTATAAAGATACTCTCCCTTGCGGTGGGTTTATCCATGAATTGATAAAGTCGATATGAGTGACTTTTCGTTCTGGTTAATAATGAACGTTTTTATTTAAGAAGTGGGTGGCACTGGCATACGCAAGGGGGGGGTGGTCGCGATTATGGTTGTAACCCCCATTGCGATGAAATTGTGTATAGTATACATGTAAATACAATGGAGTTGTAGCTCTGTAACCCCCCATTGTAAGCCTGTAACCCTCCCCTTATGAACTTTCTGGGTATGCCTATTATAGGTGGGCGGTGTGCAAAGGATTGTCGGATGCATAGGCGTAGGCAGAATGTTCATAAGTTACAGAGTTACAACTCACATATTCCTATATTAAATATACAAAATTTCATTACGATGGGGGTTACAACCCCCAAAACCACCCTGCCTATGCGGACAAGGGCATTCTATATCTGTAAAATGCCTTTTGTTCGTCATCCCCCACTTTGCTATTTGCATTGTATTACAACCCTCTTTCCTTTTTCTGCTAAGAAAATTTTCTTCCTGCCAGCGATTTTCCGCTTTATGCAGGTTTTTCTCTTTGCGGGGACTAAATAGTGCTTTTCGTTTCCGCGTTAGACAGTTATCTTAATTGTAATCATTAAAATCTATGGAAAGTGCTTCATTTTGACTGAGAGAGCCTCGAAACAAGTTTCTGCTCTCCTCCATTCCTAACCTAATCATATCAATAATACCTGAATCTCTAGAATTTCACTTAAAATGTTAGAATAATGTTTTTGAAACAGACGTATCAACAACAACTGTATAAAGGTTGAATAAACTTCTTTCTTATTTCTTACGGTTTGATGATTTCCCCAATAACCTTATTGGTTTACTTTATGTGATATGGCTTTGCTATGCAGCGTGGCAACGGTTTCATAGGGCGTGTCGTTAATTCGGGTTCAACTCCCAGCTGTTCTGAAAAAAAAATTACCTACCAACTGCTCAAAGCAGTCCGAGGGTTGATTTCCTAGAACCTGCGAGGTTCAGATTTCCAGAAAAACGTAGGTTCACGGCCTTGTGGTGATGTGATGGTAAAGCACCATTGAGAACAAACTAGGGTTCTCAATGGTGCCATAGAATTCGTGCCGTTTTTCTGCCGTAAAACCCAAGAGTCCGCTCTTTTGGCAGTGGAGGGCTAAATTCCTCAGAAAAGTCCCGGCACAGCATGAACTTCGCTGTCCATGAGGCGTAAAAATATAAACTAATATTACAAATGTTTATATCCTTGATATCCGTGAGTTTTATCCGCATTATATTGCAAAGTATTTGATTGCTTTAGCTGAATCACTGAAGAGCGTCTATGAAGTGGGCAAGGGTTTAATACGCGTGATAGTTGAGATATTTAGTTACTATGATATATCACTTAACATGAATAAGTTTCTACATACATAAATACTTGCAGAAGTATGTTAAATTTTATCTTAAGAGATATTAATGTTAAATATGAATTATTTATATTGTGAATCTATAATTAGTGTAAGAGGAATTTTCTTTTTTTTAAGGGGACTTACATGTGAAAATTTTGGGTTCTTTCGAAAAATGTAGTTTTTAACCTTTTAAAAAATTAAATGTACTTTATCGTTTGGTGAAAACAAATTGAATTCCATCCA
>QLNU02014802.1:79241425-79273429 GCA_006491805.2 Dysdera silvatica | reverse complement strand
TATGATGGGACTATCAATGCACAACGCTACCAAGAAATTTTACAAGAACATTACATTACCTGCCTTTCGTTGACAGCCTTCACCCACAGGGAGATGCTACCTTCTAACAAGATCTCGCTAAACCATATACTACACACAAAACAGCTTGGTTTCGCGAACATCATGTCCAAGTTCTTAACTGGATCCCAAATTCACCGGATCTCAACCCAATCGAGGATCTGTAGCGGGCCCTCAAGAAGGAAGTACAAAAAAATTTTCCCACACAAAACATGAGCTAATGATGATTTTTCAGGAAGCATGGACCAAAATTCCACAAGAACTTTGTTATGCCTATGTCGAATCAATGCCCAGACGAGTTGCCGACGTGTATGCAGCAAAAGGATGACCCACAAAGTAGTAATTGTATCACGAAAGCTGGGTGCGCGTAAATTTATCGCCACCGTCTGTTCAGAGGTGTAATGATTTCACACAAATATCACGATGCCAGTTATAGTGTTTGTGCTGATTTTTGTCTAAACGATAGCTGAAGTGGAGTATTTGGTGTAATAAAAATGTTTTCTTACTAACGCAAAGGAGTCCTCTTTGTTTACTATTTATAACAGCGTCATATGCGGTGCGCGTACATTTATTGCCACAGGTAATGTATAAATGAAGAATCAATAAATTCAGACAGATCATATTTGGTCTGAATAAGAAAGAAGAATTGGATCTGCAATGTACAAATATTCATTGGCGTTATGAGCCAATAATCATGGGTTAAACGATATTTTAAGGATCCAACATTACCCATTCAATGCAGACATTATACAGGAAGACCTGTTTGTTTATAACCATCCATGTGGCAGAGATTTAAACACATTTTTTGTTTGAAAGAGATAGAAATAGAAAGTCGTCCATACATCTCACATCAAAGTAACACTGTTGAATAACTTACAAGTAGTAATTCAACAAACTCAGTTCAAGTAATACCACAAATGTAAAAAACTACAGATGAATTCGTTAAGTGTCGGAAATTTCTTATTTTTAAAATTATAATACATTCTTGTATACATACAAAACATATTGTAAAATATTTCTTAATCGTTTTCAAACCTACATATACTTATTGTCTTGTCATTGCTGAGCTAACGATGCAATTATTATAATTAACTTTTTTAATATTACTTGAATTGAATCTTTTTTGTATTTTTCTGGCACTCACATTTACATACGGGGGGTAAATACATAACATGGGCATCATATACAAACAGGAAGCGGTAGATGGGCAGCCCCATCTGCCTGAAAAGTGTTTACACATAATTCTTTGCATACATGTTTCTTGATTATTTTGCTATTCATTATATATTTTTAATGTTTGTTATGCTATTTGATTTGTATGTCTAATGTTTTATATAATAACACTGAATCTATGCATATTACAAATTTTACATTTAGAGAGGGTGATTTGCCTTCTATCATAGCCCGGTGTGGTTGTCTTATTAGGAGTGAGGCCACACCGTCAGCATGTTATCCCCGTGGCTATAGGTTTAGTTTGGGTAAAATACATGAGGCTGTTTCGTGTAAGATAACTAAACATTTTAAAATTAGTAAAGATTTTTTGAAAAAACTTAAACTGTCTAATTATTTGAAATTTAACAAATGCAAAGACAAGGTATGTGGATCTGTCCTCTTGCTAATGATGAACAATTGAATCAAATGCAAGATAAATATACTGTTAACTTTTGTAAAGCTTCAATATTAGGCTATCTAATAACATGTAAGATCTGTGGATTGAGATATGTTGAACAGACTTCTAATAAACTAAATTTGAGAATTAATAATCACAGATCTCTGATCAAAAGAGTAGGTGAGATATCTAAAAACCAATATGAATTACACCATTTCTATATTCATGATTTTAAAAATATTCAAATTTCTATATTGAATACAGCTAGAGACTTGAAAAAAAGATTGTGGCTGGAGAGTTGTTGCATTCAGATTTTAAATTCACAGTTTCCTTTTGGTCTCAACGTCCAGTGTTTTGGAAGAGAGGGGATTTACAAAAAATTTGATTTCAAATATAGAAACATTTTACAATATTTTGACAAAACAGCAGTTTTCACTATGAAAAGGCATGCACTTTTATTTAAGAAATCTCAACAATTGTCTACAGAGGAACTAAGCAGTAGAATTATTCAAATATCTTCTGATTTTAAAACTACCTTCAATTTGTTAAGTCTTAAAAAATTTATTTTTACACTTAACACATTTTTTAACTTAACTAAACCCACTTGTAAAAAATTATATTATTTGCTATTTGATGATAAGCCAAATATTGATTTGTTTACATATTATCTTTTGACTGATTATTTAAATCATAGAATTTATAAATCAAATTGGAATCAATATATTGAGGCCACGTCTATGAATTCTTCAAAAAAATTTGTGTTTTTGGCTTTTCCAATTTTGAATTTCAAAAATCTCTCAATAACTCTAAAAGTTTTTCTCCCTAAAAAACACTAAGACTGAAGTGAACTACAAATACAATGTTACTATAGGTCGACAACTTTTCAACTATAACTCTGTTTCCAAAAAAACTAATGTGGCTGTTGATACATCACGCATATGTGAAAGATAAACTGAATTTGCTGACAGTAATCATCAACATGTCATTACAGATGATATAAATTTCAGTAATAGTGATTTAAAAAAACTTTGTCAAGAGGAACAAAGTTTGGATTACAAAAATGTCAAAAAAAACAAAACACAAGAAGAATATCATCAGAGAAATTGATGATTTTATTTATAATGTGGATATTTGACACACAATACCAATCAAATCATTTGACATTTGGAGAAATAATTGCATAAGTGAAATTTTCTCACAGGTTGTCTGGAACAATTGTAGCTTGGTTTTTATCCATAAGTAGTAAAACTGAAAGATACCTCTGTATCTAGAACTCAAGTTCACTTTTTAGATCTACTTATTACTATCAATGAAAATATAGATTTGTCTTTCAAATATGCGATAAAAGAAAACAATTTTTATTTGCTTTTGTTCAGTACTTGCAATATGACACATGTCTCAGAAAACATGTTATAAAAAATTTGATTTTAGGTGAACTCTTCAGACAGAAAGTGCTTTCAAATAGAGTTGAAGCCATTTCTGAAAGCATAAGATCTTTTAAAAAATGTTTGGTTTTAAATGGTTTTCCAATGAACTATATAAATAGAACATTTGCAAATTTCATCCCTAGAAAGAAATCTTAAATGTTCCTTATAATGAATAATTACTGCAATTAAATATATCTAATCGCAGTTCTCAAATATAGATGGAAGCACCTGTTTATTTCTTTTGGATATCTGGTATTGCTTAATTTATAAGATGTGGAAACACTTTCAAAACTGCCTTCAACTGATCATGTGCTATCTTTTTAGTTACGAGTTTGAATTTAATTTCTACATTACTGCTATTACAAGGTAATTTAACCACTTCCTATTTTATTATTAATAAAATATGCTTGCAAAAACTCGGCTAAAAATGCTTAAAAATAAAAAATTTCTGATACTGAACAAATTCATCTGTAATTTTTTCCATGGATGCAGAATTGTATTCTGGCATTCTGACTACCAGACAAAATTGGCCACCAGCAGACAATTTCCCAGACTGGGGGAAAAAGAAGAAAAAAAAACAGGACAAAAGAAAAAAAAAATTTCAGATTAACCGCCAACTCAAAAGTTTAGGAGGGACATCCAAACCTTAGGGGGAGCCAGAATTAAAAAAAGTTGCCATTTTATTAACATTTTTTGGGGCCACAAAATATTTAGGGGGAGGCCAGGCCTGTCCTATCCCCTCTTCCTACGGGCCTGGATAAAAGGGCCTCCAAAAGTGATTAGGTCCAAGGACTACAAACACGTTAGGACATCGCTGCCTATTATTGTGACATAAAACTCACCAGACAAATTTTGGTACCACTGCCAGACAGTTTGGAACTTTATGCATGTATAGTTTTTTCATTTGTGATATTACTTGGACTGAGTTTGTTGAATTACTACTTGTAAGTTATTCAATAGTGTTACTTGGATGCGAGATATATCGACAACTTTCTAATTTCTTTCTATTTTTTGTCCCTTTCAAATTAAAAATTTGTTTTAATCTCTACCACGTGGATGGGTATAAATAAACAGGTCTCCCTGTATAATGGCTGCATTAAATGGAGAATGTTGGATCATTAAAACATTGTTTAATCGATGATTATTGGCTCATAACGCCAATTAAAGTTCGTACATTGCAGGCCCAATTTTTCTTTCTAATTCAGACCAGCTATGATCTGTCTGTATTAATTCTTCATTTATTTATTTATATATATATACACACACACACAGGGTGTATACAACAAAATGGAAGAAAATTTGTTCACTACACGATTCCTTGTGAAAAAAGGAATAAAAAATGTCCAGTGCAATTTTTGCTTAAAATCAATATTTAATAAGATAATTAAGGCCAAAGATGAACGAATCACGCGCCAGACACGCACATGATTAGAAAAGCAAACCAAAGAAATTCTTAGAGAGGCATGGCTAAGCACAACAGATCTTATTCGTTAACTTCAAACCCGAAAATTTAGTTGAGTGTCCAAATACGTCATTGGAATTCCGAAGTATGGCAACTTAGTGAAGGTTTTTTCATCACCAAAGAAAGCCAATTGAATACCAATCTTTTTCTGAATCTGGTAACTTTATAAAAAATGTATCTTTTGGCATAGGCAGAGTTCAAGTATTACGTAAGCAACTTTGCGGGAGTGGGTGGCTTTTGTGCTTATTTTCCTATGTTAGTTAATATTAATTTTTGCTTACTAATGGGGGTGGTGTTGAAAATGGCGATCAGGGGGGGGAGAGATAATTTCTTTATGAAAAGTTTGCAGAAATACGGCAATAAGGAAGGGGAATAGCCATTTTGAAGCCATCTGTACCCTCCTCCGACATTGAATTCGCATATCATATGACAGCAGTGGCGTACTGATTACCTCCAAAGTAGAAAAAAGCCTGCGAGGAAAAGACCCCAGTCTGTCACTGTTCATTTTCCACAAAACTTATAGTAAGTACTTTGAGAAAAAAAAAAATATCTATTATTTTACAATTAATGAGGCAAAAATTAATCATATGAAATTTTCTTTAAAAAATGAAATAGCGATCATCAGTTTCCAAATGGAAGGAAATAGCCTACAGCAAACTCAGAAGCAGCATGAACCTACTCCAAATGGGATGGGGAGAAGGTCATTAACAACTCAGTACCGCTAATGAACTTGGTAAACCAAATGACTTTTAATTAATGGGAAGGGCCGTACATGCGCAAACGCATGTGTCATTGCATTAAATCGATGCTAAATGGGTTGACTTTGCCTTGTTATTGGTTCAACTATGATTTGAAATAACTTATTAAATAAGGATTTTAAGCAAAAATTGTACTGGACATTTTTTATTCCTTTTGTCACAAGGAATCGTGTAGTGAACTTTTTCCGCCATTTTGTATACAGTCGTATGTGTATATATATATATATATATATATATATATATATATATATATATATATATATAAATTATATATATATATATAATATAAATATAAATATAAATAAATAATTAATATAATAAATAAATAATTTTCATAAAATTAAAAATGGGTGGCTGCGGGTTTTGGAACTATAAAACGGAGGTCGCGGATTACTTGTCTACTAAAAAAGTGAGTCGTGGCTTGAAAAAGATTGGGAAGCACTGTGCTAGACTAACCGAGAAAGAATGCTCAACTTGTGTGAGCCCAGAATTACGATATCCTTATACACACACAGACGTAACTCGAGGATCAAATATAGCGTAAGCTGAGGAGGCAAAAAAAAAAATCCCAAAACTGTATGGGAAAAAGTACGATTTTGCCTCTTTTCTAAAAATGGGGGGACAAGGGCTTCCTTCCCCCCCCCCTTTCGATTGGGAACCTATGTCCTTACACATAGTCAAATTAGCTGCAAATCCAACCTATATCGCCACATTTGGTAAGTAATAGCCCTCTGGATTTTATACGCAGTAACGACGCGGATTGAAACAAGTGAAAATTTATAAAAAATGGCGAAATTTTCTAGTTCTACATTTGTTGGGAATGTTCCGAAGAAGACATTGTAAATCAGTGCATGAAAGTTAATAGAACAAGCATACAAAACAACAACGACGAAAAAATAATATACATATATCCCGTGATATCCTATGATACCCAAGTGACAAGGATCAAACAATTAAAAGTACAAATATAATACAGATATGCAAAAGTATATAGCTTACCAAAACGTCAGCCGAGTTAAATGAATAGCCTATTAAGTTAATTAAAAGCAAAATATTTTATTAAACATCGCAAAAAACGAAAATGGACGCTACCGACAACAATACTAAAACGGTCGATTATTTATCACAAAAACATTGGAATCGAAACAAAAACTTCATGAACTTCGTCAGAGGCAACATCAACGCCTAATTAAATTCCAACATACATATTGAAACCAACAATCACAACATGAACACATTAGCCAATACTCCATTAACTTTTTTTAAATAGGTAGTTGCGGTTACGCCAAATATTTCGATTAAAGAACGATTATAATTCGATTATTTTTCAAAATCGCAGAACCCAGACACACTTTTATATTGTGTTTTTGGTGGTTAGGAATGGTGAATCGCCGAAAGTGGCTCTGTTTTCCCAGGTAATCACATACATTCATTAATATCTGCAGAGTTAAGATCAAGACATAATTAACTTTCGACAATCATATTGAAAAATTGACAATCACAACATTAATGTCAACCAAAGTTCTTCATTGTTTTTTTTAAAGGATTCCGCCTTTGGTTCTCGGAGAGAGCGGACACACAGCACATTACTCTTCCTTTTTATTCCTTTTTCACTTTTATTTTTTTTTCTTCTTTGTCTTTTCTTCAAGATTATTGCTCTGATTTCTGCCCTGGTTTTATCTCGCAGCGATTTAAACGGTGTAATTGTTTTTTCTGTCCCCCTCTCTGCCTCTTTCTTCCCCAGTGCTTTTCCTTGCAATGACCGGGTGTCTGCTTCCGAAGAATATTCGGCAGAATAAAAAACTTTCGGCAATAGATTTTTCATTCCAGAGTCCGTGGATATCTCTCTGCTGATTTTTCTGTTTCGTGTTCGTCCTTATCATCAATGGTGCATCTACTCTTTCGGCTGTTGATGTTCTTCGCCTACCATGCGGTGCGCATTCTTGCCTCCTTCTCCGCGTAAGCTCGTTCCTGCTGTCTGATGTCCTGCTCGTTCGGCCTGGTTTTTCTACAACTAACTGCATCTTCATCGTTCACCGTCTCCTGCCCTTCATTAAACTTCCTCAGGTTAACCCTGCCTTATCTGGATGCTTGAAACTACGCCAAGCGTCAAATCATCCTTCGTACCTCATGAAATTGATTGATCGGAACGGTATCATTATTGCAGGGGTGGGTATGAGATCTATGAGAGCCGCATTCTAATTTATCACATATTATGAGTAACCACACTATGGTCACATACTATTAAACACATAAATTTAATTAATGTGGTTACATATTGTACATAAATCTTAAGTGCTATGTAAATTATACATATGAGAAAATATAATTAAGAGAAAGAAAATACAAAATAATTTATTTCAAAATTTAATAGTAATTCCTAGAAGGATCAATCGGCGCACTTAAGATCTACTTTCCAAGCGATTACGTACAACTTCTACTCTTCATTAACCGATTCACTTTCTTAGTCAATTTAACAAGATTCGTAAAAAAACTTCTAAAAATTTTTTAATTTTCGAAGGGAGCCGCACTTAATTGAATGCATCTTGCCAAACTTAGAAGCTATCTGAAATTATTTTTGTGCAAATAACATGATTTATTTAGCTTATGTCTTAATTGAAACCAGGCTGGCTATTCTTCTTTAAAATCTATGTTGATATATCTTGTGTTCGTGTTTTGTTGCAAATACGAACATAAGTGAAGATAAAACATTTAATGTGCTTTTAAAAACCATCATTGAAGTGATAACCAACCAAAGAAAACTTGAAATACAGTTTGGGGCCATTGAAAACAAATGCAACCTGGATATGTTACTAAATATTTGTATAACTCTAACACTACGCAGATTAAATCAAACAACAATATAAATCAACGTTTATTGGCGTAGTGATTACGCCAATCACTGGTAGACCACTACGCTAGTAAACGTTGATTTATATTGTTGTTTGATGTTACTAAGTGTTCGTGAAACTGTGATTTCTGCTCCTTGATAACTATATCGATGTGTAAACTATATCGAAGCAGTTATAAAGCTACACTATAGACAACAGTGTGTATGTCCAGAAGCTGATATCGTCACACTAGGCTTTTTAATCTAACAGTTAAATATTTTGCAAAAAAAAATCAGCTTTGATTCTTCCAAGAACTGTATTCGTGCTTTAAAGTATATTTATCTAGTTCTTCATGTTAATAAGGCTGTATAAGACTTTTTGAAATTCAAAAGTTGGCATAAGTGAGGAATAAAGGCTTACCTTTGTCGCCAATCGCGCCAACTTCCTTTTCGGGTTTGAAACCGCGTCATCATCAGTAATAATCTGAGAGACCGGTCTGAATTTTTAAAAATCTCTTTTTACAGTCTGATTTAAAAAAAAAAAAAATACAGTCTGAAATTTTAAAAATCGTTATTTTAAGGTATTTACGTGCGTATCGGAGTTTTTGGGAAGGAATATTCCTTTCACAGCAGCTAGAAATGCCGGGAACATTTTTTCCGGCTTGTCTGCATGCCTTCTCCCTCCACTCTTCCAAACACCCCTCCTCTAAACACTCTCCCCCACTCCTTCAAACACTCTCCCCCTATTCCTCCAAACACACACTCTCTATCCACCCGTCTTACTTAATTATATTTCCTTTTGCTGAACATATTCTCGTTTATTTCCACAACCTTATCCTTTTCCTCAAGCATGTCTTTCTTCCGCACACACACATATCCATGCTCACGTCACGACAAAATATTCTCCAATCAACCAACGCACGGTTATTTAGAATATCCAAGCCTGAAGCAAGGATCTCCTCCCTATTCCCACCACTAACCCTTCACCCATTCAGGAAAATTGCAGGGCCTTAGGCAGCAATGAAATGGCGAAAACTGCTCAAGTGTTTTTAATTAATATACATTATAGAGCTTTGCAGGATATTCCGCCGCGTCTGTTTATTAGGTGTTTTTAATAAACAGACGAGGCTGAATATCCCACAAAGCTCTATAATGTATATTAATAGACGCCGTGAAAGTCTTCGTGAATGTAGTTTTAATTACCTCTCTATTTTCAAATTATAAAGATATAATTGCAATTGTCCCAGTTGCTATGTTTACTGCGGACACAGGGGTCCTGACCCTTCCCCCCAACATATATTTTTTCACTGTAAAAAATTCCAACTTTCATGATAAATGAAGGGTGTTATTCCAAGACCATGGCAAATTCTGTCCTTAACCCCCCAAATGAAAGTCTGTTCCCGCCCTTAGTTTACTGGACTGAAATTATATGACTTAACCTCCTCATAAATATGTTAAAGCAACTAGGTTTCAATGTTTCGTCTGTTGTTACTGGTAACAGTAGTATCAATAGGAAGCATGTTTGATTTAACCAAGTAATCCCCATATGCCTCTATATATATAACATATGAGCCTGTTTACCTATTATAGTCTATAATAGAAGGAATAATTTGATAAATATAAAAAATGTGAAGATGCAGTACCCTAATTTTTATAACAAAACCCTAAGAGAAGCAAATTTTTCTTATTTTCAAAATTTATACAATGTTAAAAAAAAAAGGCAAGTTGCTTCGATTTTCTCATTCTTTAACTTTAAAAACATATACGTCCAATATTAAAAGGCAGAAAGTTTCTCTTGCTTTAAATGTATTTAATAATAAAAATTGTATAGTTCTAACTGAATATGAATGTTTGAGAGATTGTGACAGTACAGCTGGTTTTAATAGTGTTATTCAAAATTTTTTTAAAATTACAAATATATAATACCCCAATATGGTTAATAGATACCGTGATGAGGATAAACATCCGATCATGAGCATAGATCAGCCCCAGTTCCAATTTCAAGTACGATTTCGCTCCTCGGTAAAGACTTGGTCCATATTGTGTCATGGCCAGGATACCAGGCCTGATTACCTCAAAGGTGCCCACAGCCCGGGCTTTGGACGCCTTTGCGGTGATCAGTCCCTGGTCATGGAAAAGGTTATAATGGTGTGACTGCACGAACGTTTCATATATTGAAAAACCTCCATTATCATCTGTCAAATTGTAAAATACATGTTTTCATATTTGAAGCCTGAATACTTTCTGCTATGAAAATTACAGATAGACCGCCGTGAAGAAAGTTTTAGTCTTTATAGACAGCTCTTAGCGGCTAATTACCATATCTCTATTCAGCAGCTGTTAGAGAATGAGAAAAAATTTAAAATTAAAAATTTACTACATATCAAATCCTCTCTAAAGGGAGATGATATAGCGGTTACAAACTGAAGCGTAATGGAGACATGAAATTCAACGATGTAATTGTTTTTGATGGTTTGTTGTTTTTGAACATAGAAGATGTTTTCAATTATCTTCCATATGATGTTGGCCCTGTTTTACTATACATACCTGGTTATAATGCATATCAAGTTAGGATGCATATTGTGATAACTGCAATATGTTTTTGTATAATAATGAAATTATTACATTGCTAATTTTCAGAGCATCTATGATTAATTATTATCTCTGATAGGGGGTGCTTTAAAATGTTTTTGAAATAAAACTGCATCAAACACAATAATTTCTATATATATTCATGTCTTATTTTTAAAGTTATATGAAAAAACATGGCTTGCAAATACTTTTTCTAGGCACTGTATATAATACAGACTGGTTGTGAAGGAAGGCAAAAATAATTGATAAATTATATCAGATTTCATCTAAATCAAAAAGCATTGATAAATTACATCTAATCGTGTGAACGTATACATGTACCTTAGTAAGTTTTAAAGTGGACACCGTCAACGTCAGTTCAAAATTATTGTGGTGGGGGGCTTGTGCGCCACAAGCTCATATATCTCTATGCCTATGTTCGACACCTCACAAACTATGCTACTAGATCGGGTTCGATTTCTCCAGAAACATTGTTATTTGTAAATGTGTTATGTTTCATGTCAAGGCATTTGTCCCGTCTCAGATAGCCCCTGTGTAGTTTTGGCATATACAAAACTACAAATCAAGCTTGTGTGTATATTTAGACCTATGTAATGTATGTTTTTACTACAATTTTATTATAAATCAATTACCTATGAATGTTGAAATAATTTGACGACGACATTGCTCACTATTGAAATAATTAAGAAAACAACAAATTAATACAGTTCAATACTATATTTAATCGTTTACAGCTGTTTCAATAACCCAGGGCTATTGAAACAGATGTAAACGATTAAATTTAGTATTCAACTGTGTTCATTTGTTGCCTTCTCAATTATTTTACTTATGAATGTTTTATTAAATCTTCATGAAATTGAAATATTTGATAAAATTATTTATCATTTTTATACAACAAATTTTGTGGGAAGATATGTAAAACTATCTAATGCACAGTATTTCATTGTTACTGTAAGTCTACGTATGTTTGTATTTGCAATAAATATGAATTTGGGGAATTATCTTGTGTATTGTATTAATTATATTTTATATGTATTTATGATAATCATTCAAAGACACTGGACAAAATAATTTGGGGATACATGTGACCCTTTGTACCTCCCTACCCTCAGTTAAACTGCTGGTTTATTGTATATAAATTTTTAAGGAAATATGAAACGTTCCAAAAACATTTTCTCAAAATGTGCAGGATAAATATGTGCCCTTTACATTATTTACTGCTTCTCCCTTCAATTCAGACTTTAATAAGGCAAGGCATGGCTATAACCTTTAATGATAGTTTGAAAAATACAGAATATTACAATGTTATTCTCAAACTTAGTAATTAAAAAAGAATGTAATTACATTTTAATATGTACAACATGTTCAACTACATCAAAAAATTTCTTGCTCACAATAGTTCGCTAATACAGTGTTTCCGAAACAACAAAAGCTGCTTTCGTACCTCAGTTTAAAACTGGGAAAAAGCAAGTTCATTGTGGATCAAATGAAAATTGCACAGCACTGTGTGTCGAAGATATTACAGCAATATAAAATCATGGCCATTTAAAAAATGACCGTAATAATTGTAAGATAAAAGCTGTATGATCATCAGAAATGAACATATATTAAAGAGGGTTGTCCAGTACAAACATTTTAAAACTGTTTGATATATTAATAAATTTGGTTTATTTTTTCTAAATTTTGCCAATGATTTGATGTTATACATTGTTGATTAAACACTCACAAGGGAAGTGTTTTAAGTGCCACTCGTACCCTGAATCGATACCTATATCAGTGGAAAGGTCTTTACGAGTAGTAATGGGAACTAAAAGAATTTTTACGTGGAAATGAATTCCTGAATTTTTAAAATTAACACTGAAATGCAGTTTTTCTAAGAATACGTAAGTTATACAGTGAAGACAAACATGAAAGAAATCGATCATGCGTTTTTTTAAAGCTGATTTACGTAGCTGCATTCTACATGAATTAAAAATTTAATTGAGTAAATCTGACTTCAATATTGGTATTTGCAAACGTATTTTACATTTTAAAAAATCAGACATCAAATAATAAGGTCTAAAGAAGCATGATCGATTTCCTTTATGTTAGACTTCATTGCATAACTTACATGTTCTTAGAAAAGCTACATTTCAGTGTTTATTTTAAAAGTTCAAGAATTCGTTTCCGCACAAAAAATCTTTTGGTTCCCCATTACTAATGGGTATGTAAGACCTTTTCATTCATATAGGTCTCAATTAAGGATACGAGCGGCACTTAAAATACTTCCCATGTTAGAAAGAAAAGAATTCCAGGCCGAAAGTGGGACACGAACCCATAATCTTTTGACCAGTAGTTGAAAGGTTATGGGTTCGTATCCCACTCTTGGCTAGGAATCCTTTTCTGAGTATTTAATCAACAATGTATAAACTCTGGTATTGATGTTTCAAAAGTATAACTCAGAAATTATATCACAAGTGCCCACAGTTAAACCAACGATGAACTTCAAACGACAGACATGTGTGTGTTTGTGGTTTTACGGCTCAAAGACTACAATGGTCATGCTGCACCAGGACATAGAGTTTTTTGTGGATTCTGAACCTCTTAAAGCCTAGAGAACCCAACCCCAGACTAAAGTGAGCAGTTCGTTGGTAAGTGATCTTTGCACCATTGGGAGTCGAACCTGGGTTAACAGCTCATTAAGCTAACACATTACCACTGCACCATGGCCAGGCCAAGAACATAGGCGTAATTTGAGAATTAAACATGGCGTAAATTGGTGGGTAGGGGTGGGGTAGGACAAAAAATCCAAATTTGTGTGGAAAAAATACGATTTTGCCTCTTTTCTAAGCAAACTGGGAGGCAAGTGCCCCCACCAGATTATGTCTAAGGCTAAGAGCGTGTGTAGCATAGTTAGAGGTGTAAAAAACCCGGCACTTTTGGACACATTGGAAACTTTGATGGGAAGAAACCAAGATAGCTAGAATAAAGATGGTATTGCCATCCGCACCTTTCTCCCTATTGGTCGATTTTGTCGAATTGACTATCGGGGGCGGATTTGTGAAAGGGTTTCATTGGAATTGACCAAATTTCTCGATTCGACGCAATCGACCAATAGGAAGAAAAATGCGGACGGAAGTACCTCCTTTATTCTAGCTATCTTGGTTTCTATGCTCAAAGTTTACAATGTGCCCAAAATTCCCGAACTTTTTACTACTGTACTTAGGGCCCACCATTGCTTCTATATAGAAACTGGCGCTTTCTTTGAATATTGCTCCTTTTTTGCTGTAAATCTGTGTATTTCTTTTCCATCTTCGTATTCATCTTTGTATTTCTCTTTTGTTCATGTTATGTTTTGTCACTTTATGTCAAGACGCTACTTTTGTGTTACAGTGATCTTTCTTTCGTCTCCACTGTTTCTATAATCAATCATTGTCGTGGATAACAGCGTCGATTTGTGACCATCCTTTCCAAGGCTATGCATCTTTTTTGCACAATAAAAAAAAGTATTAATAATTTATAAAAATTGCCGATGATGTCATTTTTCTAGAGTAAAACCTAGTGCTCTAATCGAAGCACGGACCCTTAAATTGATAAAGTTTGTTTATTGTACAATTTTTTGGATGCAAAAATTTAGATATTTGAAAGTCGGTGTAAACAGCGCCCCAAAAATCGATGAAGGCCTTGTTAAAACCAACGTGCCCCACCCACCCTCATGTCAGTTTCTGAGTACGCCGCTAGACCTTAACCTTTTCTGCGCAAATTTCTCCCGCGTCTTGTTCTTTCTTCTTGCCGACGTCCATTATTGTCAAGCACATCTCTCTGTTTCTACTTAAACGTTATTGAAAATGGCTTCAGGTATGGGTGATGGAAGTTATGGTGCAGTGAGCGGTGAACAAGGTTAGTAAAACTTATTGAAATTAAAGTGAAATCATTATTTTTTTCTCGTTGATTTGAAATATCACCTAACTACAAAGACTCGCTAGAACGGATCTATGTTAAGCCTAACGACGCTGTTGAAGCTTCACGTTTTTTGAAAAAAATGGTTAATTGTTTAAGTCGCATTTACGCGCCATTTGTTAAGCCAATTAATTTTTTGTTAACTCGTGTCAACACATTATATCCTTTATAACTTTAATTTTAAGGGTCGTAATTATTTTTTCTGAAAATCGCCGGCTTTGCATATAAGCATCATAGAAGGCATTGCTAAGACAATGTCGAATTTGTCTAAGGCGTATACTTTTTTTCTTCTGTTGAAGCCGATTAATGCGTTACTTTAAATAACAGTTTAAACGGTTGGGAAAACGCGTTTTTATGAATAATATTGCCGAATTACGTACTAAAGAAAAATGCATTTGAAATTTTATCTCTTTGTTAAAGTGAACAAAGATAAAGTTTTTCATTCTTATACGGTACTTAGTTTTTTTTAGCGGGTTGAACTTGATTTAATCCCTCAGCACGTGTGCTTGTTCATATTGTACAGTGGATTAAATTCTTGGTAGTCTTGGATCTCCCATTGTGCCATTTTTAAATGACAAAAAAAACGAATTGGATTTCAATGGAAGAATGCAACTACAACAGAGTTAAAATGTGAGACATGCTGTTATTTTGTATTTGTTGCGCAGAATGACCTTTACGGTCCTTGAAAATTTAAATCTACGTGATTTTTTCAGATCCGGCTAGGCGAACATAGAAACTGCCATGTTATGTGTGGAATTGGAAACACAAGTTTTAAGTAGAAAAAGGGTAGGAAAACGACAAAAGTGGAAATGAGAATTTATTGCTGAATGATAAGTTTTTACACAAGGTGAACAAAGATACCCCCAGGAGATAAATGGGCCAAGGGCGTTGTTAAGGCTTTTTTCTTATAACCCCAAGCAGATAACTGCTTTAACCTTTTAATGTATTCAAAATATTGCATATATTTCAATTCTAGGGGGGGTGGCAACTGACCCCCTTCCCCCTCCAAACGTCCATGAAATGGGCTATTCCAGTCTGAAACATTCTTTCCTCACTGTCATTCCATCTGACACTTGTTCAGCGTCGAAAACAAAATTTTGAGGGGTAGTTTTACGACATTTTCAAAATTACATTTGCTGCAAGAAAACAAAGTTTAAAGAATTAATATTTAATGTGTGTTCAAAAAGTGCTGAACAATGACTTCATTTACAAACTCCTATGGCTTAATTTTTACAGACAGTAATTTACAAAACAGAAGAACTGGTGCAGGAGATTCTGCCATTAAACGCTGCCAAGCAGACTCTCATGACAATTCGTGCATATATCACCATGATGGTATACATAAGAAATATAATTTATTTGAGGGGCCATGGTAAAAAAATTGGAGATGGTCCATTTTTAAAGTCACACTACGCCCTGAGTTAAAAGTTAAGAGCAGAACGTTGGGCATCAGTGGCATTTAACAATGTTTCTTCAGTTACCAAAACGTTTTACATGGGTGCAGTTAAAAAAAAAAATCCGTGGAGATAAACTCTTAATTGAACGTTTTTATAAAGGTATCTTTTAATGAAACTGGCACCTTTTTCATATTTTGCCCCTGATCAGCAGGGCCGTAGTCAAAAGCATCGACCCTCCTAATCACCAAAAGATTAAAATTTGCAGAAAATGTAGGGGGCATTTATGAGCAATTTTATTCTAGCAAACAAATGCAATTTGTCGATCTGCCCCTTAAATCGCGACAAAAATAGAGTATCGGGGGTTATGATTACCTTATGTACATTATGATAAGATAATAAAATAACGATGTTTTCCGATTTATTTATTTTATCTACAACGAAAATTTTAGAGGAAGTTGGGGCTTTTTTCGAAATTTTCCAAAATTTCAAGTTGAGACAAAAACGAGAAATATGCTTTTGAGTGGAGGGCAGATCGATGGAATTCTAGAAACTTCACTGCCACTTCCATTTTGTGTAGCCTTCGTGATCGAGCATTGATAGCAAACTTAAAAATTGAAAATTGGCATGAAGCCAAAGAACATTGCTAAATGTAAACTATCCCTAAAAACTTCCTTGGATGTAGAAAATGCTTCGTTGAGATGCTAGTGCAGGGGTCTTCAACCTTTTTCAGTCCAAGGGTCAATTTTGCTTATTCTTGCAGGCCCGCGGGCCGCACTACTGTACCGGCAATATAACTGAGCAAAGGCAGATGGGGTGGGGAGGGGGTGGAGTGTAGAGGGTGATCCCCTGGATTTGCTTCCCCCCCCCTTTTTTTAGATTTTTGTTTGCTCCCCGTCCCGAAAGTGTTTTCTAGATCAGCCGCTGGAACTGAATGTATATATATTGCAGCGTAAAATACGTATGGAAGCAAAAAAAAAAAATTTACAATACTTTTAGTTGTTAATATATAAAGCGAAATCAAACCTTTTAGTGAGATTTATAGCACTGTTTATTTTTAACAAGCCTGTCATATCTTATTTTTGACGTTGCAACCCTAAGAGTGTTTTTAAGATGGATGTCAGTTCAGGGATGGACAAAGACTTTCATTTTGGGGGTCAAGGACAGAATTTGCTATGGTCTTGGAATAACACCCTTCGGCCAAACTACATGTGTATCCCATGTGCAATTGGTAGCCAAGGTGTGGCAACCTCCTTTCCGGATTACGTCATCGTGCGCTCGCTTCCCGGCCGCCATGTTTTTTTAAGGAGTAATTACCTGTTATACTGAGTTTACTACCTATTATACTCTTTTCAGATTTTTTTAACCAAAAACTTCTGTAATTAAGCGACTAATTTATTGGAAATGGAACACTGAAAGTAATCCAAGATTTTAACATCCATGATAAAAATGAATTTTATGAAAACGTCAGAAGCTATTTCATAGCAGCATGTGACTACATGCACAATAAATTTCCTTTTGAGTTAGAAGTGTTACATCATGCAGAGGTTACACAAATATCGAATTTTGAAAATGCATCATTTTCCAGCTTAAAATATTTTACAGAAAAATTTCCTGTTCTTTTGTTCAATAATACAGAAGATGAAGCTGTTGATGCTTTACAAACAGAATTCAGTGAGTTCCAGGCTTTCGAAGTTCCACAAACTGTGAGTAATGAAGGTAGCATTGATGCACAATGGGCAGCCATAGGTAAAATAAAAAATGATACTTGTGAATTAAAATTTAAACGACTTTCTCAGGTTATGCTGTCAATACTTACGATCCCTCACAGTAATGCAGCATGCGAGAGAGTCTTCAGTCAAGTGAAGAAAATTAGAACTGACTTCAGGTCAACCATGTCTGATGACACATTAGAAAATTTACTAATAGTTAAATGCAGACATGTGAAATGTTACGAGAATGTATTTGACAAAAAATTTCTCAAATGCAAAATCTTGCACTACAGCATTTGTAAATTCTAAGAATTAATATTGCGTTTAATACAGTTTAATCCTCTATTATTATTAATTTAATAAATACTTAATTTCCTCATTGTGCCCTTTTTTCATAAATTATGTATGATTTTGTTTAATTAAAAAATGGTGGCCTGCCCACCCGCTCATGATTGACTACAGATTTTTCACTTCTAGAAGTTGGCACCTATGATATACTTTATCCCATTTTCAGGACAACATCGAATGTCAAAGAGTGTACTTGCATAGCTGAAGTCGTGGAAGTTTTCGCACCAGTAGCAAATAGTGTGTGTCATTGGTACATTGTTTTTGGAAACACTGTGGCTCACGCCTATGGCATTCGTGATCATTTGAAAAAAGTACAATGCTATGGGTCTATCAGTATGTAAACAGAAAAAAAAAATATGGTACCGAAAAAATGTGCAATAAAAATAAATGAAACAACCTAAAAACATACAATCTCCAAAATTTTAAAGCCGTTTATTATAAAAAGTAGCTAAATTATGATGTAATTCAGCAGTGAAATTGCAAGACAACAACGAAAAAGAGTTGAGTTTAGTTATTCTCAAAGCTGCAGTTCTGTAATTTTGGATACCAGCTATGATTTAGCTGGATTCATTTCATATCGTAAATGTCTATTATATATTTGTTTTTGGACGAAATAGATACTGCAAAAATTACAGACCTGCGAAATAATACTTTTTAATTTTTTTCTGTCCCGTTTTAGGTTTTTCTAATGTTTTTCGGTAAGCTGAGTTCAGAAATGCCAAGGTTTTTCCCATAAAGTGAGGGTGAAGGCCAAAGGTAGTCTTTCAAGAGCTTCAGTGCATGTGGCAATGACAAGAGTCAGTGGTGGGTTTTTTGGGAATAAACAAAAAAAAAATATAGCTACAAATGAAATAAGGAAAGTGGCAGAATTACTGATAGTACTTTTGGCTAAAGGACATCCATATCTGGACGAAGATCCTAATATATTTTACTTTCTGCACTTACAAGTTTGTTGTGAAAAGTTTACTGCTACTTAAGAATGGGGGGGGTATAAAACATGAGCCATGTCACCTCTACTATGGTTTTTGGCTCTTTCTACTTGGCATTTACCAGTTCACATAGTTATAGCATTTATGTACATTTAGGTTTGTAACTTCATGGGCTTCATTCAAAGTAACTTTTTAATTGAGGTTGTGGTTAAATAAAGTGCTTACTGAATTGGCAATGAGTGTTTCCAAGTAACTTTTTAATTGAGGTTGTGGTTAAATAAAGTGCTTACTGAATTGGCAATGAGTGTTTCCAGTAACTTCTTAATTGAAATGGGATTCACGTCATAGTGTTGTTGGTGTTGTCCGTTTAAAATTAAACTAAAATTTTTACTGCTGCCTTGGTGATGGTTTAAACTGTAATTTCTGGGAAAGGCTCACTTTATTTGAAACCAAAACATGCATAAAGCATCATAAATAAGTATGCCAGTACTGTAACTGTTAACTGCTCTTTTATGAACAGATATATATTATTCCTCTACTGTTAAACCACTGATGTTGTGTAAAACCATTTTGTGCATGTGCTTCTCAAACCAAGACCTGTACAACGTGTCCTATCTAGACCACATAAACTCCGCACAACTAGACTCCTCGCTGGAGCACAGAAAAATCGATCCGAGAATTGTATCCCTTCGACCCAATGGTTTTTAATAAAAATGTCATATCCAATGCATGGAAAATAAGCTGTATTGGATACATTGGAAAGGCACTCGCAGAGATGCTCAAAATTACCACCGCATAGATCGAGGCCTGCAAACATGCCTTTCTACTGTTTCCAGTACAGTTTATTTTTCATGCATCTTATGTGATGTCATATTTTTTTTGCCAAACTATGGGTCGTAGAGGAATATATGGTTCATGGTCTTTATGTACTCCAAGTGAGGATTATTGCTATGCAGAGTTTGTGGTCTTAACAGAACACCCTGTATATATTTAACAGAAGTTGCTCAGAGTTCTTTTGAATGCTAGTCAGAAGTTCTTAGACTGTGCTTTAAGAAACAATCATTAAAAATAAGGGTACTTTCATAAAAAAAAAAAAAGAGTAATCGCAATTTTTGGGAAAATATTTTTTCATCACATTAGATTGCCACTTTATCCTATACAGTTTAATTAGCCTATAACAGTACTTACTATGGTAATAATGTGGTCTCGGCGGATTTTATATAATTATCGATCTTGTATATAATGATTTTGTTACTTTTAAACTTTTATGTACTGTGTTCAAGATTTTTTAAAACAATACACACATTTTGATAATCCATTAATATCGAAAAAGATTGTATGTACAAATGCAGGTGGTCCTATAATAGAAGGAATAACTTTCCTGACTTGGGAACAAACTAATCTTTCGTCCCCTTGAAATGACTCTTTAAGAACAAAACCTTTAAGGTAACACTTTACTTTCAGCTAACCGAACATGTTCTTTCATGACTGAACAGTTTGACAATTTCTGATGTGAACAGGGTTCTCACGCACCTGGAATTGTCAGGGAATTTGAAGTCATTCTTAAAAGTCGAGGGAAAGTTAGATTTTTGGCCAGACTCGTAGAAGCTTTCCTTAACTTGTATTTTGAATAGCTAAATGTCACGTGAATGTGAAATCATTTTCCCTGCAACCGAAGTTTCCTTTGTGATTAGTCGTGGACTTTCGATGGGGGAAAGTCGTTGAAATATCCGTGATTTTTTCCCCTCCAATGTGAGTGGGAACCCTACATGAATTATTGCTACCATATATGAATGTGTACTTATGCAGCCATTACCCATAACATTGAAAGGCTTCACTGTATGTATGTCCATGATAAACACATGCTAAAATCAAAAGTATTTTTATATTAATGTCTAAAAAAAATCTTATTTTCATTAGAAAACATATTACAATTAGTGATTATGGAGGACATGCGAACTTTTTATCTATGCCTAAAAAGCATGAGTTGGGTTTTTTTTTTTTTGCTAGCCTTTTTGCCGAACGGAGACTTCAACCAAAATTCTGCTTAAAAAAACTGAGAAATTCGCTGCAAAGCTCTAAATAAATTAACCAGAGAAGAAATTTTATTTTAAGGTTGCATATCTTGAATACAGAGCTAGAAATTAGGAATAGAAAGTTGGCATCAATGGCACTTAAAATTTTTTCCTTCATTGCCAAAGTGATTTTTCTTGGGTAGAATTTCAAGATTATTTCCGTAGCATTAATCTGAGTGTTCATATACATAGCACAATGACTTACAATGATGATAAGCACTCACTGTCTGACATTTTAAATGACCATGCTGACCATACGCACGTTTTTAAATTTTTAAAAAGTACTGGCTTTTACTACAGTTTTTGATTTTACCGTGTTTGGCGCAGTATAGCCCAGATGCTCTTGCGCCATAAAAAAGCCAAACAAACGATAAGCAAAACAGGCATTTTACATATTATAATGAAACATTTATTAGAAAAAAACTTTTTTTTTAATCTAGTCGCCAAATTTTAAAAACCGTAGGTTTAGATGTTTTTCAGACGTATAAAAACTTTTAAAATACAAATACCAATATTTAATGGCATGCATAGTATGTATATGTAAACAGTAAAAGTAACTCTTTGTACTATCTCCCCCCAGCTGGACACTCCACAGTGAACAGGGCTTTGCAATAAAAGCAATTGAGCTTCATTTTGTGATAGGTGTATATGTTTGCAGCAAGGACCTTGAAAGAGGAAATGAGTAACTTTCCAGATAAATTCTTTAGTCTTTTGAGGATAAAGGAAAAAAAAATTCTCAGACCAAGCCAGAAATTTTGGATTCCACCCTAAATGAAAGTGGACTGCATCAGGAACCTTTTTAATAAATAAATATAAAATTAAACTCGTGGAATTGGCATTATTTTTATACAAAATGTTGGAATTAACAGTAATTGAGTTGGTTTTTTTACATGTATAAAGCCTTTTGTGTTATTGGTAATGACTCTGTTTCATCTTTTCTCTCTTCGTTCAAAGTTTATACTTCAAGAGTGCTTTGCTCCCTTTTTTGAGAGTTGCAAGGGGCTTCCATTACTTGTAATTAACAGTTCAAATAAGATTTAATACGAGACCTTTTTGAAATAGTGTGACACTTCCTTGAAGTGTAAACTGTGGATGGAGAAAGTGTGTGTGTGCTTTTACTTTTTCTTGCCGATCATGTTCTTCAAATATTAATTGGAAAATTTAAATCACACAAACCGATTAATCTTTAGCAATAACTACAATTGATCACTGTTAAATATAAATGAAGGTTTATTTAAAAAGAAAAATATACTGAGATTGCACTGTGTGTCAACTAGTAGTAAAAAATTGTTAAAGGCAAAGAAAAAAATGTACGAAGTTGAAGGAAATGCTGAAGGCTTTACTTTTTGTATCAATTTTGAATAATTCTGGAGCATATATATCAAATATGTTTAAAAAATTGTAAAATAAACTTTTTGATATTTTTTGTTAAAATAACTGATCTTTAATGTGATTAAATAAAAACAAATGTGAAAATATGTTAAGGTATATTAAATCGTCAATAGAGTTGTGATTTTTTCTGTTTGAAGGATGCAAGAGAACAATCAGTCAAATAACCAAACAATGAAACAGACATTGGGATGTAAAATCGGAAATAAAATTTCTTTGAATCTTTATTTAAAATAAGAAAATAAACTTAATCAAATTAGAAATTAAAAAAATTAAAAGCGTGTAATGAAATTTGACATTTATTATATCTGAAATAGAGAATGTATTTGGGAAAAAAAAATTAAAACAATTTATACCTTGCTTATGAAAAAAAAAAAAAAGTGATCCTTGTAAATTAAAACTATACTAGCAAAAGTTTCATTGTGAAAAAATCACAACCCTAGTCTTGTGTATGCATCATAGTAGTTCATAAATAAAGCCAGAGTGGAATTAATGATGTAACTTTCAAATAACTGTATATAAATCTTGTTTCATATATACATAAACCATGTCAGTTATAAACAATCTAAAAAAATTTGTATACTGCCATATTTGTTAAACGTTCATTATTGCTAGAAAATACATTTTTAATTACATGCATATAAATTCATACTCTAATAAAGTTTAAAATATATTTGACAGTAAAGTTCGTGAATTTTACATTTAATTGATAAAACAGGATATGTTACCTTTTTGTTTTTCAACCTCAAATGTTGTCTAGTGTTTCTCCTGAAATCTGTAAACCTGTGAAAGAATTAACCGTAATATAAGCCATCATAAAAAGCATTGGATTTTAAATATAATTATTGTGATGTCAAGAGAACTTTACAAGAATAACAGCCAATGAAGAAATGAAATCGACAAAAATAAATTCATCCAAAAGTTTGATTTGAATACAGTAAGAAATGGAAAGGTGTCTCAACTAACAAAAATCGTTTTAAATAAGCCAAACTTCACAACGGGGACAAAATATCGCAGCAATAAAAGAACAACCATGATCCAAAAAAAATCGTGCACAGTTTAAAAAAGAAAGGTCACACATAATGTATGCCAACTGAACACCAAAGCTACTTGTTTAAGCTATGCTAAAAACCAACAAGGCAAGAAGTGTGTAATAGCACTTGCTTTTGATACGATGAAAGTTTGAAATTTATGCCTTTTGCAAAGCAGGGACTTGTGGCATTTGTCAAAGGCTTCTGCAGACCAGCTATGGCAACGGCTTGCTTGCTCATCTACAAGCGAAAACTGCTGGCTAGCAAGACAGACTTTTGGACGAGAATGGTAATGTTCCGAAATCCTATACATTTTGTTTTTCTACTATTTCCTACAATAAGTCATGAGTTTTCCCATTATGGGGGATGGATAACAAAAAAGTGGTCTAACATTATGGAGGGTAACTTTAAAACAAACGAAAGTATAAAAGGTATATGCATCTTGTATTGTTCGCTGCTGTGTGGTTTCAGAAGTCACGCTATTTGATTCCTTAGTGTTAAATTGCAACACTTTGACTATTATTCAAATATAGAAATGTACCTTGAAGCCTGTTTTCCACTTGTTTGTGTACGAATTATGGTAAATCAGAAAGTATAACATTATTCATGAAGTGTTGTATTTGATGTTTTAATATTTAATGTCTAACGTTTTCATTTCAAAGAAGTGTTATCGTAATCTTTATCGCTTACTGCTTTACTTCCAGCTTGAATATAAAACAGTTACGATTTGCGAGGGTGGGGGTGATACATATGTGAAGTTTGTAACGAAAAAGATGAATGCAATCTTTTTGTATTAACATAATCTTTCAAAATTATTCATTTGAAGACCATGAAGAACATTTAAATGCAAGATACCTCTATTAGAAAGTATTTAATACAAAGTCCTCTTACTGATTAGTGAAATTTTGCTATGATACACTTGCATGAATTGTAATAATTAATCAGAACACATGCAATTTCATTCACGATTGGCAACTATGTTAACCAGAGGTTTTGGGGCTGAAAATAATCAATTTCATGTTTATTTGTTTTGCTTTGTATCTTTGTGCGTCCCCCCCCCCTCCCCCTGTGAAATTATGCTCTTGTGTCCTGGATTTATTGAAATAGTAATTGCTGCTTTGGTGTTTAGAATGTATAAATGTTTCGTGAGCTTACTTTGTTGTTAAACATTTTAAAATTTGCCACGTAATTTTTCTTATTGTACTAGGGTAGATGCTTTTCCAATAGTGAATTTGTATTAAGCAAACTGGAAATCAACCAATGACAAATTCTGGCCTTTGGACAGATGCCGATTTTTTGATAGTTCAATTTCATATCATCATTGATGCCTATTTGAAGCAATTTTTTTTAATATTCCATTGGATGCCGATATTTTCAATTATTATTAATTAGAAATTTTTTTTTAAAGATCTCATTATATGAATATCAATATTTATGAAGGACATTTTTTGTAATTTTTTTTTCACATATTTACTTGATTTCCGCTTTAGACTATTTTTTTCTTGATTTGTCGCTATCCGATAACCCAAAAATTCACAGTTCAGGCTTTTGTGTAGGTACAGGGAGGGGAGAGAAAAAACAAACAAATGTGCGTGCAGTATTTGTAGGAAGTATAAAATCAAATTTTGCGTTCAGTATGTCACGCAGGATATAAAATCCGATTGAAACAAAACAGAGAATCAACTGTCGTATTCAAAGGACAGGTGAAGCAGGCATAACAGCTACTAGGAAAATGAAGGCATACTCCCTTATTGTACTGTGAACTCCAAATAAGAAATTCCTTTTGGAGCATTCTAGAAATGAATTCAAAATTCAACTTCATCACACATATGGCACAAAAGTCTTTTTAGGTAAACATTGGAAAGATGGAAACTACACACTAAGAATCAGACATGAGACAAAAGGTGAAATCCGACGCTCCTCACACATCGAAGAGAAACTGAATTCATTTCTGCACAGACAATTTTGAATCTATGGGAAAATAGGTCTCACAAATAGCAAATTTCCATCCCAGTAGTCTCTGCAGAGAAAATGTGAAAATGGCATCATTCAGTATGTTTAAAAAAATGTAAAAAGTGCTTGTGGATAAAGCTGAGAAGTTTGTGGCGACAAAGCCAAAAAAAACCTGATCTATTTCCCCATTTATTTATTTTTTTTATCGGTGTGTGGAATATAACATGCCAATACATTGGCTGATGGCTAATACAATCAGCAGATTGATCATTTTCATTTTTTTCAATTGGCAAGTCGATTTATTGGTCTATCCCGAAAACAAACTGAATTGTGTGTAGGAAATAAAAAGATCGGACTACTGTGGTGTGTATGTTGGTAACGTGTTCCTCTATTATATTGTTAACATGGGTTAGATAGTATTGTGGAACAGGTGCCGTTTTTCTGCCTTCCAGCGTTTGGTTCCTTAGGCAGTATAGGTTCAGATCCATCGGAAAAATTATGGTCCCGCCATACCTTCATCTCAACTACCTTTTTGTCCTGTGTAAAAATACACAAGCATCATGAAGCCTGAATTAAACCTTTTTTCTGGCTTTAAGGTTTACCAAGGAAACTTTAAGGTTAAAATCTTAGAAAATGAAATCAATTTAGGTAAAACACTTCTAAATATGCACTTTTATAAAACAAAATACAACTTTTAGTTACGAAATATATTTATACAATATATAATTTGTGTATATGTTGCTTATTGAATGAGTTAATATAACTGAATGCACTGCATTAACGTATTTTTAGAATTAAAAGTTTTTAAGCAAGTTCATCTCTCCCCACTTGACACCATAATGATGTAGAGCTTCATAATATCTTTCTTCCCAAGTGCGTTATTGTTTAGACACTTTAGGCTTAAACGAGCGAAGCCATGCTTAGCCCAGGCAGTCCTTATCCTGGTCTAAACTGGAAGTTCATGGTACAGGAGAACACAAACACAATTCATTTTGAAAATGTACTTTAATAATCACATGAATTTGTGATTGTGAATCATACTGTTTTATAGTCTTCACACTTATTGTGAAAATGAGTTACATTTTTGGAATTTAAATATTAGCTTAAATTGGTTAGTTGTAAATAAAAATTTACGTTTAGCAATCTTAATGGAGGATTTCCCACTCTACAATTTTTGTCGACTTCCACTTCCTTTGAAAAATAGTCATGTTTTAAGGTATGGACAAGAGAAAGAGTATTCTAAAAACACACTCAAGCTTGCTCCCACTTCGTGGGCTGATTAGTCAGAAGCTATCTTCCACTCGTACAGTAAGATTATATTGCACCCTTGCAACGAAAGTGTTACAACTCAAAATTCGGTGAAAATGACTTAATGTTACAACTAGATGTAGAAAACAGTGCTGCATTTTGCCATGCAAAATGTTAGGTCATAAGTTATTTGGGTTTCTGCTAGTTGGCACATGTCATTAGATGAACACAACATCCCTCAATTCAACCAGAAACAGTTTTTTGCATTTTCTGAAAATTGGGATTTTTTGAGTTGTAACACTTTCGTTGCAAGGGTGCGATCTGTAAACAGTTCTCGTTGCAAATTTTTGTGCATTCTCTTCCTACTTGTGGGTCCCTTTATGAAATAATAGTCCTCCTGAGGGAGGTGTGTGACATCACAATTTTGAAACAAACTTTTGGCATTTTTTTTTATACCCTAAAGAATATGGGTACCAAATATTAAAATTTGATAATTTTTTTTCAGCCATTTTTCCCTAACGTACTTCCTTTGTGTAATTGTGCTTGCTTTTTTTTTACTTCTGTTGTAAAGTAGAAATCCCATTGTTCGTGCATAGCAGGAAAGACTGAAACAAAAAACATCGATGTGATGTATAAAATCGAGTTAGAATACTTCTATAACCCATATTCGTAAAACTCTCAGAGTAGTCTAAGTAGCCTCTCATTAATACAAGTACCAAGTTTTCAGTAGAATGGTTTTTATAAAAGAGAAAAATTTGTGTGAGTGTGTGGGAGATTCGAAAAAATTTCGACTTGCAGTTCAAAAGATGAGATTTTCAATAAGTAAAGTTTTTCTGTACACGCTGTGTATTACTACTATGCACAGGGCAAATTTGGTTATACCTGGTTTGGCGTACAGTGAGCTTTGCTACTCTAGTTAAATAAGGCAGCAGTTTTTCGACTGTGGTCCACGGACCCTAACCCCTGGGGGTTCTGCCAGACACTCAGTGTTCCGTAAAGGTTCAGAGAAATACTAAGACATGAGCATTTGCTCTTTAATGCTAAGAATAAATTATGAGGGGACGAAAAATTCCTTCCTTAAATGGTGAAAATTAGTGATGAAACACTAGAAATAAATATGTATGATGCAAATTCCGGGCTTTAAACTTTGAGTTAATTCTTGGGGGTCCGCGAGTGTGAGTGATCTTTGAAGGCGGTCCACAGTCTAGGAAAGTTGCAGAACCACTGAAATAGGGCATTGGCTTACTTTCCCTCTCCGCCAACGATGTGTCTGGTACACTTGGAGAAACGTGCAATTGTGTAGATGTAATGCCTTTGTTTATGCTACGTTAAAAGTAACTGCATTCCGCCGCCTCTTGTTTGGTGCAAAATGGCGCTTCAATGGCAATTCAAATATAACCATGGTAAAAGTCTGGGCTCGGATGAAGGTTCTTATCCCTTGGAGAACATAGGTCCTGTCGTAGCATGAAATTAGCTGTCTTTTCCTCATGAAATGTAGACACTGGGAAATCTGTCTACTAGAACTGTCGCTAGGTCAGTTGCTGGGGAAATAAGCCTTGGTCCGTTTCCATGGGAACAGAAGGGCTGAGGCTTAGTGCCAGCGAGTTCTTATGGGGGGACTAAATTTTTGCAAGTGCACCACCATGTATTGTAGATCAGGAAACTATAGTTCCTTTTATAATCCATGCATATAACATGTGAACATTGCGACCATCTTAACTTCCTCTCATAAGGATATAAGTTCGGACCATTTTTTTAGCACCTTGCGTGTTATGCATGTTACGTAAATCTGCACGGTGTCAATTAATGGTGTACTAATTGTGGCTTTGAATATAATCATTTAGGTCCTGAACAATATCGAAACAAGGAGCAAGGAAATGATGGAAAAGGTCATATGGAAATACACACCGGGAAACCTCATCGCGTTCAGATCAAAGTGGCCATTCCAATCAAGGAGCATCCAAATGTAAATTTTTTTTTTTAAATATTTACTGCGTTTGATAATCTTAGTTTTAACACCTAATGTTTTCTTCGATGTATATCATGTAAAAACATGCTGTCTGGGTGTTAAACAATTGTATTACTTAACATTTTAGAAAATCACAGTTTAAGAATAATATTGCGGTAGGTGAGAAAGGGGGAGTTCGTCACATTTTATTAATTTGGTATAGGCCCTTACACATAATTTTAAAAAAGGATAATAAAAAGTGAATTGAGAATTTTTATTACTGAACAGATTTTTAGTTTTTTTATATTGGGTTGTAGTTTGAATCTTTTCGAATGTGGTGTTAAACCCTTCTCCCTTACTGCCCTTATGCCATAGCCTTGTGCAAACTTTTAGGTTCCTGTCTTCCTTGGCCATTAAATCATTCCCCCCCCAGCCGTATGCAAAACCAGCTTTGTAGTAAGTTACTGAGATTAATATAGTTTTTTTTTTTTTTTTAATTTGTTGGCCCTCATATAGTAGTAACTCATTCACTCGCCTAGCATGCCTTTAACCTGGGTTCTACTCGCCGTAGTCCAGGGGTTGGTTCCCTAGGTAAGAGGGTCAGATGCCTTGGAAAACCGTAGGTCCTGACAGAGCATGACCTTTATTGTCCTTGCATCATTAAACGAGCAAAAATAGTATGCATGTACGTATACGAATAACTCATTTTCGATGTTTTTTGTTAGTATTACACCAACGTTTTGACGTTCTGAAGCTTTCAATCTTGAGTGTTTTGTTCATATGATACATTAATATATTCATGATGTAATGATTACTTTCTTTGTAGTTCAACTTTGTTGGCAAATTGTTGGGGCCAAAGGGAGCCTCCTTGAAGCAATTGCAGGAGATGACTCAAACAAGAATGGCGATTCTTGGACGTGGATCTATGCGTGACAAGAAGAAGGTATAGTGTTCCCGTTCCCTTCTTGAATTCTCCAAAGAATATGAAATGTGTATGATTAAAGAGATGTATTGGGATTGGCGTCATAGCAATATATTTTAAACAAGTTTTTAAAAGTGGTCCAGTTGCTGCTGTTGAGTAACTTTCAACAAGGACACAGGTTCTTTTACAATTGGCATTTAATACAATAATGCAGCACATGATCAATACATATAAACATCACAATTAAAATTCCTCTACTTGCCTAGGCCGTGACTATATTTAAGCATGCAACCAAATTACATTTACAATATGAGTTTTCAAATCTACATAAAGACAATAATTTACACTGCCAGTTCGTGATAGTCTCTGCTTTATGGATCTGCTAGCGCTTAACCAATGAAAGTTGCGCTATAAAACAATAGACACTGTCTGTCCATGAGATTCTCCTACAAGTACTAACAGGTCATTGGTTTATGGGTTGATTCATTTAGATGCACCTCTCGGCATCCATAATGCCATGCTATTGTCAATAGTAGGGTTAATGTTCCATCTCACTGTCGGCACTTCTAGGTCTTCAATGCCGTAAGCATTAAGGTCACTGGACATATGGCAGCGTCGACATGTGATATACCTCTCTAAGCCTCCATCAATTGGCACTGGACGGTCATTAGTATTGCTGCAGTCCCATCTCCGTGGTAGCAACACCCGGCATATATATCGCTCCCAATAGTTAGACTACTTTAAACAGATCCCCACACACCAAAGTGTGTAACTTTGTATTTCACCGCTTCAATCAGCAGGCATCTAACAATCGTGCATGTCCTTTTCAAATCTTACTGCATTTCACAGTCAATTGCAGGATTACCCCAAAGATACTAACCGATACGGTCCTCGAGTACTACTCGTACCACATCTCTGCTCATAAGTAAAACTGAAAACTACTTGGAACGGAGTTCCCCTTCTTATTCCAAACAAATGCTCTCCCCACGTCTTTAACCTCCCTATTTACACTGTCTTGCATCTCTCCATAACGTTCCACCCCTCCGAAGTCCTCCCATTGGCTAGTTCAACAAGGGCACAAGACCATTCTGGAAAAGTTTGGAAGGATGCTCTTTGTCTGCCCAATCTCCTTTGTAAAACCTTCCCCACAAATCTATAAATATACTCACACATATAAAATTACATCCAACACTGCTACCCTTGACTTTGTGCCTACTGGGATAGGTTGGGTTCTTCATAAACTTTGTACGTTGTGGTTTCGGAAAGAGTTTTAAGATCTCGGTATAAAAACGAAAGGCCCTTATATAATCCAAAGAGTGGATTTTTTATTTCAAGCCTATAATGAATGCTTTTTTGATTGTTGTCAAACTCCCCACCCAAGTTATAAAAACCTTAAAAAAGCATAAAACTGCCAGTTGTGTGATGGACCCCAATCAGATTTCGGAACAATTGAAACCTCCGTCCCTCCCCATCACAGAGCCAAACCCAGCTGTTGATGTATGTCAATTACAATTGTTCCCAGCTTAAACCAGTTGTGTGAAAATCATAAGGTAGAATTGCAAAATAACCAACAGAACTCGAAACTATGTGCACAAGCGTGACCTCAGCTGTCCATATGCAATGTAAAGTGTTAAATTTCTAACCCTTGTTTATTATATATAATGTATGTTATATAAACATGCCCACATAGTGCATATTGATTGGAAACACTGAGAATCAGAATAACTTGCTGATCTAGAAAGCATTTTGTTTCTATTTTTTAAATACAAGTGGGAAACCCTGTGTTTTCTGGCCATAATACTGTGTAGCTAATTGTTAATTCTTGCTTTATACAGGAGGAAGAACTTCGTACTAATGGTGAGCCCAAGTATGCTCATTTGAATGATGATTTGCATGTTGAAGTTTCTGCTTATGCTCCTCCGTCAGAAGCTTACCGTCGTATTGCTTATGCCATTGATGAACTTTCCAGAATCTTCGTACCGGTGAGTAGCTTTCATGTGATGCTTATAGTATTTTAACTTTCATCTGTGTCGTGTGTCAGGGTTCGAAAATAGCTGGTGCATGTGTGTATTGTGCACATGGAATTTTACATATGCATGTAAATTTTTAATTTGGGTGCATGCAGTGCACCTAACTATTCCAAACTATGGCTACTTACATTTACTTTCCAAGAACAGTGACCTATGGACTAATTTTATATAATTTTCTCAATGTATCTGCATTTATGTTGATTTTTTTTGTTTTGTTTATTACAAATGAATGTTCAATTATTTTGAAAAGTTGAATTTTTTTTAAAGCATATATACTTAACATAACTTTACATAATTGCTGTACATATATTTTAACCATTTTTTTTTTAATATTGAGGTTTACTTCCTATT
>QLNU02014802.1:79228830-79240425 GCA_006491805.2 Dysdera silvatica | reverse complement strand
CCCCCTCCCCCGAAAGTGATGACAAATTTGACATGCAAATTGTAAAAGAACAAGGTTCCCATGAACGTGGAATTGCCAAAGCATTTGAAATCATCCGTAAAGATCAAGAAATAACGAGTTTTTGGTCGACTTTAAAAAACTTAAAAACCACCTTCAATGCATTTTTGTTTTTCTTGTCACTAAAATGGTAAATTTTCAGGAAAATGCACATCACTTTAAACACTGACCATTTTTTTTTTGTTGCTATGAGGTTCCGACCATGTTGCATTGCACGATTCACTTTTGCGTGTGGCCGATTCCGTTTTGAATGAAATATCTGTGATTTTGTTCTCATTAGGATTACAATGATGGTAGTGCTGGCCCCTATCCACCACATGATATGTCAGTTAATGGAAGAGGTGGTCAAAAGCCTGGTTTTGGTTTCGAGGATCCATCTATGGGTGCTGCTCGTCCTCCACCTGGACCAGTTCCACCACCAGTGCGCGGTGGTGCTGGTTACTGGTCACCTGCACGTGGAGCAGCTTCTAGAAGGGTGCTCCAGCCCCGACCAGGACCTGCTGCGTCTGCTCCACGTCGAGCACCACCCCCGTCATCTGCTGCTGATTATGTAAGTGATATATACTGTGATTTATATTTAGTTACAGCATCTTTTTACCAACAGACATAACCAGAGCTCACAGCAGATACATATTGATCCTGTCTCCCCCTTTTTTTAAAGTCGTTTTGTTCTTTTTCTATATCTAATATGCACATAATTGTAAATTAGGCATGAGCTAGAGTTTCATCTAAAGCGAAATAGAAGGGCGCAACGCCCTGCCCTTCAACTTGACCGTCCTTGTGCCCAAATGTCCCTCCCAGCCCTCGGAAAGTAACACATCATCCCTCCCCGATGACAATTCATATTTCCATGTTAGAATCCAAAATGAGTGACGAAATGCATTGATTTATAAAAATTTTGTACTCCAACATTTCATTTCTGTAATAACACTGGTTGTTTTGGTAAAACGAGATTGCTGACGAATATTTGTAAACAAAGCACTGTTGCCAGGTTTGCAGACTTTCAACCACGGACTACTGCGATAAACGTTAGCGGTTCCACGTATTTTTCAGGTCAAATTTTTGTTAAAATCAATTTGTTTGTCTTTAAGCACTAAATTAAGCATGTTTTACATCCCTATTTTATTACTCTTACTTGTCATATAGTATAGGATAATGTTTAACTAAATTATAGTTATAATAATTTAATTATTATTTTGTGTGAAGTTGGAATTTTTAACCTTGCCATCTGGCAACACTGCCGTAAGATCGCGATCACTCTCACTTTGCCATCGCCTTTTGCATATACTACTTAACTCGGAATAAAAAAAAAAAAGTTTACCTGCAAATGAAAACTAAAAACTTTAAAGATAGAAGCAATACATCAATTATAAAGTGTTGTTTAAAGGAGTTAGGAGCAGTAAAGCTGACGTAACCGCCTGTGTGCATCATGAGTATCTGTGTGTTTAGAGCAATCAAAAAAAAAAAAAACCCTTCGAAAGGCCATGCACCTTGCCCTAATTTTTTTTTGTAGATGGAACATTACATAAGGCATCCTTCAAAGGATTAAAGGAAATTGAGTTATAAATGGCTTTGAGGTTTGCATTAATTGTTTTTATGACCTTGCAACTTAATTTGATTATGCAAATTTTAGTGCATTTCTTGTTGTTTACTGTAATTAGCGACTTGAAATAGATTAAGATTTGGTCTGGAAAAGTGGGAGAAATTTAACTAAGCTAATTTAAAAAATACTCTTTATTAATAAAAATATCGAGAAACTATAGTTTATAGTTCCTAAGAATCCTGAAGATGTAAAATTTCAGAGTGGGCAAAAAACATACTGGTAATAAAATTTTTTTATTCATTTGTGAAGGATTGTTTAGTATTGGTAATGCACTAAAACAACATTCCTTGACTGAGAAGCAAGGTCTGAATATGATGACAATCTTAGCTGTCGTAAAATACCAAACTCCATTTTGATGTGTTTACAACTTAATAATGCATTAACATTTTGTATTTAAAGTTACTCGTACTAGAGTTGAGATTAATTATATCCATTTTTCTCTTTTCTGTTTCAGTCATACGATGATTCGTATGGCAGATACGATAGTGGTGGAGCAAGGTATAATATTTTTCTTAAGTTTTTTTTTAAATATTTAATTTGAAATCAACGTAATGCCAATTCATAAGCATAGTTTTTTTCAGCAGCGAGTATTACCCGGAGTCCGGCATGGAAGGTGGTGAATCCGGTTTTGGCGGAGATGATTACAGCGGTAATTAATTACAATCTATTTAAAAGTATATTTATAGAATTGTGATATATATTAAACTCTTGCTTATGATCAAACTTGTTTAATTTATTAGTTTACTAGTTTAAAGCTGAGATAGACGCGAGCCCCCACTGTGTTGTCACAGTGGTAATGAGTGTGGTTAGAATGCAAATTATCCAGATCTGATTTTCCAGCAGGTAACTTTCCTCCGCTCCAGTTTCCCACAAATGGAGTTAGGTGGAATAACTTTATATTTCTTTGAAAACTAAGTCCTGACGCAGTATCGTTGTAGCTGTTTTTTTGCTATAAAGCATAACAAGTAGACGTGGCAATAATTATTTATTCTGGCCTAAAGAAACACTGTTGTGGTATAGCGGCATCATGTTCACCTATGGTGCTATTAAGAGGTTTGGTACCATACTACATACTGCTGGTTTTTTTTGCTCACCGTAGTCCTGAATTGGAATTTCTTGGATGGGTTTTGGCGCAACATGATTCTTGTCACCCTTGTGCCATAAAATAATGTATTCTCATCAGAATTACAGGGTCTTGTTGTAGTGTAGTGGTAACACACTTATTTATCATGCCCTAACGACCCAGGTACGGTGAGGGTTGAAACGGTCTTTGAAAGTCTTGTTTCACCCTAAACCTTCAAAAGGTCCTTATTTTTGCTCTCCAGATCCTCGACAATTTTTTGTAGCATATTTTTTTATTACTGCTACTTCTCACAGCATGAGCTAACATGAGGAATATGGGATGCAAACCATGCAGCTCCTAATCTGGCTTTTGCGAGCACTAGGAATATGCACAGACGGAATTCCTCCATGGAACTGGTTAGAGCATATTTTGCGATAGGAATGACCAATGCAGTTCCACTCTCAAAGGGTTGAATTTAGTATGTGAGGTGTCAAAAATCATACCATTGGTCCGCTGGCCTATTTATTTGGCATTGCCCCCCCCCTCTGCACAGCGTTTATCCTCGTTTTTAGAAGAACGGTACATCCTATCAGCTTTTAAGTTAAACTCATTGCTGGGGAGGGAGATGCAGGAATAGGAGGCTACCTTGTTGTTACATTATCTGCATTATTTAAGAATTGTTTTTTATGAGTAAATTAATCCCCATTCCAGTTGCAATGTAGAAGACATGCCATATTTACTCCCTACCATATTTGGTTAATTGGGTGACAGAAGTGTGGATTTCTTGGAAAACGATAGGGCTCGGCATAGATTACCTCAGCTGTTCTTTAAACATAAACGAAATTTGAAATATTTGGTAAAAGTTTATTATGAACCTCCCCCGATTAAAAGAATATATACTAATGCATTGCGGATGTGCCAAATTGTTTATTGAATGAATCGATGGATGAATAAGGATGATTATGTTCCAGAATTCCTGTAAATTCCGGGAGTTTCGATTTGCCTCTTCCAGGATTTCTTTTTGTTTTCTGTAACTTTTTATATTCCTTTGGAAATCAGTGTCTTTACCAAAAATATTATGCAACTTTTCATGGAATTTTCAGGTGTGTTCAGAGAATCTGGTTTAGATTTACAATTACCCCTGCATCTAATGTAAATGGACAGATTTGTTCAGTGATTCTGTAAATCAATGACTTGGCACACTGTTATAATACATAGTAATTAAGATTCATTTCATATACAGTGGAACCTGGTAAAGTGACCACCTCAGTTAGGTGACCACTTTCTATAAGAGAACTGCTAAGGACTCGATCATGCCGATACCAAAGCCTGTCATATATAGTGACCACCTGTTTATGGTGGCCATTGCAGTACAGTTCCAGAGGTGGTTGCTTTAGGCAGGTTCTACTGTATATATCATGCTGTCCTTAGAATGGGCATTCTTTTAAATGTTTCTTGTCATTTCAGCGGAGCAGTCACGTTCTGGACCAACTCGTGGATATGCCAGGGCTCGCCCATATTCTGCGTCAACTCGCCCTTACTAATGAAGACGGCTATGCTCATCATATCTTTCATTTCGTAATGAACTTGACAAATTAATCGTAGTAGTATCAGCCATGTCTTTTTTTAATTTGTGTATTTTGACTAGTTGTCATTAAAGGCATCCATCTCTGTTTAACGCCTTTTAATTTCAATAAGTTGCATTGTTATTTAGATCGTCAGGAAGGAAGGAAGCTTAATCTAATTACGACAGGGTGTGGAAGGACAAGTTGTGATTTATAATTTGTTGACAACATAGACTGACCAGGCCTAACCATAACTAACGCAATGGTACCACATTGACAAATTCACGTGTCACAAAAATATGGAATTTAAAGTAAATTTAAGAAGAAAAAATTAGGCGTGAATCATTCATACTTAAAGTGTGTTTTGAAATAGCAAGATAAATAATTGGTACAATACTGAATAAGCATTATAAAGTAAAGTTGACCTATTTGAAGGTCATACAGGACAATTTTATGGTGGGAGAAAAGATGCAAAATTTGAGGGCCGGTTGGGAAGGCTTTAAACGTTCTTTGAAAATTAGAGGGAACGCAAGAGATGTAGCATTAATTTTGTTTTAAAAAAAAATTGCTAGTGCCCGAATAATAACAAACATTTATTACATTAACATGCAAGAACTATGCAGTCAGATTGCCTTATCTGCAGGTGACATGCTCACATTATATGCAGGTGACTGCAGATAATAGCGAACTTTATATTTTTCGTTCACATGTATGCTTGTGAAAAAGTTTAAGTCATAAGCTTTACACAGTAATCCATTAATATTAAGCAATAATAATATACATAATATATTTCATTAAATTATACCGACCTCACAAAGAGGAGATATAAAAATATTCCATCAAAATAAAAATTACATGGAAGTTTGCAAAGAAAATATTTCAGAAAAAAATTCCATAAATCGTATGTTGTGCTTTTGCCTTTACATTACTATACTAATACATTTTTTTCTTGGACAGACAGGTTTCTAACGTTTTAGCATAACCCTCAATGTTACAGCAGTATTTTAATACGAAAACAAAAAAATCACATTAAAATTTGGGCAATAACAAAATACAATAAGTAAAATACCGAAAGTTTGTAAAAGCGTTGGAAAAATTCGTGAAATCATTGAAAAAAAAACCAACACTCCGCAATAAAAGTATTTCCCTAATCATAACTAGTAGGAATTTTGTCATTCGCTGAAATACATGTCAAAGCAAGAAGATAAGCATACCATTTGCTTCACGTTTTGAAACTACTGTTCACTTTGTCAAGAAAGTGATAAAAGCAATGGGTCATGGAACTTTGCAGATGTTTCATTTTTGTACTTTGTTTTTCATATTCCAGCCAGTTACAAAATAAACTAACATTTTTTTGTACAAACTAACACAATGTCTTAGTTAATAAAATCAGTCGTTTACATATGCTTGGGACCAGATTAAAATCGATGCAATATTACTGTAAAATCAACATCATGAGTTTACCATCATAGTTTCAATTTTAAAACTGTATGTACGATCTGCATGGTTCTCCCCGGTCTTTGAATTTGTTTGCCAAGTTGGGGGCCCTTAAAACTTGCCAAAAAATGTGGTTGGCCCATGAATTTTTCCCCAAACCTTACATATACCTGCCAGCTTGTTACGGTTGTCCATTGCAATGTACAGATTTTGGTCAATTGTACGAATGAGCGGTAGAGTGCGATTTTTTTTTGGGGGGGGGAACACTACACGCTGCGACCTCAATCCGTTCTCATGACTAAGCTTGGGCGATGTATCGATACATCGTGCACAACCGGTGTGAAGCTGACATCGTCACACTGGTTTCGTAATTTTCAAATCGGCGGCACATGATTTCACGGTGTCATACCGCCAATTCCGATGTTTCTTTGTGCACATGCGCTGTTTTTTTTGATACCGTCTCATCGCTTGGTCTGGACGGTTTCACACCGTCTTCGTAAAACTATGCATGCACACAAACATCGGAATCGGCGGCGTCTGGACGGTTTCACACTCGTCTGTATCCGACATGGATTACAGGAAAATAATGCATTGCGCATGCCCAGGGACTCGCGCCGATGCTTCTGAATCTTTCCTTAAGGGGTGGTATAGGAATTGCGGAAATGTACTTCGACAAATACGTTACGACTATAATCGGAAACAGAATTGTAAGGGACGTTTTCATCTTGCTATGGATCCCAACGTAACACTTTTTGCTAAGGAGTGCTAGTGTGAAAGTTATTGTGTGATTATGATGTGACTGAAAACGTAAGTAGATTCCCGTGATGTTTACAACTAAGAGTTAAATATAGCATAAATACGATTTTGCCTCTGTTCTAAAAAAACAGGTGGGGGCAAAAGCCCCTACCAGATTACGACAATATCCCAAGACACGTATTCAATCACATCGTAACACGCATTAAAAGGAAAATGCGTAGCACATTGGGATCCATAGCAGGATAAAACGTCACCACTAATTTACGATTCTTTCTCTGTTTACAATTATAGTCGCAACGCATTTGTCGAAGTACGACGTTTCCGCAATTCATGTACCATCCCCTCAAGGAAGATTCAGAAGTATCTTCGTTGTCTGTGGGCATGTGCAATGCATTATTTTCTGTGATCCTTGTCAGGATACAGATGCGAGTCGGTTTCACACCGTCCTCGTAAAACTGCGCATGCACATAAAGAAACATTAGAATCGGCGGCGTGACATCGGCAAACCACTCCTACGGTTTCCGCCAGCTGGTGGTGTAAAACTACGACGAGACTTAGAAACCCGAATTGTACCTTCCAAAACTGCATTGCACATGCCCACTGACTTCACTTTTTATTCTCCCCCGCGCCCCCAGGTCACATTTGCATAATAAAAGTATTTTTAACAGAGTAAAGAAAACACATTGAATTATATATATTACATTAATTATATATACGTATATTATAGATGTAAACAACGATTAGTAGAATATTGCAATGTGTGTAGCCATGTTGAAATGTGAAAGTGGAAACATTTGATATGGATGGAATTCCTTATAAAAATAGTTGTGGCCACCCACAGATTGGGAACCACTGGCTTAGATGGTATGATTGCTGTTTGCTAGAGTGGTGTACTGTAAACAGCAACGTATTGCCCCTAGTCACGAACATATCCCTTGTGAAATATTTCAGCTGATTTTGTACCTTAGGCTTTCCTTGCCACCCCCTAGCTATGGGCTGTAACAAAAGTTAGTGTGTAAGGGTAATATATTTCAATGTAATAAGGAGATCTCTGAAATTTACTCACCAGGGGAGGAAGTTTTCAAAATTTGTACCAGGAATTACAACTCCTACAAATTTAAAAAATAAATAATTTTTATTAACTACAATAATTCTGGTGAAACATAACTTTAATTTTTTTTTTTATAAATCTTGGTCAAGCAATACAACTTACATAGAAATATAGCTTCATTTGCTTTTGGTGCGTGCATAAAGATGCATTACTTTTTATATGTTGAAAAAAAATCGACAATTTTGGTGAGAGTTTACAGTAATTATTAATATAGTATACTTTAGAAATTAAAATTTTATTTTGCAAAATAAATAGCATGGAAAACATTTATTTTCAAATACTTGCACTTTAAAAGCTTTCTAATTGCAAAATCTGAAAGATTCTCAGAATTAATTTTGTGCAACATATGTTATTTATATGTATACAAGCCCCGGAAAAAAGTTTGGAATCAACACCCATTGTCTACAAAATTTCACCAAAATTGATGAGGTATTCTAAAGCAAATATATTTATTAAACCGAATTGTATTGTAAGTGTATTTCCAAAACTATACATTGTTTCTGAAATTTACATTTAAAAAGATCATTTAAATTAGCAGTATTATTTAAATTATTTAATTTTAACTAACAGCACCATGAGAAAAAAGTATGGAATCATGTGAAGTATGGGAAAGAAAAGTTGGAATCATTAAAGTTTATTTGATTAGTAGCACATTATGTTCTCCATGGGCCTTTATTACAGCCTGGATTCCGCAAGTTTCCTGCAGTCATCTCGATCAATTTTTTGCTATCTGGGCTTAATATCAATTTTTAATGATGTTTTTTTTATTTATTGCTTGCTGCTTGGTGACAAGTTATTTAAGTTTCCACCGCAGATTTTCAATTAGGTTTAAATTCGGACTGCAAGCCTGCCAGTCCAATGTCTTGTAGTTTGTCTCCGAAAAGTAATTTTTAACAAAACGAGACCTATGACACGAGGCATTGTCGTCCATTAAGGTAACTTCCTCATACTCAAACCGATACTCGACTGTTGGAATGGGAAAGGCGTTTAAAATTTCGATGCAGACGTCCGAATTCAGGGTTCCATTTACAATACATAATTTACTTGGGCGTTCGGACGACATATCTCCCCTCCCGATCATAAAATGTAGTTAAGTTTTTGTGGAACTTCATACAATCTTCATTCATGGTTTCTCCTTTTAGACACCAAGCAAATGTTCCACTGTCATCACCACTACCAGTGCATATTCTTGACTCATTACTAAATATTACTTCGCTCCAGACCTGACTAATTGTTCCTTTGTTTTGCCCATTTTAATCTAGCTCGTTTATATTTGGTTCTTAAGTTTAGGTTTAGCCTTGGCCTTACAGAAGCGAAAACCCATTGACGTTTTCCTGTCTGTTTTATCACAAACGTTAGCTTTAGATATTTTTTCCATTGATAATTTATTGGTTTTGACTTCAAAAATATCACACCTTTATATATTTTCCTTAGAGATCAAGGGAAAGGGCAGGCCACTCCATGACATGCACCCCATTATGCAAAAACTATTCCCAGGAAGATTTTGCAACGTGAATGGGGACGTTTGTCCTGGAAAATACAACTTGGGCCACCAATTATCTCTGCAAATGGCAGTAACTGGATTTCTAGCATTTCTTGGTAATCGGTAGCCTTTATGCGGCCTAAGGGGAAAGCCAGGTTAAGTTTACCACCATAGCCGAAGCCTCCCCACACCATTAATGAGCCTCCACCTTATTATCTTTTGGAGAAGATTTCCTCTTCTTCCCTCATATCATTCCAATAGAATGCAAGTCCGTCTGGGCCATACAAATTAAATTTTTTCTCATCTGAGAATATAACACGATGCCACTGGTCTTTCCTGATTTGATGATATTTGGCCCAATCTACGATCCTTTGCTTGTGTATAGCTTTCAACATGGGCTGGTGTTTCCTTTTTTTATATCGCAAGTTGTTTGTATGTTTTACAATCCGTGACAGAGTTGATTTTGTCACAGGGATGTTATCCTCTTTGGCCAATTGTCTGAGGGAAATACCACCTTGTGAAAAACGATGCACAATATCTCTTTCCTGCCTGGAAGTCATTTTTCTGCCTATACACCTCCTTTTTTGATACCTATAAGCATTGCCCTGATTCACAAAATTGTCTATTACGGTTTTAGATCGTTTGATTTGCTTAGATAATTGTCTATGTGAAAGACCTTATTCCTTAAAAGATGTTACCTGGCCTTTTTCGAACTCTGATAGCTGGGTTGCCTTTCCCCATTGCAATACTGCAGGACAAATAGAAAATACAACCTTCTGAAGTCTGCACAACGTCCGACTGGGATAGAACAGGTAAGTTATTTGATAACTTCCTGACGTCATAAACCTATTTACCTGTAGCAGCTCGAATGTTGAGAGTTACCCAAAACACTAATAGGGATGGTGGCTTTATTTCGGCAGGACACTTCCCCCCCCCGTTTTTTTTCCTGGATAGGTGGGGCAGGGAGTGAGTTACACCTTGCAAATATGTATTTGTATATAGACTTCCTTAATATATTGGTTTGTGTCCAGTTACGGCATATAATCATAGTGGCTTTATTTCAATGGGACACACCTTATTTTTATATAGGCATATACAAATTAATTTTCATAAAAGAGGGCCCAAAATGTTATTGTGGGGAGCCCCGAAATTTTCCGTTATGCCGCTGCATAATGTGTTTTTAAACAAATATTGTAATTTCTTCGCACCTAATGACTGAAAATCAAATTTCCAGATTATCAGAGATTTTACTCACTTGAAATAGGGTCCACCCCCTTTATTTCAGATACTCGGGATTCTATTGTACTTCTACTTTATATTTAAGAAGTTTTTTTCAAAATGAGTTTTACATAACACATTCACTTCTATACTTAATAGAGTTGGGGTAGCCTGCAGGCCATGTAATTTTGTTCATTTATTGTGGGAGCCCATCTTTTATTGCAAATTGAATTTGACAATAGAAGATTTCTGTGGTGCCCACATCTCTTCCCCCTCGATGCCTTAAGTATATGCTTATTTAATGATGGTTAATTCTGCCCTGTTTGACTGACATCATTCAAAAACTTTCCTTTTGATAAAGGTAGCACATGTCTACTAAAACAGCTGTTAACAACGTCAATAAATCTTAACAGTGACAATATTGTGTTCAGTACTGTTTCTGTACAGTGCACCATAGGCAGGGTTGTCCCCAAAGGGTACATGCTGTGTGCGTCGCGCTCTCTCAAGGTCTCAAGAAAACTTTTGTATTTGCTGGTTTTGGGGCAACTTTCAACAAAGTTCAGCCTTTTTTTTTTTCTAGTCATTTACAAACTTGAATGGAAACAAATGAGGAAAATCCCCTGAATTCCTCACTTGCCCGCACTCTTACTTTTAACTCGTCACTTTCTGACATTTTAAATGACCATGCTGACCATACACACGTTTTTAAATTTTTAAAAAGTACTGGTTTTTAGTACAGTCTTTGATTTTACCATGTTTGGTGCAGTATAGCCCAGATGCTCTTGTGCCATAAAAAATCCAAACAATCCCCCCCAAGCCTCAAAATAATATCCTGCGTACGACCAGGAGAGGAATGAAAAACTGATGAAAGTGGCAACTGCCACCTTGGGCTTGGATATACGATAGACCAGCAGTCACCAACCTTTCGGACCTCAGGGACCACTAAATTCATAATTTTAAATCCCGCGGTCCATTAATATGAATTTTTTAAAAAGGTAAATACAGGGTTTCTCCTGGTAACTACATTATGGCAAATGAGGGTTTTTTCACTAATTGCCGATAATTATTTCAAGTACATTATCGATATAAAAATTTACAATTAATTATTTTAATAGAAAGTTAGAAATTAGTACTTAAAAATTTAGGAACCTATCAAGTACATTTCATGAATTTAGTGCAATATAATCGCGACAATTGTCATTCAGAATATTAGAATTTCTTAAAATATTATTTTTGTTTTATTATTAATAAAACATTAAAAATGCAAATAATGTCCAGATTTTTCTGCGGACCACCAAAATT
>QLNU02014802.1:79199567-79228730 GCA_006491805.2 Dysdera silvatica | reverse complement strand
AAATGATTTAATTGAATTTAGAAGTGATCATTGTAAAATTTTTGGTCTAATTATTCTCTACAACAGGGGTCTTCAATCTTTTTTCAGTTTAAAGGCTAATTTTGTTTATTTTTGTACCGTGGGCCGCATTGATCGTATTTTCCTATGTTGGCCCAAGGACGGACACAGGGGTCATGACCCTCCCCAAAATATATTTTTTCACTGTAAAAAATTCCAACTTGCATGATAAATGGTGTTATTCCAAGACCATGGCAAATTCTCTCCTTGACTGCTCTCCGCTCCCTGCAAAATGAAAGTCTGTGTCCATCCCTGTGTTGGCCAACGTTAATTTTTGATGCCAGGCATATCTGGCCCGCTACAGCGAGCCATATTGGGGTTCGCGGTCTGGTGTTAGGCCGTAGTTTGGAGACCCCTGCTTCTACAATATTTGTATTATGTTGATCCTTAGGCTGTTTTTAATTGTAATGCATAATAGCAAACTCCTATTTTATTCGTACAATGGAATTATAAGAACGAATTCAATTGTATAGATTATATCTTTACTTTTCTGATTTGCTAATGTATCCTTGACCCCGCTAGATTTCCATAAAATGTGCAAATTATGATTCCAGTTGCAATGTAGAAGACATGCCATATTTACTCCCTACCATATTTGGTTAATTGGGTGACAGAAGTGTGGATTTCTTGGAAAACGATAGGGCTCGGCATAGATTACCTCAGCTGTTCTTTAAACATAAACGAAATTTGAAATATTTGGTAAAAGTTTATTATGAACCTCCCCCGATTAAAAGAATATATACTAATGCATTGCGGATGTGCCAAATTGTTTATTGAATGAATCGATGGATGAATAAGGATGATTATGTTCCAGAATTCCTGTAAATTCCGGGAGTTTCGATTTGCCTCTTCCAGGATTTCTTTTTGTTTTCTGTAACTTTTTATATTCTTTTAGAAATCATTGTTTTTATCAAAAATATTATGTAACTTTTCAGGGAATTTTTTGGTATGTTCAGAGAATCTGGTTTAGATTTACAATCACCCCTGCATCTAATGTAAATGGACAGATTTGTTCAGTGATTCTGTAAATCAATGACTTGGCACACTGTTATAATACATAGTAATTAAGATTCATTTCATATACAGTGGAACCTGGTAAAGTGACCACCTCAGTTAGGTGACCACTTTCTATAAGAGAACTGCTAAGGACTCGATCATGCCGATACCAAAGCCTGTCATATATAGTGACCACCTGTTTATGGTGGCCATTGCAGTACAGTTCCAGAGGTGGTTGCTTTAGGCAGGTTCTACTGTATATATCATGCTGTCCTTAGAATGGGCATTCTTTTAAATGTTTCTTGTCATTTCAGCGGAGCAGTCACGTTCTGGACCAACTCGTGGATATGCCAGGGCTCGCCCATATTCTGCGTCAACTCGCCCTTACTAATGAAGACGGCTATGCTCATCATATCTTTCATTTCGTAATGAACTTGACAAATTAATCGTAGTAGTATCAGCCATGTCTTTTTTTAATTTGTGTATTTTGACTAGTTGTCATTAAAGGCATCCATCTCTGTTTAACGCCTTTTAATTTCAATAAGTTGCATTGTTATTTAGATCGTCAGGAAGGAAGGAAGCTTAATCTAATTACGACAGGGTGTGGAAGGACAAGTTGTGATTTATAATTTGTTGACAACATAGACTGACCAGGCCTAACCATAACTAACGCAATGGTACCACATTGACAAATTCACGTGTCACAAAAATATGGAATTTAAAGTAAATTTAAGAAGAAAAAATTAGGCGTGAATCATTCATACTTAAAGTGTGTTTTGAAATAGCAAGATAAATAATTGGTACAATACTGAATAAGCATTATAAAGTAAAGTTGACCTATTTGAAGGTCATACAGGACAATTTTATGGTGGGAGAAAAGATGCAAAATTTGAGGGCCGGTTGGGAAGGCTTTAAACGTTCTTTGAAAATTAGAGGGAACGCAAGAGATGTAGCATTAATTTTGTTTTAAAAAAAAATTGCTAGTGCCCGAATAATAACAAACATTTATTACATTAACATGCAAGAACTATGCAGTCAGATTGCCTTATCTGCAGGTGACATGCTCACATTATATGCAGGTGACTGCAGATAATAGCGAACTTTATATTTTTCGTTCACATGTATGCTTGTGAAAAAGTTTAAGTCATAAGCTTTACACAGTAATCCATTAATATTAAGCAATAATAATATACATAATATATTTCATTAAATTATACCGACCTCACAAAGAGGAGATATAAAAATATTCCATCAAAATAAAAATTACATGGAAGTTTGCAAAGAAAATATTTCAGAAAAAAATTCCATAAATCGTATGTTGTGCTTTTGCCTTTACATTACTATACTAATACATTTTTTTCTTGGACAGACAGGTTTCTAACGTTTTAGCATAACCCTCAATGTTACAGCAGTATTTTAATACGAAAACAAAAAAATCACATTAAAATTTGGGCAATAACAAAATACAATAAGTAAAATACCGAAAGTTTGTAAAAGCGTTGGAAAAATTCGTGAAATCATTGAAAAAAAAACCAACACTCCGCAATAAAAGTATTTCCCTAATCATAACTAGTAGGAATTTTGTCATTCGCTGAAATACATGTCAAAGCAAGAAGATAAGCATACCATTTGCTTCACGTTTTGAAACTACTGTTCACTTTGTCAAGAAAGTGATAAAAGCAATGGGTCATGGAACTTTGCAGATGTTTCATTTTTGTACTTTGTTTTTCATATTCCAGCCAGTTACAAAATAAACTAACATTTTTTTGTACAAACTAACACAATGTCTTAGTTAATAAAATCAGTCGTTTACATATGCTTGGGACCAGATTAAAATCGATGCAATATTACTGTAAAATCAACATCATGAGTTTACCATCATAGTTTCAATTTTAAAACTGTATGTACGATCTACATGGTTCTCATGCAGGTCTTTGAATTTGTTCCGTTGCCCTTAAAACTGCCAAAAATGTGGTTGGGCCCTTGAATTTTCCCCGAAACCTTACCTTAGTATACCCGCCAACTTATACGATTTGTCCGTAAAGTAATAGATTTCAATCGCACAGAATGAGCGGTAAGAGCGATTTTTAAATTTATTTTAGGGGAAAACACACCTGCCACCTCAATCCGTTCTCATGACTAAGCTTGGGCGATGTAGCGATACATCGTGAAAAATCGGTGTGAAGCTGATATCGTTACACCGGTTTCGTAATTTTCAAATCGGCGGCACATGATTTCACGGTGTCATACCGCCAATTCCGATGTTTCTTTGTGCACATGCGCTGTTTTTTTTGATACCGTCTCATCGCTTGGTCTGGACGGTTTCACACCGTCTTCGTAAAACTATGCATGCACACAAACATCGGAATCGGCGGCGTCTGGACGGTTTCACACTCGTCTGTATCCGACATGGATTACAGGAAAATAATGCATTGCGCATGCCCAGGGACTCGCGCCGATGCTTCTGAATCTTTCCTTAAGGGGTGGTATAGGAATTGCGGAAATGTACTTCGACAAATACGTTACGACTATAATCGGAAACAGAATTGTAAGGGACGTTTTCATCTTGCTATGGATCCAAACGTAACGCTTTTTGCTAAGGGGTGTTAGTGTAAAATATATCGTGTGATTACGATGTGACTAAAATCGTAAGCCGTAAATAGATTCCCGTGCATAGGTGTAAGAGTTAAATATAGCATAAATACAATTTTGCCTCCTTTCTAAAAAAACAGGTGGGGGCAAAAGCCCCTACCAGATTACGACAATATCCCAAGACACGTATTCAATCACATCGTAACACGCATTAAAAGGAAAATGCCTAACACATGGATCCATAGCAGGATAAAACGTCAACACTAATTTACTATTCTTTCTCTGTTTACGATTATAGTCGTAATGTATTTGTCGAAGTCTGACGTTTCCGCAATTCTTGTACCATCCCCTCAAGGAAGATTCAGAAGTATCTTCGTTGTCTGTGGGCATGTGCAATGCATTATTTTCTGTGATCCTTGTCAGGATACAGATGCGAGTCGGTTTCACACCGTCCTCGTAAAACTGCGCATGCACATAAAGAAACATTAGAATCGGCGGCGTGACATCGGCAAACCGCTCCTACGGTTTCCGCAAGCTGGAGGTGTAAAACTACGACGAGACTTAGAAACCCGAATTGTACCTTCCAAAACTGCATTGCACATGCCCACTGACTTCACTTTTTATTCTCCCCCGCGCCCCCAGGTCACATTTGCATAATAAAAGCATTTTTAACAGAGTAAGGAAAACACATTGAATTATATATATTACATTAATTATATATACGTATATTATAGATGTAAACAACAATTAGTAGAATACTTCAATGTGTGTAGCCATGTTGAAATGTGAAAGTGGAAACATTTGATATGGATGGAATTCCTTATAAAAATAGTTGTGGCCACCCACAGATTGGGAACCACTGGCTTAGATGGTATGATTGCTGTTTGCTAGAGTGGTGTACTGTAAACAGCAACGTATTGCCCCTAGTCACGAACATATCCCTTGTGAAATATTTCAGCTGATTTTGTACCTTAGGCTTTCCTTGCCACCCCCTAGCTATGGGCTGTAACAAAAGTTAGTGTGTAAGGGTAATATATTTCAATGTAATAAGGAGATCTCTGAAATTTACTCACCAGGGGAGGAAGTTTTCAAAATTTGTACCAGGAATTACAACTCCTACAAATTTAAAAAATAAATAATTTTTATTAACTACAATAATTCTGGTGAAACATAACTTTAATTTTTTTTTTTATAAATCTTGGTCAAGCAATACAACTTACATAGAAATATAGCTTCATTTGCTTTTGGTGCGTGCATAAAGATGCATTACTTTTTATATGTTGAAAAAAAATCGACAATTTTGGTGAGAGTTTACAGTAATTATTAATATAGTATACTTTAGAAATTAAAATTTTATTTTGCAAAATAAATAGCATGGAAAACATTTATTTTCAAATACTTGCACTTTAAAAGCTTTCTAATTGCAAAATCTGAAAGATTCTCAGAATTAATTTTGTGCAACATATGTTATTTATATGTATACAAGCCCCGGAAAAAAGTTTGGAATCAACACCTATAGTCTACAAAATTTCACAAAAATTGATAAGTATTTTAAAGAAAATAAATTTATTAAACCGAATTGGTGTATTTACAAAAATATACATTGTTTCTGAAATTTGTATGTAAAAAGGTCATTTAAATTAGCAGTATTTTTTAAATTATTTAATTTTAACTCACAACACCGTGAGAAAAAAGTATGGAATCATTCGAAGTATGGGAAAGAAAAGTTGGAATCATTAAAGTTTATTTGATTAGTAGCACATTATGTTCTCCATGGGCCTTTATTACAGCCTGGATTCCGCAAGTTTCCTGCAGTCATCTCGATCAATTTCGTCCCATGTGGTCTTAATAGCAATTTTTAATGTTTTTTATTTGTTGGTTGCTGCTGCTTCATGACAAGTTATTTAAGTTTTTACCACAGATTTTCAATTAGGTTCAAAACTGGGCTGAAAGCCTGCCAGTCCAGTGTCTTTGTCTCCGAAAAGTAATTTTAACAGAACGGGATGTATGACATGAGTCATTGTCGTCCACGAAGCTGACTTCCTCATTTTCAAATCGATCTTCGATTGTTGGAATGAGAAAAGCATTTAAAATCTCGATGCAGGTTTCTGAATTCACTGTTCTATTTACTATACATAATTTACTTGGATCTTCGGACGACATATCTCCCCTCCCGATCATAAAATGTAGTTAAGTTTTTGTGGAACTTCATACAATCTTCATTCATGGTTTCTCCTTTTAGACGCCAAGCAAATGTTCCACTGTCATCACCACTACCAGTGCATATTCTTGACTCATTACTAAATATTACTTCGCTCCAGACCTGACTAATTGTTCCTTCGTTTTGCCCATTTTAATATAGCTTGTTTATATTTTTTTTTTGTAAGTTTAGGTTTAACCTTGGCCTTACGAAAACCCATTGACGTTTTCCTGTCTGTTTTATCACAAACGTTAGCTTTAGATATTTTTTCCATTGATAATTTATTGGTTTTGACTTCAAAAATATCACACCTTTATATATTTTCCTTAGAGATCAGGAGAAAGGGCAGGCCATTCCATGACATGCACCCCATTATGCAAAAACCATTCCCAAGAGGGTTTTGCAACGTGAATGCGGGTGTTATCTTGCTGGAAAATCCAACTTGGGCCACCAATTCTCTCTGCAAATGGCAGCAAACGGGTTTCTAGCATTTCTTGGTAATTGGTAGCCTTATGCGGCCTAAGGGGAAAAGCCAGGTTAAGTTTATCGCCAAAGCCTCCCCACACCATTAATGAGCCTCCACCTTGCTGTCTTTTGGAAAAGATTTCCTCTTTCCTCATGTCACGCCAACAGAGTGTAAGGCCGTCTGGGCCATCAAAGTAATTTTTTTCTCATCTGAGAATATAACACGATGCCACTGGTCCTTCCAGGTTTGATGATATTTGGCCCAATCTACTATCCTTTGCTTGTGGATAGCTTTCAACATGGACTGCTGTTTCCTTTTTTATATTGGAAGTTTTTTGTATATTTTACAATCCGTGACAGGGTTGATTTTGTCACAGGGATGTTATCCCCTTTGGCCAATTGTCTGAGGGAAATATCACCTTGTGAAAGACGATGCACAATATCTCTTTGCTGCCTGGAAGTCATTTTTCTGCCTGTACACCTCCTTTTTTATATCTGTACGTATTGCCCTGATTCACAAAACTGTCTATTACGGTTTTAGATCGTTTGATTTGCTTAGATATTTGTCTATATGAAAGACTTTGTTCCTTAAAAGCTGTTAGCTGGCCTTTCTCGAACTCTGATAGCTGGGTTCGTTTTCCCATTGCAATACTGCAGGAGAAATAGAAAATACAACCTTCTGAAGTCAACATTCGACTGGGATAGAACAGGTAAGTTATTTGACAACTTCCTGACGTCATAAACCTGTTTACCTGTAGCAGCTCGAATATTGAGAGTTACCTAAAACACTAATAGGGATGGTGGCTTTATTTCGGCGGGACACTTTTTCCCCTCTTTTTTTACACGTTCATTTTTTTTCCTGCCCAGGTGGGGCAGGGAGTGAGTTACTCCTTGTAAATATGTATTTGTATATAGACTTTCTTAATATATTTGTTTCGTTCTTATTGGTTTGTTTCGTGTCCAGTTACGGCATATAATCACGGTGGCTTTATTTCGGTGGGACACACCTTATTTTTATATAGGCATATACAAATTAATTTTCATAAAAGAGGGCCCAAAATGTTATTGTGGGGAGCCCCGAAATTTTCCGTTATGCCGCTGCATAATGTGTTTTTAAACAAATATTGTAATTTCTTCGCACCTAATGACTGAAAATCAAATTTCCAGATTATCAGAGATTTTACTCACTTGAAATAGGGTCCACCCCCTTTATTTCAGATACTCGGGATTCTATTGTACTTCTACTTTATATTTAAGAAGTTTTTTTCAAAATGAGTTTTACATAACACATTCACTTCTATACTTAATAGAGTTGGGGTAGCCTGCAGGCCATGTAATTTTGTTCATTTATTGTGGGAGCCCATCTTTTATTGCAAATTGAATTTGACAACAGAAGATTTCTGTGGTGCCCACATCTCTTCCCCCCTCAATGCCTTAAGTATATGCTTATTTAATGATGGTTAATTCTGCCCTGTTTGACTGACATCATTCAAAAACTTTCCTTTTAATAAAGGTAGCACATGTCTACTAAAACAGCTGTTAACAACGTCAATAAATCTTAATAGTGACAATATTGTGTTCAGTACTGTTTCTGTACAGTGCACCATAGGCAGGGTTGTCCCCAAAGGGTACATGCTGTGTGCGTCACGCTCTCTCAAGGTTTCAAGAAAACTTTTGTATTTGATGGTTTTGGGGCAACTTTCAATGAAGTTCAGCCTTTTTTTTTTGCTAGTCATTTACAAACTTGAATAGAAACAAATGAGGAGAATCCCCTGAATTCCCCACAAGCCTCACTTGCCCGCACTCTTACTTTTAACTCTTCATCACTCTGACATTTTAAATGACCATGCTGACCATACGCACGTTTTTAAATTTTTACAAAGTACTGGGTTTTACAACAGTCTTTGATTTTACCATGTTTGGTTTAGTATAGCCCAGATGCTGTTGCGCCATAAAACATCCAAACAATCCCCCCAAGCCTCAAAATAATATCCTGCGTACGGCTAGGTGAGGAATGAAAAACTGATGACAGTGGTAACTGCCACCTTGGGCTTGGATAGACGATAGACCAGCGGTTGCCAACCTTTCGGACCTCATGGTTCATAATTTTAAATCCTGCGGACCATTAATATGAATTTTTTAAAAAGGTAAATACAGGGCTTCTCCTGGTAACTACATTACGGCAAGTGAGGGTTTTCTCACTAATTGCCGACAATTATCTCAAGTACAGTCTATAGATACAAAAATTTACAATTAATTATTTTAACAGAAAGTTAGAAATTAGTGCTTAAACGTTTAGGATCCAATCAAGCACATTTCGTGAATTTAGTGCAATATAAAGGCGAAAATTGTCATTCAGAATATGAGAATTTCTTAGACTATTTTTGTTTTATTATTAATAAAACATTAAAAATGCAAATAATATCCAGATTTTTCTGCGTACCACTAAAATTCTCTTTTGCGGAACACCAGTGGTCAGTGGACCACTGGTTGGCGACTGCTGCGATAGATGACCAATCAAATGCTGGTCAGCGTGGCGTAGTAACGTAACCAAGTCCAGTAATCTCGCAATGTCAATACCTTTTAAATAAGATGGCACCACGTACTCCCAATTAATTTCTTCAGGACATTCCTGACCATAGGGACCATTCACATACAATGTCCTTGTTTTAGGGGGAAGGGGTCAGTCCCAAGTAAACAAAACAGGAGGGAGTTGCTGCATTAAAGATCGTCCACATTTTAATTTTCTTATTCACCATATTTTTTTTATGTAAAGTCCCCATTTGAATTTTTTTTCTTATAAATTTCATGAAAAATACACTTCTTCCCACCCCCAAACGTAAGTTGTATGACAATTTGAAGCATGTGATGGGATTGAAAAAAAAAAAAGAGGAGGGCATTTTGTAAAGTACAGAAGATGAACACCACTGAGTACTTTATGACTTTATCTTTTAGGGGACGCAGGGAAGGAAACTAAAGGAGCAAAGTGACCATATCTGATTGCCATCGGATGCCTGGAAATAATCAGCCAAAATGCCCAGTGGAGTGGCTGTAGACATTGGCACTCAAAGGGGGGGATCAAAGGGGCATTTGCCCCTTCTGGCCCATGGATTTTTACAGGTTTTACAGTGATTCTGTTCCGTCCTTGAAAGTCTGCAGACACAAATGAGTGGAAACACTTTGTCCTAAAAAAGAATTTTTTTATTGCTTAAGTGATGTGGGTCAGTTACATTCACCCATAGGCCCATGTAACACACCTACATCCTGAACAGAATAGTAGATGACTTTTTTTATTTTTTACGTAATTTCAAGATGTTTTACAATTTTTTTGAAATTTTGAAAAACGTGTGGGGTAGTCTTCTATTGGACGTCCACCACAAGAGGGGGGCGGGGGTTGAGATCAGACGAGTGCAGACTGGGGTGTTTAAAAAGTGCGAAAACCATGCAGAAGTCCTCTGTGAATGGTCCCATAGTATCATTTAGTGACTGGATACTTTTTTGACCACAATATGCTTACGTTAGCAGAAGAATACGGACTTGAAATAGCTTAATATTTCTTCCAGAAGGATACACTGAATTGGTACAATGGAATTTTAATTTCCACTTAATCAAATGAAACAAGAAAGTAATTTTATAAAAAACTTTAATAGATCAAATTTTAAAATTTAACACACATTAAGGCACATCATTTTTATTAAAATGATTTTTAACAAAAAATTAATTTTAGATGAAAATAATTGTTTATTAAATAGGCTGCAGATAGTGTGTTAAGATATATGGATGAGTATATTTTCTATAGTTCACATATAAACAATGTAAATATAATCTGGCAGTAGACAACAAAGCTTGAAATTTTAAAAATTCCAACGAATTGTAAAGTTGAAACAGGTTCAAGTTAAATGCTTGTATTTGGTGAAGAGATTGTACACAACTCGTATTGTAGACTTCAGATCCAAATTGACAATATCTGAAAGAAAAGAAATCCAGGATACTAATTAGGGAAACATTTTTGTGCCCGTGAAATTAACATTTATTACGAATGCATATTTTTCAATCTTTAAAATTTTCATTTTACGTAAAACCGAGATCACAAAAAAGAGACTTTTAATATGTATATGTAATTACTTTTTACTAAAAAAAGCGTTCTGTCCCTTAGACCAGGGGTGCACTATGTACAGCCCACAAAGGCCTCATGCCTACTAACGCTAGATCGGAGAAAATAATTTTAATCAGCATAAAAAAAAATTTTAAAAATTAGTGGGTTGCTTTTTAAAAGATAAACATAAGAATATGGGTGAACTAAGAAGAAAAAATGGATAAAAACTAATAAACCAATTGAGTTCTAAGAAAGACGAAGAAAGGACATTGCATGTGCCTGAGGAAGTTAAGTTCCCCCTTTTTTTTTTGAGTGAGAATAGGAACCAGAAGGTTCCTGGAAAATTTTATAATTACATAACATAAATAAAAAATTAATAAATCCCGTTAAAACTGAATTATTGTTATCAATTTCTTCTTTACCCAAACCCTACAAGCTACTTGATGTGGCTAATGACAGAGGCTTTCTTCAGGATCTGACTGGTAGCCCCAGCAAAGTTGTGCATCCCTTCTTATTAACTTCATACAAAATTAAGAACTTTTTACACATGCAACTAACTCCAACTAGAAATACATATCTGTCATCCTTTATAAATCATTTGTGCACCCTTCGACACTGTATGTCAAAAACTTGTATTATGAAGAATTTCTTCATGAATAACGATCTCTAAAAATTATGTTTCAAACTAAAAACATCTTATATTTTCAAATAATCAAAAAAAAAAAAAACTCACAAAAGTGTACATGGTAGTTCTTAAAAATCATGAAAATTTCACGAACAGCCTGGGAGCGATAAGATTATCTTTTGAGTTTTTACAATTTAAGTCATCTAAGATGTAACTATATGGGACCTCCGATCCAAAATATATTTATACACGAGAAAACTTGCTAGGAATCAAGAGTCAACTAAATGAGCTCAGGGGCTGTCCAGTTGCTATATTTATTTTTGTACACTACAGTATTTTCTTGCAATGCTTCATAATCGGCAAAGGCACTTAAAGTAGACTGTGATGACTACAACCCATTTGACACAGTTATTACAGTGGAAGAAAGTAAATTTTTAAGTTTTGATTGCTTGTTCGTAATCACTTCTTATTTGGTAGCTGGAATTTTTTTCTTCAAATTTTATACGATCTTGGTAGACACAGGGCCTATCAGAGGGTGCAGGAGGGGCTACTGCCCTAGGCCTTGCAATATTATAGGCTTCGGTAATTCAATATATGTCAATTTTGAAGGGCCTCTTAAACATTAGTTGCCCCAGGCCTCACATTTTCTTTGAAAGGCCCTGGGTACACACACACATGACAATTGTTTTAAAAAATTCCGCAGCCAGTGAGAGAGATGAATGAGCCTTACTGATACCAACTACCTGTTCACAAATTTGTTCATATTTATACTCCCATCTTCATCACAGTTACACAACTATCACACAATGTAGAATCAGCTTACTTATTTATTGCAACCATTCTGTTTTGCTTTACCATAGTATTTATCAATGCTATGCAGCTAGTGTTAGATGTATATAGATAACCTGCATAAGTGAACCAACCATATTTAATTAGAAACTAAGAATAGATCATTCAAGATAGGGATTTAAAAATATTTTACCTTCAGGTCTTGCTTTTGGTTTTGGCAATCCAGCATCCATCATGAGCTCAAACGCTACAGACACATTGTGAACTTTCTGATCAAATGCAGTTGGAGTTAAATTGAATGAGTATAGCGGCACAAAATATCCTTCAAGTAAGCCCATCAACAATGTTAAATAAACACCATCGTGAAACTGAAAGAAAAGTGCTAAATATATAGCATGTAATGTTATTTCACACAAAGGTCTGGCTGAAGACTCAAACCTTTCACCAGATATGATATCTAGTATTTAAAAATACTGTCTGATTAATTGTCTGTTTGTGGTTTTATGGTTCAAGGACTACAGAGATCATGCTATGTCAGAACCTATTGTTTTCCGAGGAATCCAAACCTATTAAAGTGTAGGGAACGAAACTCAGATTATAGTGAACAGTGCAATCTTTATAAGATCTCTGAGTAAGCGTTCTTTGCACCGTTGAGAGTCGAACCCGGGTTAAAGACACACTAGGCGAATGTGTTACCACACTGCAGGGCATTATCTGATTAAAATGGTAAGTTTTTTATTACTTTTATTAAAAGTAAGAAAAAAATGGTTTAGAGTTCAATCCAAAATTGTATCAATCCGTACCAATAGAAATAATTTAATCTTCAATAATAGCTTTAGGAAGGGGGTTTGCTTGTAATTTATGGTACGAGGAGAGCTAAGATTATGATGAACAAGGAGGTATATTCTTCGGAGGGATGAGCGTAAGTTACCTAGGAAATTAAACTTTTGTGAATATTTAATCTTCTTTTCTCCCTTAGTTGCTCAGTTTTGTAAATTTTGATATGCTTGTTATCTTTAAAAAAAAAAAAAAACCACCATTGCCATGGAAAAAGTAGAAACACAAAATTCTACATTTTAGGACAATATGTTTACAAAATGCAACATTGCCGCTTAATGATTACTTGTTGATTATCATGTCATCACACCTTGCTTATTACTTTTCGATTATCATTATTAAAATGTTGTAATATAACATAATGCAAATTTTGTGAGGATTTTTATGAGTTAACCTCTGTAAAAACATTTTCAAAGTTGAAAATGACACCTTTTTGATAACAAAAGTCAAAAACAAGCAATAAAAGCCAAGAACTATACACACCTGATTATCTAAATCAGTGACCTCCAAATTGACCCTGTTTAAATGCTTGTTCACAAATGTTATCAATGACTAAACGAAAAGACAATTTGTAAATATTGGAAATAAATTATTGTCAATTTGCAATTTTATATAACTTACTAATTTACAACATTTTAGAACTTATTAACTCACAATTTTATAGCTCTTTTAAATTTATTATTTGACAATGATAGTTTCAAACATACAGATACAAAGATATGTACATCAACCAACCTTTTTAACAACGTGAAGTTTTTCTGGAGCACGATCAAACAAATCGTCAAAGGCATCCCTTTCTGAAATTAAGAATTACACAAAAACAACTTTGAGAGAAAACACATTCGATGACTTCAGATGCGTTTATGTAAAAAAAATAAATAAAACAAATACACAGTTAAGTTTTTACTACTATAACATGGTTGTAAGCACAAGGAACATGGGAGAATAAAAACTTACCAACACGCAGACCTAAATCACTGAAAAGAAATAAAAGCAAATCATTATTAAAATAATTATAATAATTAAAATTGAACCAAACGATTTTCCAGAAATTTTAATTTTAAACTTGTTTATTGAAACACTTTGAAATTTAAGTGGATACACTGTAAGATATACATTTTACAGTCTCGGGTACATTTTCTTTTAATTAACTATTTTAAACTTACTCATATGTTGAAGTTAGTTCTTCTTCTACAGTGCGAGTATGCAACATACCTTCTCGTTTCTGAAAATAATGAAATCTGTTTTCAGTACAAAGAAATCAGAATTAAAGGGAAAAAAAACAACCAATAAACTGCACATTCTTAATAGTTCCTGTTTCAATTTTACACCATCCATACTTTTACTTCTCAAAATGGTGCAACAGATCACCAAAGGCATGTGGCTTAATGTTACCCCCCCCCCCCACAACACCCAGTACTTGTTTTTAAACATTGTAAGGATTTCACATGTTAAAATTAATTGACACTTATTAATCAGATGTACATCTCAGTGATTAGAAATGCCACCTTTTAGCTAATTAAGTTGGATTCAACTCCTAGTAAGTTTTTTAGTTAGTTTGTGGTTTTACGGCTCAAAGACTACAGTGGTCATGCTGCGCCGGGACCTACTGTTTTCCGAGGAATCCGAACCTCTTAAGGCCTAGGGAACCAAACCCCGGACTACAGTGAGCAGTGCGATCTTTATGAGATCTCTGAGTAAGCGTTCTTTTTGCACTGCTGGGAGTCGAACCCGGATTAGCCGCGCAATAGGAGAACGCGTTACCACACTGCGCCACCGCAGGGCAACTCCTAATAAGTAATGCATTCATAAATATAGCGATCGCCAACCAGTGGTCCGCAGAAAAATTTTGACATTATTTACGTTTTTAATATCTTATTAATAATAGAACAAAATAATCTAAGAAAGTCTCATATTTTGAATGACAATTTTTGCCTTTATACTGCACTAAATTCACGGTGTGTGGTCCGCAGGATTTAAAATTATTAATTTAGTGGTTAGTGAGACTTGAAAGGTTGGCGACCGTTGGGTTTGAGGTCACATTAAGCCATTAGTCCCACCACAGGTGGACCATAGTACAGTCTTTGGTTGGGTAGGGGTAAGAATTTTATAAGATTAGAAACTTTCTTCTATATTTGATCCTAAAGCTTCGAAGTTGTTTTGTAACAAATGAAAACCGTTAACTAGATTTGTATATTTTATGTGCAAAGACTACACTGGGGGGTATTTGGACGAAAATGACCCTTGGGTCATTTCTCTCTCTCTCTCTAAGAATTTGGTTTGAAAAGTTCAAGAAAGAAGCACAAGAAGACAACTGACATACTTGAAAATTAAAGCAACTAATTAAATTTATTATAGAAGAATCACATTAATATGAACACTCATGGTGAGAGAAAATTTATCGACATTAAAAGTAGTTATATGGAAAAGATACGATCATATTACTATATGATCTGTCAGTAAGTTAAAAGTAATTCACATGAAAAGTGTTTAAAATAAAGTTGGATAGTACCAAATTATATTTTAAGACAATGGTAACTAAGAGGTATATTGAGATGATGCTTAACAAGTAAAATGCAAACCAAATTCCACCCACATTCATGAAGCAATTTCATTTTTTACTGATGTGATAATTTGCACATGTTTGTGTAACATCATATATCCCAACTGCGGTGGCGGTTGTTTTTTTAAAACAAAAACGATGCCGAGGCATGTGTTTTCAAGTGCACGTTTATGTGAATGAATTTTCATATTGATATTCATTCACGTACATGGTACGTAAAGTATTGAAGCCAATGTTTACAAAACTTGCTGCTTTTTCAGCTGATATAATGTATTTGTTTTTTCAAGTTGCCTTTTATATAACAAACTTACAGGTGCTCTTCAACTTGCAATAGGGTTGCATTCTCATACAGCCTTTGCAGTTGCATTCTCATACAGCCTTTGCAAGTCAAAAATGCATTTCATACACATAACCAACCAAACATAACGGCACATCTTTTGCATGTATCGTACAGCATTGCATATTAATAGCACAGGAGGAAATCACTGTATGATTAGTGTCTGGGAAAAGATCAAAATTGAAAGTATGTTTTTTACTGAAACCATATAGCTCTCACATCATTGTAAAGTCAAACTATATATATTACTATACTTATTTCAAATATACAGCCATATATATATTTAAAAAAAGCATGAGTGCTCAGACTCGGTTGAACGTTAAGGATTCATTCCTTGAAAATATAGTGTTATATGAAATAGCACTACGGGAGTCATTGCAACATTAATACAGAATATTCATCGACTGATTGAATATCTACTACAATAACAACAATTTTAAGAAGTTTTTTAAGTATTATTTAGAATGAAATATTTTTTAAATCTTAATTAAAAATTTAATACAATTTAAAAACTGGATCGTAATGGATTGTACTCGGTATTACAATAGACACTCGATTATCTACATTCAAATGGTCCAACAGATGGTACTAACTTAAAAAATAAATTTCAGAATGAAGTTATATGGGCACATGGGGCCCTAGCCCCCAATAATCTGAAATAAATTGCGATTTTACATATACTGTAATGTATAAATGTACATAAAATGTGCTTGGGCCCCTCAATAATTTTGAGAACTCTACGTTGATGATACGATTCACACTTTCAATAACGAACACATTCTAGCTTGTACTAAATATATATATATATATATATATTGATTCTTTAATAGTATATTTGAGTAAGAAATAGCTTCCATACAGATACTACGTTGTGGGACCAAAAGGAACCAATAAATTGTGTATCAATTTGAATTCATCACATCTTTTCAAAGCAATAGATGGTGCTCCTCTCTTGAAGATATGAAATTCTTTACTTTTTTTTATAATATTAAATGTCTTCTTAATGATTTTAATTTACATTTCTCCTAAGAATGCTCAATTTATTTGGAATTACATCTAACGTATTACGTTTATCCTCGGCTAAAAACTTTTTTAAGCTATTATGGATATATTGAAGTTCATGTATATCGAACGTTTTCATGACTTCCTTCCAATGAATTAGTTATAAGCAGGTCTAACTATATTCATTTCTTTACACAACTTCAGGCTTTGATATATAATGTATACATTTTTTTTTGTTATTTATTTATTTATCAAGTCAAATAAAGGATTGAGGGAAACCCTGAAAAAAAGCTCATGTACATAAAGGCTTGACGAGTCCAGGACTCCCTAAAATGTTACGATGAAGAGTCATTTTTTCAAAATTTTAATGTTTACTCAGTGATTCTACTAATATTTTCGGATTATCTGAAGTAGTCATGCTTAGTGGCATAGGCAGAAAGTTCATAAGGGGGTTATAGGCTTAATGGGAGGGGTTACAGAGCTACAACTCATATATTCCTATGTTAAATATACAAAATTTCATTGCGATGGGGGGTTACAACCCCCAAAACCGCCCTCTGGCTACGCCACAGGTCATGCCACTCATTATCGTGGATAATCGAACGTTTACTATATGTGAAAATTCTTTTATTTTCCATGTTTATTCATCATTTTCCATTGTTTCACAAAGAAAAACAGCATAAATTTAAAACATAAAAATTAGCAATATCGTAGCAGGTGGCCAATAAGATCTCCAGTCTTACCTGTACAACAACAACATTGACGGTAACATTTTCAGGCAAACGAATTGGGGCTCGAAAATGACGAGCTAAGGCAACCAATAAATGAAGTATGGCGATAACGTTCTTGGAATGGATGCCTGAATTAAAAAAGAGAGAGAAAAACAATTACATACTGGTAAATTGCATTTTTGATTACCCAATGTACATCCTCTGTAAAAAAATTGTTGCACCCACAATGAGTAATCCACACTGTATGCAACAATTTTTTTTTATAAAAAGTGTATTATAAGTAATAAAGAGTGCATATCAATGTACAAATACACGTTATTTGTAAAAAAATCTTTCAGCCACAAGGAACAATACACTGAGTGTGCATATATTGTTTGGTAAATGTGCATTATGAAACAATATTTAAAAAATATTCTGCTTACAGATAATTCTCGCAGGGCACAGCAGTACTTTCAATAAAAAGTATATTATGAGTAATAAACTAAGCATACCCTTTAACAAGACAGCTGTAAAAGTCAATAACAACATAAACTTCGTTCTGGCGCGTCAGCAGCTCGTGGCAAAAATTCAGTGGGGCAGAAGTTAAGCCAATTCACCAAAACGTATTAAGTTACATATTTACTTAGTCAGTGAAACCAGTTCCTTAGAGAGTATAGACCGTAATGCAACTTATTTCGGTGAATTAACCCAGTTCTGCCTCACTAAAGTAGTGCCATGAGCCGCCACTGTTCTGATGTAATACGAAAAAGATCAATGGAGTAAACAAATATTAATTTAAAAAGAAATTGATAATTTTTATGAAGATATCACAGAACTTACTATCCACATTCCATTTCTGTTGATTCCAATAACTCTGGCCTAACACTCTGCTGATGGCATCGAGGATTCGCTTCAACTTCAGTTTTTGCCCTTCTTCTGACTGTGTAACTTCCACAACATCCAATTTTATATCCGTGAGTTTCTCTAAGAGAAATAGAGACTTACGTAATTCTAAATATCACAATAAAACTAGTTAGATTAAAGCCAACATTAAGCCAAGTATGTTTTATACTAAGCTACCTTTCATACTAAAATTTCTATGTTTTATTCTAAGCTACCTTTTATAATAAAATTTGAACATAGTCCTATAGGGTTCACACTCACATTGGAGAATAAAAATCCCTAACTTTGAGATTTTTCCCTGATTTTGGCATCAAAATTCTCTGATCGATCTCAAGGAATTGAACTTCGGTGGTGGAGAAAATGGTTTTATGTTCGTGGAAGATACAGCAATTCAAAATAGAAGTTAACCCTTTGGTGACAGTGGGACAGGGTTTGCCCCATGAAATTATCGCCCGAAGTTCACGGCTTGAGGGACATACATGTACCATACAATGACTATACACTGCTCCCCCCCCCATTAATTTACAAAGACCCATTATTCTACAATCCAAGCGTTAGCTATGAGGGTGGATTCCACGTTGGCATAAAGAATAGAGGGAATAAAGGGGTTTCGAACGGCAGAGTTAACAACTCAAAGGCAAGAACAACTCTAACCATGTTGCACCACAAACCCCAAGCTTTCTGTGCCATTCAAACATCTACTAGCTAGGGAATTAACTCCTGAAATATTACGTGGTACCAAAATGACAAGCATCTGATACCAACAGGATTCAAATCCAGATTTTTCATATGGTAGTCAAATATATCACCTTTACACCACTATACAGATATATTTTCAATAACTAAGAAGGGCCAAAAAGAAATACTTAGGTCAGTGCAGACAACACGGAAATGAAGTTATAATGAAAATGCTGTTGAAGTGACAAACCTTGATAGAGGAGAGGGGGGAGGGAGTTTCTACACACTATATCCTACAAGTTTACAACCTGCAGCTTTTTTTTTTTAACTTCCATACCTTAAAAAGTTCAGCAACACCAAATACACACATACTACGTAGTAACACCAATTTATACATAACTGAATATTTATAAAGTTTCCAGCATTACATACAATATTTACAAAATATAATCACCAATGTAAATAATTTTACAACATGTATTTTTTTATTAAAAAACGAAACATCCTTACTCCATTAAAAATTATCCATTCTTATTTAAGCTAATGAACAACTTTTCAAACTGCTTTTTATTATTACGTTATAAATGGCCTTTCATCAAAATAAGTCCGTCGATCTCAGTTCTGTATTGATGAATACGGAAAATACAGTAACACAAAGAGAATACAGGTGTAAGAAAAATCTGGTAACAGTAACTTAGCAATGGTCAATTTAATTTCCATAGCAAGTGAAAGAAAGATAAAACTTTGCTCATAATTTTCTTGTATTGTAATTTAGGCGATAAATATGTATGATTATATTCGCCTTCTCTAAATAAAACAGATCATTCTAATAAACCTACATATGTAGACCTACCACATCTTGAATAGCAACAACCACTTGAGATAGGTTGTTGTTTAGTTAATAATATATACTATGCTTTTTGTTTTAATTTTTTATTATGTGAACAGTTAGCAATGGCTCTGAAAATATAATTTTTCAGTAGCTAAGAATTAGAGTGTTACATACCTAACAACTTTTGCAGAATTTGGCCATCGTATAAATCTTCTTCAATATCCTTAACAATAATTCGATGGCCTGCCAACTCATCATTAATCCAGTCAATTAATACACTAATTAAATCTTTCAGTCTGGGATCATCATACGAGCTTGGTTCAATCATGGATCGTTCTTCATATTCATCTGTCAAAATAATATAACCAATCATTGAAAATGTTAAAAACAAAATAACATTGAGTTCAAAGTAAATGAACAAAACCAGTGTTTAATAAAAAGAGCAATTTAATGAAAATTATAACTTACCCAGAATGTAATCTTGTGGAGGAAGATCTGGGTGTGTTGGACTGCCAGGGGAATCGATTGCATGTTTTCCTTCAGCTGTAAGTTCATTCACTAAAAATAATAATACATTATTAATAAAATGCACCCATAGTTCGATGAAAACCGTGGATCAGTGAAAAAAATCTATGAAGATTTTTAATCCCAAAATTTATAGGATTTCAATATAGAGGTAACAAATGACAGAAAGTTGGAAGAACAAAAAGTTCAAACAGAATTATTTAATTATATATATAAATCCGCGTCCATTAAATAGTTATTTTTTATAACATTAAATATATAACATCTGAAAATGACAAGAAAAATTTTGTCAATCTTTGGTGTGGTTACCAACCCACGCAAAACTCTTGGTAACCTTATAAGGTAAACAAAAACAGATGCTAACATACATAGCTTAAAAAATGACCAACTAACTAAGATATTATTAATCGGTAATTAATTACCTTCTTTGATCTTTTTCCTGCGCCCAAGTGTTCCTAAATATTCCAAAAATGACTCGTCTTTTTTACGTTGAGGGGTTTGCGGCCGAGGAGACTTCGGGCGAGGTGAAGCCATTCCTATTTCCCTGGTGGCTAACGTTGCCAAAGCAGCAACTTTCTCTTTCAAGAGATCCGTCACGTAATTCACGTTACGTAAATGAAGACGCCCACATGCGGTTGAAGGTGTGGGTTGTTCGGCCGTGGCGTAGTGTTAACTTATTTAGCTATTGTGCGAATAATGAGGATTTGATTTCTGTAGGTAGATAGTGTTTAGGAGCGCAACGATTCTAAAATTATGTGGGAACTCAAGCAGGACCGTAGCTAGTTTCTCTTACGCCCCTGGCAGAACCGTTCAAATTGTGCTCCTTAATCCAGGACATATTTCCTCCCCGTGAGTTATTTGAGCCGATTTCACCCCCTTGGCATGGACCTTTCTAGCCAAGCCCCTATCTACGCATGGGCACCAACGGCATAAAAATATTGGGGGGGGACATGGAACCCTCTCAACATTGGGGGACGAGTACCCTGTTTCCCCCGCTAACGGCAATCGTGTATCTAGGGTGCTGAACCAGCGCGGCGTTGGCTGAAATCAAGTAGCTTTAAAAAAAACATGCGATTCCGCCTGAAAGAGAAAAATACACCTTTATATATAATAGAGGAGCGGGGTGCGATTGGGGCCTTCTTTTTTCCCACGCCATTTCCAGCACTCTTGTCTTTTCTTTTATATTTAACAGATTCGTAGTAGAGGTTTTACTCTCAAGAGGAAGAGGGTCGGACTTCTCAGAAAACTATAGGTCTTGCCATAGGTGTAAAGTTTTCAAATTATTGAGGGGGGGGGCAGCACATATTATGGATGTTTATACATTACTTGTAAAATTGCCATTTATTAGGTAGACCCATATAACTTTACGTCTATGGGTCTTGCCGTAGTATGGTTTTTTCCGAGATAGCAAGAATAGAGAAGGTAGTTGTTAATCCCTTCCACTTAACTATATAAACTGTATATTGCTCAGTGATCTCTTTTGATAGTACATAGTCATTTTTCTATACCAATTCTTAACTTTCATTGCCAGAGCTATCTTCGTTCAAAAGTTATTGGTCGCATATAGGTTATTGTATTTGTATATTAAAGAAATAGTAGTTTTTTTTAACAAATATGTGATTTGGCGTTAACGGAACAACGTATTTTAGTATCCGATGGGGGATTGAGCCCTTCCTTCGTTCCTGCTACACTGACTATATATATATATATAGGCAGAACCCCGATTATTCGAACTCCGTTTAACCGAAATGGCCAACTGTACTTATTATTATTATTTTGTAGATGCTCGATCAATGCTTTGGGTAAAAATGCCCATATTCTCTTTTTAATGCACTTTGACCTTCAGAGAGAAATCAATACAAATGGTAGATATTGAACACGTAAAAAGTTGTGCGTATATTTTTTGTAAAGGGTTCCTAGGAAAGTCAGAATGCGGCCACTATCTTTTACCAAGACAGATATTCCAATGAAAATTCGGTATCGTATAGTAAAATGACTATGCACTATCAGATGAGATGAACAGCAGCGCCCCTGGTGGCGAATTGAGGAAGTTAAAAATTTTATTTTGAAAAATAATAAAGATAGCGAAATATTTTCAATGAGAAATTTGTAGAGCATCCTTCAGTTAGTAAGCAAAACATACGGCTTACATGCACTATGTACACGTACTGCCACAAACTGAGGTGTTCCGGAAGTCTTAATGATTCGTTTTCAGTTAATGTTTTTTAGCGCTCCAGAAGTTGAGTTGAAGTCCTATAGGCAAAAAACCATGATTCCTCTCCTATAAGAACTTCAACTGAACTCTTAAAACACCAGAAAAAATTAACTGAAAGTGATGCATTGAAACTTCCAGAACACCTCACTTTGTGGCAGTATGTGTACCTACTGCATATGAGCTGTGTATCTTTTCTTACAAATTGAAGGATGCTCTACAACTTTCTAATTGAAAATATTTCCCTACCTTCAATAATTTTGGAAATATAATCTTCAATTCGTTACCAGGGGAGCTGACGTTTATTTCATCTGATAGTGCATAGTTAATTTACTATACCGTTATCTAACTTCTGTTGCAATATCTGTCTTGGTTCAAAAGTTATTGTCGCATTCCGACTCTCCTAGGAACCCTGTATATATCTGGTATATACAAAGATACTGGTCTGCTTGCAAAACAGTAATTATCTTAATTAACGCATATATTGTGGCGTTCTTTACTATCAATATATTTGTTTAATAATATGTAATTAAACGTGTTTTTGGATAAATATTTCAATTTCTTTGCACCTTTATCTAAAAATTGAATGTTTAGATCATCCTTAGTATACTTCTTTTATTTTTTTGTATTCTAAATACGTTCAGTTAAAATAATTAAAATAAAGTAAATGAATAAAAAATAAGATGAACAAAATCACACACACACACACATATATATATATCATCATCATATTCAACCATTATCTATCCACTGCTGGATGAAGGTCTCTCCAAATGCTTTCCACACAAGTCTATCCTGAGCAATTCGCTTCCACGTCACCCCAACCTGTTTTCTTATTTCATCCACCCATCTAGTTTGAGGACGTTTTCTAGGTCTTCGGTGGTCTCTTGGAATCCAGTTCAGAATTTCTGTTGTCCATCGTTGATCAGTTCTTCTTGCAATATGCCCAGCCCATCGCCATTTCAGCCCTTTTATTAAAAATGATGTCCTCTACTCTAGTTTGCTCTCGCACCCAAGTGTTCCTTTTTCGATCTCTCCTAGTTATTCCAAGCATGCACCTCTCCATGCTCCTTTGCGTTGTCTGTAACTTTCGTATTGCTCCAACTGTTAGACTCCATGTCTCTGATCCATAAGAGAGGACTGGCAATACACACTGGTTGAAGACCTTTCTTTTTAGACACAAAGGCAATTTCCCCTTCAGGATAAAACTGTTTCTTCCAAATGCACTCCAGCCAAGTTTAATACGTCTGTTGAGTTCTTTCATAATGTTGCCATCCATTGAAATCAGCTGGCCAAGGTAAATATATGAATCAGCAATTTCTAGCTCAATGTTGTCAACTTGTATTTTTGTTTCCTCTACGAAATTATTGAACATGATCTTAGTTTTTTGTAGGTTCATCTTGAGTCCAACTTCTTTACTTCTAGTTGAGAGCTCCTGTACCATGTCTTGGAGTTCTGATGGGTTCGTTGAAAAAATAACAATGTCATCAGCAAACCGCAAATGATTTAAATATTCACCATTTATTTTTATTCCCTTGTCATTCCAATTTATCTGCTGAAAAATCATCTGTAAAGCTGAAGTAAAAAGTTTTGGAGAAATGGTATCTCCCTGCCTCACACCTTTACCAATTTTGATAGCTTCGGTATCTTTATGTAACCGAAATTTTGCACTTGCATTTTTATACACACGTTTCACCATGTCAATGTACACTTCCTCGATATCTATATGATATGATGTCACATATATATATGGTTATAATTTTGTAAAGGAAATTCTTTTATATAATTATTAACTCCCTCTTAATGGACACCCTTCAGGTGCGATCAGATAAAAATTTTCCAGTAAAAAATTCTTCTACAATAATATTATTTTCTGAGGTCATCCTCCTGTACTGACAATTTCTTCTCTACAGTAAATGCTCTCTAATGAGGCGGTTTTACTGTAATACGGTCGAAGAAGTAATAATATTACGCATGTATTCCTAAAAGTGCCACATGAGGGACTATAATACGGACATTACGCAACAGTTTCACAATACAATGAAATAATTTTGCATTTTTCTCACCGATAATTGTTTTCTTTTTCTGTTAGATCTTTCATTATATCTCTAAACACTTGCAGCATATACTGGCGGATCCACGGGGGGCGGGATTGGAGAAATTCCCCCCAATCCATAAAAATGCGGCGAAAATCGGTTATATCGAGCCCCGATTATAATGACCAACCACATATAATGACAGAATCTTTACAAAGGTTTGAATACCCCCCACAAATCCCCTTTTGCATACACCTCTGTAGCATATTTGTGCCATGCCTGTCGAAAACTAGTCATGTACGAATCGGTGACGACATCAATTCTTTAAATTTTGGCCGCACGGTGGTGCAGTGGTAAGTTCGCTTAGTACGCCACTAACCCTTATTTGACATTCAGTGGTTAAAAAAGCGCCGCTTCCCGACCAACTGATCAGTGTAGTCCGGGGATTCGTTTCCTACACCATAAGAGATTCAAATTTCTTGGAAAACTGTGGGTCAAGGCCGTCCTTTCGCCTTTAAACATAAACAAACCGAATTCTGTCAAATATCACAACAGTTGTATAAATCTAATATAGTGTATAATTACTTTAATTCAACAAAGGGCAATGTTAAATACCTTTGTTTTTTGACCCAACAATAACTTTTCGTTTCATTGGCTTGGGGCTCATTACTGAAGTAGCAGCTGACTTGGAAACGGTGGCTAAGTTACCACTTGGATTTCCCATTTCCAAGCGTTTAACTTCTGTCACTACAATTTGTGGAATCTCTACTTCTTCATTCTCTCCTTGACTCTGCAAAGTTCCATCAGCGTTTACTTCATATATTTTGACTATGGACCGACGAAACAGGTTTTCTGACACTGCTTTCTCTTCGGTCCCTTCCGCCTCTCTATCTCTAGTTGCCATAATGCAGATCATCCACGACCGTTACATTCGTGAGAAGAGAGGCACCTAGCAAAATAATAAAACTAAATGACAATCGACATTCAAGGCAGTCGTGTAGCTATAGAATTTGCGCCCCAATGCAATCTCCAGTAAGGGGGCCTACTAGAGATTTACCCCACCTCATACCAGGATCCCACAATTATGCTATCTAAGGAGCCTCGACTTCCAAATGCCCTCCCCACAAGGGCAATGGCCCCATTGCAATGGATCCCAATGCAACCAATGCAACTGCATTGGTTGAATTGGCATCGCTACCCCATTGGCTCATGGTGATTGTGCGTTTTTACGGGGCTGACTGGTTAAACTACATCAGGACCTATAGAGACCTATACCTATTTCTGAGAAATCCAAACCTCTTAAGGCCTTGGGAACCATTACCCGGACTGTAGTGAGCATTTAGTCGGTAAGCGATTTTTTTAAAGGAACCGTTGGGAGTAGAATAGCCACCATCGATATCGGTGGTCGCTGTTGAATTCGGAGTAGGAGCGCGCTTGGTGTACGCGTAACCACCATGTCGCCATAATAGCAGTACCGTATTTCCCAATAGGCTATACTAGGCTATAGACTAGGGCGGCAAAATTTTGTGTATTAAGTCTGATATAACAAAATCAATACCATATGATATAATCAGATGTTTTGCCGAGAAGAAAGCTAGACGTCATGCTTTCCATTTAAATACCAGTGTTCGATAGGCTTTTATTTTTTGCTAAAATTAAAATTTATTTCAATAAAATTGAATTTGATTTATTATATACCAAGAAGAGAGAATACTTCAATATAAGTTAATATTGTTTAATGTTTATGTTTCAATTTATGAATTCGCTTTTCAATATATTTATTGTTAAATACGAAAGTTTTTAGCGTATATTGAATGTAACAATTTTTATGTTCCTACCACTGATAGGAAAGGGAGCAGGCGGGTAGGAAGGGGCGGGAAAATGGTAAGTTCGTCCATGCGTAAGTGTTAAAATTCAAAGACCACAAAATTATATTGTTTAATAGTTAACTTCCAATTAAATAATATCAACGAATAATCCGGATACACAACAGATGATCAAAAGTTAGTACAACAAGGATTAAATAGAGAAAATCTAAAAGCTGACAATATGCGTATTTACCTACAATAGTATTTGTTTCAAATATGAATGCATGTAATTTGCATTTGAGCCTTCAACCTATTGGCATAATTGATGTGGCGTTAGAGGGCTCGGCACCTTCTAGAGAATGTTTAGACCTCTATAGAAAATTAAAAATTATATATGCCGAGTATAAGCTTGGGGCTGTAGACCCGTTCCCTAGAATTTGTGGCTAATTACTCCAATACTTTAACCTTTTGTGGAATATCCGTTAGTATGAAATGCCGTAAAATCGAGCAGCATACTATAATTGAAATCCCACTGTGTTTGGAAACAGAGAAGAGGTTTAAGTCTATGTTAGGTCCGTGTACTGAGTTTTGAAAAAAGGAGAAGGGTAAAAAATAAATAGCGGGTGGTTAAAACAAAATTTTCTCACATAAGAAATTTTACTTTACACTTGATAATGTTGTTTGAATGAGCTGAGATGGGGAGTAGATAACCCTCCGTTTTGTACGGCTTTGGTTAAGACCATTTTAATGTACCGCAAAACCCTTCATTAATGTTTACTCACATTTAATTAATTTACATTATAATCACATTAAAATTTTTGTTCGTAAAAGAGGTTCACTATTGCGAAGGCGTTTCTCGCAGAGAAATTTTCATCTGTTCCAATAAACGGAGCGGCTAATCTACAGGATATCCGTTATCATATTTTCTTCATGAAATATGCGGATCTAAAATTCAACCCCAATTATAATTGCAGTGCTACTATAAAATATGAGTATACCATTAGGAAGAGTTCAAGTATTACGTAAGCACCTTTGTGGGGAGGGGGTTTGATGTTGTGCTTATTTTTCCATGTTAGCCAATGTTAATTTTTGCTTATCAGGCGAGGGTGTAAAATGGCCAAAATATTACTTACGTAATACTGTAACGCACCCTGACGAGTAAATGGACTACAGTCAAACTTCGTTAACATGAACACTTGCGAGGGGAAAAAAAAATCGTTCATGTTAAAGTAGTTCACGTTTTTCAGAAAGGATAGGACCAAATTATTAACTATTACTGTAAAATTTCATGAGGATTCAGGAAACAGTTAATGTTGAAAGTAATTCACGTTAAGTGTGTGTCGATATCAATGAGGGTTTGAGAGACCAGAGTTACATTCTAAACGCAGATGATTTTACGTAAAATATGATTATTGGCCTTTTATAAATGAACATAAAACGATTTATACTAAAAATTTTTCAAATTTCTTCAATAAAATATTGAATTTTGAAGACGGGCCACAGGGACCATACCATGAAGCTATCATAAAACAAATTGTGGTGCCCACAGAGTTTAAAGTTCTACAACTAAACACTGAATAAGAAAGAAAAAAGATAAAATACTTGCCTTTTTCTATCGATGTGCAGTTGAGTTTACATCAAACTATTAATTATTAATCATTAGAATAAAACAACAATAGTTAAATACGCAAAGTTGGAAAGCGCATCCTCGTAACAGAAGCTCTGATGTCCAATAACATGAAATGAATTTCCACTCTCTCTTATCGTTCCTCGACTTCCCAGGCTTCCGGTCGCAAACGTCCGCTTCTTATGAAATGTAATGTGAAAATTTTAGTTCCGTTCTTTTTGCAATATTTAAAAAAAAAAAAAATTGTCAAACGTAATTACTGGAGACTTCTTCCCACAAATTCTAAGGCAGGGGTTAAACCATAGAATATTATTGTATTCAGAGGCAAATTATGACTTGGAAAAAGAATTACAAGAGAATTTTGCCTCCCTCCCCCAAAAAAAGGAGACCATATCCCCATAAAAACGAAAACTACCAATATTATGTATGCAGAATTTCTATCTCATTGTACTTTTACATCAATCACACTTTAGTAGTCTTTATGTCTTTCAAATTCATTCCGAAAATACAAACTCTGAAGAAATCGAATTAATAGGAAAATCCCTTGTATTCTAGAATTTTTAAATACTTTTGTAAATATATCATGAGAAAGAAGAAATGCTTTCGAAAATAATTAAAAAGCGTAAACATTAGAAAAAAAAGAAAGAATCTTTAAAGCAAAATTCGGCAAATTTACAATTGTTTAAAAGGCAACTGAAGAGAAAATGTCTAAAGTCTAAAATTCTTCGTTGTTAAAAAATTTGTTTTAACTAAAAACGTTTTGTTTATGAAAATACACTTGAGTCCTAAGAAGTTGCTAACAGTAGCGCACCCAGAATATTCTCAAGGGGGGTCCCAGATGGAAAAAAATGTCAGAGGCTATATCAATTAAGGTTGTCCTTCAAGTGCGGATTCAAGGAGGGGGCATGGGGCGACCCCCCCCCCTTCCGAGTTGGAATTATATCATGGAAGATGGGAGGATGAAAAGTACGGACATGGCTAAAAATAGGAATCGGAAACAAATTCCCGCCCCCACCACTTACAACAGAAAGATTTCAGGATCCGCCCTTGTTGTCCCTTTGCGTATCTTTATCATTATTAAATTACTAATAATTCTACAATGCAAGATACTTAAATCATTAGAAGTAGTACTAGATTATGTTCATAAAATTTTACAATGGCCAGCCGTTGTTCTCCACAAAAAAATTACCGTTTTGATAATAGGTTTAAGAATAACCCTATTCTGCAAAACTTGCTTTTGCTTGCCCTCTGTCCATTACTTCCTTCACAGACG
>QLNU02014802.1:79181772-79199467 GCA_006491805.2 Dysdera silvatica | reverse complement strand
GAAAAGGGAAACCTTAATAATGATTTCGGACGTTCCGATTATAACGTCTCAATATAAATCAATTAAGGTACATGTACGTACGTAATGCACTAATTCAACAGGAAACATTAGATGGACATTTGCCTTGATTTCGCTTACTGTTTAGCATTGGCAATTGTCTTTTGGATTGTTTGAAATGCACGAAAAAAATATCACGGCTGAAGTCAAAAGACAATTGTTTACAAGCTGTAAACCGGCAAACGCTTCAAATAATGAAATCCCATTAAAATTGGCTTTCTGACGCCAGCTCATTTTCGAACTTAAATTCGACTTGCAGCTAAAGCAAATAACAAAGTTATTAAAAGCGGAAAGCTAACGTTAAGTGAGACAAAATATAACACTGGACTCTAAATACAAGCCAATACGAACCAACAAAACAAATCGTTAAATCCCAGTTAGACTATTTTATTCGTTATATTACGCGCATTGTCATTTATGGCCGATCTATTTTAATGAAAGAAGAAAAAAAAATGCATGCCCCATGGAGATTTTAACCCGAATGGTTGGATTCCAAATGACATCGATTACAAAACGGTACCTTTTTTCCCACGCCGCGAATTGAACCCGGGCCTCCTGGGTGAGAGCCAGGAATCCTAACCACTAGACCACATGGGACGGTCAGGTAAGACCGTTAACGTGCATTTCACAATTCTTAGGCAGAAATCTGAGTACTACTCTCTAAAACTTATATTTCAAAGAATTGAACAATTCGCATTTAATTGCAAATATTCACAAAGTTTTCAAAAATTTCATTCTGCTGGAATAGCGCTAAAAAATTCCACGTATCAGAAAAATAATCACACAGTAATGTTTTACTGACGAAGATCTTCAAGTTTCAAACTTATCATTCGACATTACGCTTTCTAGCACGAAAACATTGCCTCTCACAGACATCCGCCTTCATTATTTAAAAAAATTGCAGGTTCCACCGAGATTTGAACTCGGATCGCTGGATTCAGAGTCCAAAGTGCTAACCATTACACCATGGGACCTCCCTTCCCACGCCGGGAATCGAACCCGGGCCGCCTGGGTGAAAGCCAGGAATCCTAACCACTAGACCACATGGGATGGCAAGACCGATAATTAAGCAAATTATAAAGGAACCTGCGACAGACACAATGAGAAATCTGAAACATATATACGATAATTCAAATATTCCGGCTTTAAACATTTCATTGTAAATTGTAAATATACTAAATTATGACGACCATTTTTTCTGGCTGAACCACGTTGAAAAAGTATCACGAAACGTAAATGCAAATAATTAAGAGGACCGTCTATCCTACAGTTGACGATTTTCACGCGACTGACGAAAATAATCATTAGATCGAGGAATTCTTTAAAATGGAGAAATAACTTTATTGAAACTAATGATGCAACCAGCAGAAAAGGGGGGGCCGCGATCGCAACATTGGGCTGAAGATTTATATGTGAATTGCGACGGGATATACTACTGCAATAAGGAAAGCCAAAAAAAAAGAGCTACTTTTTACATTCTTGGCCTTACCCGGAGCAAAAATCTTGGCTACAGTACTAACAAAGCCTTCTGAAAAAATGAATTATCGAAAAGGGAAACCTTAATAATGCTTTTGGACGTTCCGATTATAACGTCATAATATAAATCACTTAAGGTACATGTACGTACGTAAGGCACTAATTCAACAGGAAACCTTTGATGGACATTTTCTTTGATTTCGCTTAAGGTTTAGTATTGGCAATTGTCTTTTCCATTGTTTGAAATGCACGAAAAAAATATCACGGCTGAAGTCAAAAGACAATTGTTTACAAGCTGTAAACCGGCAAACGCTTCAAATAATGAAACCCCATTAAAATTGACTTTCTGACGCCAGCTCATTTTCGAACTTAAATTCGACTTGCAGCTAAAGCAAATGACAAAGTTATTAAAAGCGGAAAGCTAACGTTAAGTGAGACAAAATATAACACTGGACTCTAAATACAAGCCAATTCGAACCAACAAAACAAATCGTTAAATCCCAGTTAGACTATTTTATTCGTTATATTACGCGCATTGTCCTTTATGGCCGATCTATTTTAATGAAAGAAGAAAAAAAAATGCATGCCCCATGGAGATTTTAACCCGAATGGTTGGATTCCAAATGACATCGATTACAAAACGGTACCTTTTTTCCCACGCCGGGAATTGAACCCGGGCCTCCTGGGTGAGAGCCAGGAATCCTAACCACTAGACCACATGGGACGGTCAGGTAAGAACGTTAACGTGCATTTCACAATTCTTAGGCAGAAATCTGAGTACTACTCTCTAAAACTTATATTTCAAAGAATTGAGCAATTCGCATTTAATTGCAAGTATTCACAAATTTTTCAAAAATTTCGTTCTACTGGAATAGAGCTAAAAAATTTCACGTATCAGAAAAATAATCAGACAGTAATGTTTTCCTGACGCAGATCTTCAAGTTTCAAACTTATCGTTCGACATTACGCTTTCTTGCACGAAAACATTGCCTCTCACAGTTATCCGCCCTCATTATTAAAAGAAATGGTAGGTCCCACCGAGATTTGAATTCGGATCGCTGGATTCAGAGTCCAAAGTGCTAACCATTACACCATGGGACCTCCCTTCCCACGCCGGGAATTGAACCCGGGCCCCCTGGGTGAAAGCCAGGAATCCTAACCACTAGACCACATGGGATGGCGAGACCGGTAATTAAGCAAATTATAAAGGAACCTGCGACAGACACAATGAGAAATCTGAAACATATATACGATAATTCAAATATTCCGGCTTTAAACATTTCATTGTAAATTGTAAATATACTAAATTTATGACGACACTTTCTCCTCGCTTGAACTTACGTTGAAAAAGTATCACGAAACGTAAATGCAAATAATTAAGAGGACCGTCTATCCTACAGCTGACGATTTTCACGCGACTGACGAAAATAATCATTAGATCGAGGAATTCTTTGAAGTGGGAAACACGTTTATTGGAACTAATGTGGCAACCAGCAGGAAAGGCGGGACCGCGATCGCAACATTGGTCTGAAGATTTATATGTGAATTGCGACAGGATATGCAACTGCAATATGAAAACAAAAACAACAAAAAAAAGATCTACTTTTTACATTCTCGGCCTTACCCGGAGCAAAAACCTGGCAACCCCAACAACAGATCCTTCTGAAATAATGAATTATCGAAAAGGGAAACCTTAATAATGCTTTCAAACGTTCCGATTATAACGTAATAATATAAATCACTTAAGGTACCTGTACGTACGTAATGCACTAATTCAACAGGAAACCTTAGATGGACATTTGCCTTGATTTCGCTTACTGTTTAGCATTGGCAATTGTCTTTTGGATTGTTTGAAATGCACGAAAAAAATATCACGGCTGAAGTCAAAAGACAATTGTTTACAAGCTGTAAACCGGCAAACGCTTCAAATAATGAAACCCCATTAAAATTGCCTTTCTGACGCCAGCTCATTTTCGAACTTAAATTCGACTTGCAGCTAAAGCAAATGACAAAGTTATTAAAAGCGGAAAGCTAACGTTAAATGAGACAAAATATGACACTAGACTGTAAATATAAGCCAATACGAACCAACAAAACAAATCGTTAAATTCAAGTTAGACTCTATTTTGTGCGTTATATTACGGGCATTGTCATTTATGGCCGATCTATTTTAATGAAAGAAGAATAAAAAAAGCATGCCCCGTCGGGATTTTAACCCGAATGGTTGGATTCCAAATGCCATCGATTACAAAACGGTACTTCTTTTCCCACGCCGGGAATTGAACCCGGGCCTCCTGGGTGAGAGCCGGGAATCCTAACCACTAGACCACATGGGACGGTCAGGTAAGAACGTTAACGTGCATTTCTCAATTCTTAAGCAGAAATCTGAGTAATACTCCCAAAAACTTAGATTTCAAAGAATTGAACAATTCGCATTTAATTGCAAATATTCACAAAGTTTTCAAAAATTTCATTCTGCTGGAATAGCGCTAAAAAATTCCACGTATCAGAAAAATAATCAGACAGTAATGTTTTACTGACGCAGATCTTCAGTTACAAACTTATCGTTCGACATTACGCTTTCTTGCACGAAAACATTGCCTCTCATAGTTATCCGCCTTCATTATTAAAAGAAATTGCAGGTCCCACTGAGATTTGAACTCGGATCGCTGGATTCAGAGTCCAAAGTGCTAACCATTACACCATGGGAGCTCTCTTCCAGCGCCGGGAATTGAACCCGGGCTGCCTGGGTGAAAGCCAGGAATTCCGACCACCAGACCACATGGAATGATTAGAGTTACAACTACGCAGACTATAAGGGAACCTGCGACAGAGTTTAACGGAAATCTGAAACCAATATAATTCAAACATCCTGGTTTTAAACATTTCGAAGTAAATTGCAGCTATACTGAATTATTACGACAACCATTTCTGCCTGAACCACGCCGTACAAACATCAGGAATCGTAAATGTAAATAATCAGGAGGACCGTCTATCCTCGAGTTGATGGTTTTCACGGGACTCATGAAAATAATCGTTAGATCGAGGAATTCTTTAAAATGGGGGAATACATTTATTGGAACTAATGAAGCAACCAGCGGAAGAAGTAGGGCCGAGTTCGCAACCTTGGGCCAAAGATTTATATATAAATTGAGCTAGGAGATGTAACTGTAACAAAAAACAAAAAAAATACATTTTCGGCCCTACCCAGAGCAAAAGTCTTAGATGCGCTACTACCAGATCCGACTGAAATAATGAATTATCGAAAAGGAAAACCATAAAATTTCTTTCAAGCGTTCTGATTAAAAGATGTTGATATAAATAAACTTAGGACATGTGTACTTACGTAACACACTAATTAAAAAAAAAAAAAAATTGATGGACATATTTGCTTTGGTTTTGTTTATGGTTTGGCATTGAAAATTGTCTTTTCGACTGTTTGAAATGCACGGAAAAGTTCATCATTGACATCAAAAGAAAGTAAATGCTTTTTTACTTAATAATTTTTTAAATTTTTCTTTGCTTAAAAATCTTCTAAATTTTCCTTCACTTAAAAATTTTTTAAAAAAAATTAATATTTCTTCAGCTAGCATCACTTAAACTAGCACACGCTTCAAATGAGCAAACTCAATTAATTTAAATTTACTTTCTGACAACAGCTAATTTTCCAACTGAAATTCTACTTGCAGCTACAGGCATATGACAAAAGTTACTAAAAGAGAAAAGCAAACGTTAAATACGGTAAAATATAACACTGGACGCAATATAACTCAATTCGGACTAATAAAAATAATCCGTAAATCGACGTTAGACACTGTACTCATATGCATTTTATTGCGTACGTTGTCAATCACCGCCGCTCAATATTAATGAAAAAAAAAAATGCAAGTCCCTCCACGGTTTAAACTCGGATCGCTGGATTCAAAGTCCAAACAGCCCACACCGAGAATTGAACCCTGGCCCTCACTTGGGGGGCCAGGAATCCTAACCACTAGGCCACTTGGGACGGCGAGGAAAGAATGTAAATGCGTATACGATAATCCTTAAGCAAAAATCTGAGTAGTATAACATAAAACTTCAATTTCACTGTATTGGGCAATTCACATTTATGTGCAAACATTCTCAACTTTTTCAGAAATTGCTTTCTGCTTAAATAGCATTAAAAAATACCATGTGACGTGACAGAAAATAATTAGTAATATTGCGCATAACCCAGATCTTCTGAGTGGTTTCAAACTTATTATTCGACGTTTCACTTTTCTTTACGAGGGTGCTAGTAAAGCTATCGCTAGTGCCTGACATCATAAACTGTTGATACTAATCTTTGCAAGTGTAAACTTAGCTTAACTATCTGACTGCTTATCCCGCGATTTCCACGGGCAACATGAATGTAACAAAATTTGCTCATCCCGCGATTTTCGCGGGTATGCAATTTTTCCATTTATTTAAAAGCGCATCTCGCTTCCTCTCGCCGTCGATAATAAATTATGTTAAGGTATTATTACCCTCCGCAGGGATAACACAATTGCCAAATATGGTCAACACAAGAAAGCCTCCGGGGCGAGAATTTTGTGAGTTTTCGTGGGGGAATTTATTATACTATAATTTTTGCCACCCACGTATTAATTACAGCTCAAACTAGAGCTTATGTAATTTTGGAGAAAAAGAGACGCTTTCCCCATCCTGGATTCGAACCAGGGTCCCTCCGTTTAGCCCGGAGTGTCTTGGACCGCTAGACGAATGAGGACAGGAAACAACGCTCTCTTTCTCCGTATGTAAAGATGTTAAGGTATTATTACCCTCCGCAGGGATAACACAATTGCCAAATATGGTCAACACAAGAAAGCCTCCGGGGCGAGATTTTTGTGAGTTTTCGTGGGGGAAATTTATTATACTATAATGTATATAATAAATTTTCTACAATATTTAGACTTCTAGTCGTAGTTTGGTCAACAAATGGCGTTATTGTCGCCTAAATTTTCGCATTTACATAAAGTTTACTAACTAGTTTTGCAAGCGCTCCGGTTATCTATGAAGTAAATCGTGTATGGTCGACACACGAATACCCCCCCCCCTTCTCCCAGCCACTTGGCGATTGGTTACTCTGTTTGAGTGTCCTGTCTGGGATTACAGTGCCACTTTGGGAAGCCAACCTTCCCAATTCCATCTCTTGGATACATAGATGAAGTAAACCACCATTTAATCAAGATTTATTTTCAGAATTTTTGTCTTTATATGATTACTCTTAAAATTGATTTTTATGAAAGCCTGTTCTTATGCACGAAATTTATATTAAAAAAATCTTGTTTACAAAAATGTGCTACATATTTTAACTCTCAAATGCATGTAGATTTGAAATATGTAATAAAAATATATGCAATTTTTGAAGCGACTTTGATAAAAAAAAAAAAAAATTGAGCAGTCAGTGGGTTAAGTTACACAACTATACACAGTGATTCCCACCTCCTACACTTATCAAGTGACTATTTGCCTTTCTTTACTTGTTAGAAATATTGTTACAATATAAGCACTCATACTTCGCATGTTTTGGGATTTTGAGTGCTACTATTGCCATCTCACAATCTCCATTAGCTACATCGCAATTGCCACACTCTTGGGTCAATATTGGCGCAGTATAGCCCAGATGCTCTTGCGCCATAAAAAAGCCAAACAATCAATCTTGGGTCAATACTGTACTTAAGAATGGATCATTCCATCATGTATTGTATAGTTCCATACCATCATGTACTGTATGTATTGTATAGTTCCATTCATCCATACACCTACATATTGACGACTACATCTACTCTCCATGAAACATAATAGTACTTACTATATAAAAAGTAGTCAAATACATTCACCCTTTGCTACACATTTAGATTTGACAAAATACGAAATTCAATTCTTTTGACTAACCAAGGCAGAAAAAAAAATCCTAGACTTTTCCAGGTTTTTCCGGCAAAATTTCTTGACCAATCAAAACTTTCAATCGAATTTCGATCGCAGGAAAATGGCTTCACGTTCATGGGAGATTTGGCTATTCAAAATAGGAGATACGGAAGTTTTCCCTGAATTTTCCAGGTTTTGACAAAAAATCTTATGTTTCCCCCCTGACCTTTACGGATGATTTCAAATTCCCTAAAAATTTCAGGTTTTCCAGGTCATGTGGGAACCCTGCAATGTGTCCAACTTCCTTTTTATTTGAATGGAACAGTATGATTCCAGTGTTACCTCAAAACCACGTAGTTCCGATGAAAGGCTGTCAAGTCACGTCATTATGTCTGACACGGAATTCCCTACATAGAACAAAACGTTGTAGTTATAAGCAGTTGATCGTTATAAACAATTTTCACTGTGTACACATATGAATATCTGGAGCTGTAACTCTGCAACTGTTCCCCCCCTTATGAACTTCTTGCATACACTAAGGGCCCAATTAAGACAAATGAGGGCTATAGGAACAGTATCAGATAGGGGGGCCCGCACGTCCGGTAACAGATTTAAGATCCTCAAATTCAGGGTGAACTTTACAAAATAGACAGAAAAAGTTAGCTTTTACTTAAAAATTGTTTGGTTACTGATCGAAAGTGAATAAAAAGAAAAAAAAAAAGTGCAATTTGGTGGCCTCCCCCAACTCGGGGTCTAGTCAGTAATCAGGCCTTGCATACACTAATGGTTCTATGCCAATTGAATTCAAACCTGAAGATTCTACACATCAGACAATTGCATTCATTATCTCTACGTCATAGTACAGCTGCATTATATGTATCTAAGCCTATAAGAACCATTACTAAACATCCAGCTATTAAAAGGATCTAATTACTAATCATTCATCGCTAAAGGATTTTGCCCATTATAAGACATTTTCCCAACCTCTAATTCAGGTTATAATTTTTTTTAAACAAAGAAACGAAGATTTTTTAGAGATTTTATTCAGCACAGACCAACATATTTGAAAGGTTTATTCACTTGATCATGCACTGATATACAGTCATATAAAAGAGTTTGTGGGGGTCAATACGGGTGATTTATCAAAAGGATGTAACCAAAACTCTTATTTGCTATTTTTAACACTACACTTCATAGAGTTTTGTGTATTCTACGAGCTCGAAGTTCTTGGAAGTACTGTTCAAGCTTTTCATCTCCTGTGGTCCAATTCTTGTAAAAGTACTTTGGAGGTGGTCCTTCAACCAGACGGACAAAATAATTGCAGTATCTATAATGAATAATACCAAACCTCATCCTTGCATGCTTTCGCATTCCCTTGATTATAATTGATCTTTTTACATTGGATTCAGCTGAAAATGAAGAAGAAACATTAATTGTCAAAAGTACTCTACTTAATTATTAAAAATCATACATAATGGCTACCAAGTTTCAAAACTTTCTAACTAATCTTTACGGACAAAAAAAAAAGTGCCAAATTCCATTTAATATAAAGTGACGGTAAAATTCCAATATTTAGCTATTTGATAGCAAAATGATCGCAGAATAGGTAAGCCTTTAGTCAAAATTTAGCTAAATGAGGGTAACTCTGGCCGAATATTGCTAAATCCAGATTTTATCTTTTTTGTGATATGAGGGTCAAACTTGTAAATCTTCTTAGACACACTGTCATTTTTATAACTTATTCTTCACTTTTTATTCTAATTCCAAACTTTTATTAACATAAAGAGAAATTAAATTTTAACACTCACTTTCAATTAAATTTTCAGTTCAAACTAGAGCTCTTGAACCCATATATTACATATTAACTCAATATTATGAATCAAAATAACACTGCCATTTGCAAAGATAGCATAATTACCATCAAAGTAGTTGGTCACCATGAACTTAATTGAAAGAAAAAACATAACAAACCCGACTGAACTTAAAAATGGAAGGAATACTACAGTAATGAAAGATTTACTTAAAGGGGATTAACAGCAGAAAGAGAATCTACTATTATCTTATAATTTCCTTGAATTACCTTCAAAGATAAAAATTTAAACTGTTACTAGGAAACCACATGTTCCGAATGTTATTTTATATTATTTTTTCTATCAAAGCCGTATTTTTAGTTCAGTTAACATCGCATCGTCCCACTTCTTTCTTTTCTACATAGCCACATGATCGTCTTACACTCATTGTTTCCGTATTTACCGTATTTCGTTTCAATGATTTTCAGTTTTTCTGTTACGACTAAAACTTGACAAAGGACTGAAAGCGTTGTATATAAGATTAAAGTACAGAAATGTTCACTGAAAAAGTTCCCACAACTATCAAACAACTTCTCAGCTTAAACCCATCTGATAAACGACTCATCTTTCTTGAAATGAATTATAATCCCTCCCCACCTTCATAACCTCTAGTGGTTTTGTGAGTCTCCCCTGTGAGTATTTTATTACTTCCCTGATAACGTTACTTTCAACTCATCTCTTACTCAGCCTCCCCCAGTTTAGTATTCAGACAGGCTTGCAACGTTTTTGTTTTGGGTCAGGAATGCACAGGTCGGGTTTGCTACTCTTCCAGGTGGTAGACGCAAAGCTTTAATTGGACAGTTTTAGGAGACACTTTTTCTGCTTTAGGACCCCCTCCCCCCTTTTTTAACAAAAAACTGCCATCATCCATTTGATTGTAAATGTGTTGTTCCTACGAAGGTCAATATTGTCTTGATTTGTGGATCAAAAGAGAGATAAAGATCGTGAGAATTATACAATGCAGGTACTTGAAAGTTTAATTTTAATTATCCTCCATGAAACTCCACCGTGAACTTATGACAAGAACAGTTATAATCATCTAAAATAGAACCACAAAACAAATTAGCTATGCACATCTATTTTCGCCAGTTCCAGGTACTGTGAATGAATAATTCTTCGATACATGGTCCTCATTAACAATGTTATTGTATCGATACACAAAATTATCCCTTCCTTTTAATATACATCTTAATTTAATGAAGTGGATTTTATTTTTTATTTAAGCAAATATTGAAATCGCATTATAAACGTTTAGGTTCTGTTTTAAGTAAAATCAGCACAGTTTATTTTATTTTTCGGTACTTCTTGCTATTAGATCTATTTTTTTTTATGGGGGTGTATTATAAAATATTTTTTTATAATTGATCTGTGATAAAGAACTAATAGTTTAAAAACGATAAGGATATCGAGGAACTCTATTTTGATTTTGAAAGCAATTATTTAAAAAAAAAAAAAAACTAACGTAAATAGATTACACTATTAGGTCTCTTGTGGGGGGGAGGGAAGGGGGAACCCTGCAATACCTGGACCTAATTCAAGTAATATCATAAGTTCAAACGCCAAGCAATTGCAATACTATAGAGTTTGTACATATTTATGTATGTGTGTGAAATTTAAAGACCTTTAAGGAACAAAATTAAAAAAATTAAGAACCCACCCGCAAATAGATTAAAGATATAATCTAAGTGACGAACTTCATTCTTATAATGTCATTTTAAGAATGGAACAGAACTATGTTAGGCTCATTAACTAAAAGACAAGATACCTTAATCACAATGAGAAAATATATATACTCACCAACCCATAAATTTGTCTTGTACTCCACGTTGTGCTCTTTAACAGCAAGTTCCTGTGCTTCCAATAGCACCTAATTAAAAATGTTTTATTGTCAGCAATTATGCATCCCTTTCTATAAGTTCTTTAATGAAAAATTCAAATCGGGAGAGAATATAATATAGCAAAATGTCACCACGTTGCAACCTGAACCTGAGTCAAGCCTAGTTTTTGCCTCAGGCACTCAAGTACAATGAGACGAGTACATAATACTGTAAATCTCAAACCACAATAAATTCAAGGAAATTTAGTTCTTTTTTTGTTTGTTTGTGAGTTTTAGGGCACAAAGACAGCAACGGTAATGCTGTGCCAGAACTTACAGTTTTCTGAGGAATCCGAACTTATCATGCTGTGGGAAATTAACCCACGAACCATAGTGAGTAGTCACAGTCGGTAAGCATTCTTTTCTGGTGCTGCTAGGGATTAAATCTAGGATAAAAGCACATGAGGCAAGCATGTTACTACTGCACCATCGCAGGGCCCAAATGAAGTTCTGATTCTAACAGTTTTTTTAGTTTTTTAAACTAGCGCTCTTTGGCTTCCCCATCCCCTCTAAACTGCAATTTGAAATAAAGTCAAATGCTTTTATTACTAATAAATTTGACACCCACATTTAAAGCTCATGCAAGAGGTTGTTTGGTATAGGAGAAAACGAGATGCCATCCCCATCCTGGATCCGAACCAGAGTTCCTCCGTTGAGCCCGGAGTGTCTTAACCACTAGACAAATGAGGACATGAAACAACCTCCGCTTCCCTGTGTATATATAAGATATTATTACACTTCTTGGGACTAGCACAATTGCCAAATAATGGTCAACACACAAAGCCACCGGGGCGAGTTTTTTGTGGGGGATTTTTTATTACTAATAAATTTGACACCCACATTTACCATCATTATTTGGCAATTATGCTAGCTCTGAGAAGGGTAATAGTATCTTACAAAGTCAAATGCACTTAAAACGAGACTGAAAGAATCAGCGAATATATTTTATACCGGATGTCCCATTTGACTTGATAACCGAAATATCTCAAAAACTATGCATGGGATAAAAAAAATTGTAAATCAAATTTGTTCTGTCTCGAAGGGGATTATCTAATCATGCCAAAATTTATCTTCCCCCTCCCTCCGGAGGGGGGCAACTTGTAAATTTCTCAAGATATTACATAGTTTTTAAAAGTTTTTTTTTTTTTTCAATCCATTAAATTGTAGCTGCCCCTACCCTCCCTTTTCAGTAGATAAATTAACTACATTTAGTGCTACTCGGGAACAAGGATGTGAACGCAGTAGTTTTCTGTTCCCTTTAGGGTGCTGGATTATGATGAATCCCCTTGTCTCTGTCACCATCGGGGTATTTCATTTATTTATTTAAATGCCCGAAATGATGTCCACTAACTTCAATGTATTTGTTGATCCATTGTTCAAATGATTAAACACAACACAGAAGTATGTCTACATCAAATTCAATCGACAACAATTATGCATTTCCCACGTGAAAAAACTTCCCATTCCACCCACAAGGGGGAGTTGGGAAAGCTTAATTTGAGCACAATTGAATAGATCCCTTGGAAACATTTATTATATCTTTTTTTTATATATATATATATATATATATATATATATATATATATATATATATATATATATATATATTTTAATCAGATGTGCATTCCTTAAGATAATTGCAAAATCTAACGTTTCGTGACCACAGCACCATCTGTCACAAATTGAAAAAAATAGTTCTGATGGAAGTTATGTCAAAATGGGAACCCTCATTTATTATTACAGATCTGAATTCTCCAGAAAATATCAATATTCATGTTTTAAAAAATGGGGGTTCCCATTTTAAATTTCAATGTTGGCCCCATCCCACCCACAGGGGGAGGTCAATTTTGGCATCATTAGATAGTTCCCTTGATGATGAACCAATCTGATTTACACTTTTTATTTACCCAGTGCATAGTTTGAGATATTTTGGTTTGTCAAGTTAAATCGGACACCCTGTATACATAAACTTTGATATGTTCATACCAACAGGTGAATATTACAAAGTTCAAGAGACAAAGAAAAGGGTAGTTTTTGGATGGGTGGCCACTAATGGCAGGCTTCACACTATAAACTTTAGAGTCAGATTTCTTGTTAATTTGTAGATCCAGCTTACCAACACATCTGACCAAAATGGCAAGTTTAAGTCCATTTCCTTTAAGATGCTTTCATCATAGTATGTGTATGTAATAGCTTTAAGAGAAACCTTCATCCAGAAGTAAATAGATAAAGACTGTTGCTGATGATCACGACAATAAATATATATATATACCTCTTTGGCAATAACTGCTCCTTTCTTACGCAGAAATGTAAGCTGCTTTATAGCTTCATCGATGGACATACCACGAATCTGAAAATACAAGCAAAAAATCACAAATTAATTCTTCACTACAACTGAATTACATTAAAGATACCATAGAGAGCACACATAAATTATTGCTCAGGAATACCGTTAAGAGACTAAACCAGTTAGCTGCGAGAAAGGGATCTGGTAACAGTTCAAAAATTGTTCCATTTTCCTTTTCACGAGTTCTGACAAGAAAAGAATATCTGAGAAGTTACATGCTATCTATAAGCTTTTGTAGAATGCCTATAACAAGGTAGTGGAACACTATTTCCATTTATGAAAAGGAGAGTAGAACAATCTTACCAAATTTGCTAAATAATCACATTTTACCGTAATACAGTTATCGGGAATACTCCCTATTATTTTACGAAAGTTAAAAGTGGTTGGTTGTTTTTTTTTTCAGTATTTGGGATAAATGAAGTTTGTGTTTCTAATTTGTTCGCTTCATCCATATTTGAAACATCTATCCCCACAAGATACTCTTCAACATTCCTTTTAGTAAATCTTGAAGTAATTATATATGCATAAAAAAATAAATACTAATTTGTTTTTCAAATATAGATCGATAATTTTTTTTTTCTTAATTCAGATAGCGCATTCTATACCAGTATAGCGGCATGTTAACAGATGCAAGCAAAATATTCTGCTATTTGATGGCAATAAATATAATTGCACTTGGTAACACTGTTTCCTGCTAAAATGCTAGGGAAAAAAATGCCCAATTAAACGTATATAATTATTGCAACAGACTTCATATGGTAATAACCTCAATTTCTATTCTAAATGAAATTCATTCTTTACAAAATACCTCAAGAACTATCCTTTTATCAACAGACAGTCAACCAGCATATATACCCCAAACGTAATTCACTAATCCTGAACAACGAAAGGCATGTCATGGTACTAGCTAAAGAAACAGAGCCATGCTTAGTGGGGTGCAAGCTGGGCGACCTCCCAGGGCCGCTAAAATTTAGGGCAGCCGAAAAAGTGTAGTGTAAGTACCAAGAAGTCAGTTTTTAGCAACCCCATATACTTTCAACAGAGTATTTGGTCAATTGACCTTTTACGTGTTACGTCATACTTCCCATAATGCAACCTCTAAATGGTGGTCAGAATACATACGTGTTGTGTTATTAGTCAAATGCGTTAGCATCAGTAGCCTACGTATGTCATCACATCTATTGTGGTGGCCATATGACCACTGCAGAGACCCCTGGTTTCCGACACTTGGCTGCACAAAAAGCTAGAAAAATTACTTTGTAAGTTATAACAGTATAATAAAAGCGGCTTTGTTCATTGAATTAGCTTTTCATTAATTCGTTATAATTTAATAATTATAGTAATAATTTAATTAATAATAATTAATTAATTTTATCTCCTATTTTTAATTTAACTTCATTATATTCTCTTTATCTTTACCCACAGCTTTTAGACCAGATTGGAGAACTTTATTTTGTAATGCTTCGGTCATCTTTTTTTTGTTGTGTTATGTCAAAGTGTTTTTAAAGGCCGTGAAAATCTGCTTTTCCCCAGAGCCACTAACACCATAAGCTCAGCTCTGTAAAGGAGCCTTTTCCTAGATGGGCATATTTTGTGGCACAACGATAAAATGTTGAGAACTAATTCAAACAATAGAAAATCAATGGAAGTGCTTTCTTAGAATGTGCAAAACGCTTCCATTGGTTTTTATTGTTTGAGTTTCATCTCGGCGTTTTATATTGTTGCGCCGCCACATATGCGCATCTAGGAAAATCCGCCTTAAATCAGATTGGCCCAATCCTTTGATCATAATTGTCAAATTGTTCATGTTTCTAGTCCACTTCTGAAAGTAATGTCACAATACCTATATCAGATAATGCCACATTACTTTGAAAATAATAGCATGACAACTATAGAATATAATGCTATGATACCTATATAAAATGGTGTTATATGTAAGGATTACTGTTGGTGAACAAATGTTTTACATCAGACTGCATTAAGGTAAATATTAATATCTACATAGTAACACTCTTAAATAAAATATAAAAATACAATTTCATTCAAAAATAAATTAAAAAACAATTAAAATACAAATGAGTAAAAGGAGATTCGTAGATTGGGAAAGGTGGCCACCGGAGGTGGCACTGTAATCCCAAACAGGACGCTCAGACAGCATGCAAGAAGATTCAATGAAAATAATCCTAATTCGGCCTGTCAACTGTAAGATAGGTGTATGAACAAGCACTGTGCCGGCTGCACCATTAGTGCAACTATATAGTTTTACTTGCTGGCATTGCGTAGACATGACGTTTCTTGCTATGTTAATCCTTGCATTAAACCGATAGGGGTGATAAAAAAGGATTAGATCGCATACAGGAGGAAGTCAATAGAGGTTCTTGAGTAATAAAGACTTGATAGAAGACCTGGCAGGACTCTAGGACTGTAATATTTTATTCAAAAGATGATTTCGCATTAGGATCCGGCAGAGCCAAGCTGGCAAACAAAATATTACCTTCGACTTAACGAACAGTGGTACCGGGTTTTATTCCAGTCATCAACAGCAGATCTATGTAGCAGAAAGCTGACATCAAAATAACCTGCTCATTGCTAATATCTGATGGTCGACTTATATGGACAACCTCGGCCGAGGGTTTGTTTCATCGAATAGAGATATTGATGGATGCTACGTTGCTGTGTACAGCCTTGATTAGAATACCGAAGGATTCTATTTGCCCGGTGATGTATCTTGTTTTTATTGCTTGAATATTTAAGTTGAGTCCTGAACATATGCTGAGATTTTAATACTTAACTGGTTGAGTTTGAAATTATGCTATAACAAGAATGAGAACTGTGATATTCACTTGCCAGTGAAGTAGTTAGTTGTTTTGTTGTATTAACTTGGATTTGTTTGTTGGGTTAAAAGTAGTTTATTAACAATATGTTAACTCTAATTCTAGTTATCTGTTTTAGTTAGAGTTGAGCCCTGTCTATAAAAGGTTTAAAACTGTTATTATTGTATTTCGAAGAAAAATCAGGGCAAAGCGATGGACTGTAGCATCCAGGTCAGTAATAATCCGATTTTCCTGTTGTGATCTTGTTTATGAATGAATATATTCACTTGCCCTTTAGTTAATGAGATATTATATCATTCTAGTTTCGTTCTCAGGTTCCTTGCTGAAATGATTATTTATGTCGGATTCACTCTAATGGAGGATTTAAGCACTGCGTTCTTGCGCCACATATGTTTGCTGTGTTGCTGGTTGTTACACTTGTAACGATGTTCATTGAAGTTAAATAAAAGATTGACACTTTTTGGTACTGCTTTATATGGTAACACAGAACATCCATCTGATTTGTTAACGTTAAATTCTAATTTGGCTCTTGGGCCATAACTCCCTAATTTAGTACTAGTCGAATTCGTTACATAACATGAAAAGATTCTCCACTCCACTTCTTGGCTATGCAAAACATCATTAAACAAATGAAAGAACAGCTCACTTAAGATAGGGCTGTTTTCGAATGATCTTCAAAACACAGAATATAAATTTGTTTGTGTAGTATATTCCTGTTTACATTTGCATAGTATACATATGGTTTAGCTTTCACATTATACAAATGTTTAAGCTTGGTTGGATTTGAATTCAGTCCAGTGAATACAAAATTTAAAATAATTCATTACTCTTCATGAAACTGAGAAGAGCTACAAAATGTTTATCATACAACCCAAATTTCTTAGTTTTTCCCTTTTACAAATAAAAAACAATCAAACAATAACTTACTAATGTAGCAATGTAGAGCATAGTTTCTGGAGAATACTTTATATTTGCTCTATAATGACAAACCCACTGCAAAACAAAAGATTAATTAATAATTGTAATTAACAACAAAAAATATCACAACATCAATTAAGGATCATCAATATATTTCAAAAACAGAATCAATTTATAAAGGAATGCACATGTGAACCATCCAAAAGGTAATTAATGTTTGGCTTTTTGGCTTTTAAAACAACAATGATGATTTTATTTTTAAATTTTATATTTTAGTATTTGTCTTGGTATTTCTTTATGTTACCCTTGCCATCATTTTGATGCAATTTCTCATGCTGTACGTTTGAGTTTTCGTACACCCTAGTCATAGACTTTTACCACAACCTCCCGAACTATTTACTCAACTACATCCCTTTTCATTCCAAGAGTTTCATAGCATCTACACCCA
>QLNU02014802.1:79155005-79181672 GCA_006491805.2 Dysdera silvatica | reverse complement strand
TCCCAAATGGTCCGCGAGACGGGTCATTATTTAAAAAGAAATAATAATTAATAAAAACGCTTATAAAAATTATTTATTAAATATTAAAATTAAATATAAAAATGAAATTGATGGTATATTTGTAGTATTTTACAATCTGATGGAACTTCAGAAAACGGTTCGTATTAAAAGTAATTCGTCTTAATGAGATTTAACTGTATTATCATTAGATGGTTTTTTCTCTTTATTATTTCTTTCTTTCTTTCTTTATTTTCCTCCAAAGAACGATTTTACAGACACATTTCCCCCCCCCAAAAAAAGACCAGGCTCCCTTTTTTATTCAGGTCTTACAGTCAACTCATGAGAATTTTTCAAAGTGGTCTGCGGGTACAATTGAAGTGGAAAAGTGGTCCGCGGCTTAAATTGAGTTGGGAAGCACTACTGCTTTCGAAAAACCATAAAAAATAATAGCGCATTAAGCTTGTCTGTTTAACAAGATTGTGAAAGCAAAAATGTGCGTGACCTTCCCTTTTTCTCCCCGGTAAGCATATGATGGAGTCGATCTGTTAAGTGTTACCATCACATATTGTCTTTAGAAAGTATAAGCTACACCATGACATAAAAATCTAAAAGTTTGATGATTTTTCCAACGAGAAACTAAATTTTTTGAACGACCTATGTATAATAACCTTTATTTACGAAAACGCTAACTAAAGTTGAAAAAAAAAAGAAAGAAACAATTTGAAGCTTTTCTAGGGTATTGAAAGGGGTCAGGGACATTGGGAGAAAGGCAAATCTCTTCAAGGGTGCTTTCCATGACAGAATTAATGTTTCAATGAAAATTTATTTCACTTGATTTGATATTTTCCATGAAAGTGTCCTCCATTTTCTCTCTAACAATAGAAGCAAGGAAGGACGAATGAAATGTTTTAATGACGTACTTATAAAAGGTATTCAAATAAAAAATATGCAACTTTTTATTGCAGATTACTAAGCTCAAAATTTATATTGAAATACTGCGAACTTCGCATTTCCAGGACATTAGATTCAAACACGAATGCTATTGGCTCGCCAGCCTTGTTCTAAAGCGTTTTGAGCACGCTCAAGAGAATTAAAACAACGAGATACGATTTGCTGGTCTGATTTGGTCTCCCCTTGTTAAAATTGCTCCATCAACTTACCACTTCTTCTGGGGACTTCTGTAAACTTCTGAATGTAAGTTGGTTTATCAAGAACGTTTAAACTTATATGGATCAACTTACCCGTCACCATAAATCACTCGAATATAATCATTTTCGTCAGTCCTTGGAACGAATGTGATGCACGTTGTGTCCTCAATGTGTTTCATACCATTGATTGTACCAGTCCTTTCGACGCCACCTACACTCAAAATCAAAAATTATGAAAGAACTTTTACATATGGAAAATGAAAACTACCAGAATGAATTACAGCATTTTATTCTTTTTTACTTCTAATACAAGACCACCTATGAAAACGGTCAACCATTTCTAATGTGAGCTAAAAGCAACAAAGAATTTCATAAATCAGCCCACATGGAAACGACATTATCTTCAATCCTATTTCTTAACCACAACAAAGCAATATTTTCGCCTATAATCTGTTAACAGAAGTTTTCGAGCACCTCATAGCTATTAACAAATAAGGGAAAGGTATCTACTTACGAAGAGCATCATCAAATACATAGGGTATCACGCCACCCGGCCACAGTTGGGAATCGTATGGAACAGCAGTTCTGTCCTGGAGAAATATATATATATATATATATATGGTTAAAATAGAATATTTATATAAAGAATCATCGTTATATATATCTTCGATTTTGTAAAATAAGTTTAGATCGTGATGTAATTCCACCCTCAATTAAAAATTTGTTAAGGAGATTAAAACAAGCAAGTAGCAAAAGGCTAGTGAAATGATTTTTCATCCCATGTGAGACATGCAAGGCCGCATTATTCATAGAGCATATAGGGCCATGACCCTTTGGCCCACCACAGCAACCAGCACGCTAAAAAATGCGTACATACTTGTTCTTTTAGAACATTTCGTTTCCGAATTAGATTTTTACTTCTGGCGTCTGAAAGCATTAAAAAACAATCTTAGGCTACTCGTATTATAAAAATTTATACAAAAGGGGAGAGAGAGAGTATTAACGCGTGAAGCCAAAATTTTATCTCCAACCTTTTGTGCAAAGTTTGTGCTTTTGTTGTTATCTGCTGAATCGGATCTTATTGCAAAAATAAAAGCTAATTCAGCAGACATTATTAAAAAATTTGCTGCAACCAAAGCGCGCAAAGTACAAGTTTACAAGTATACTTTTTATTTATTTACTGTATAAAATACCGGAATTAATAACATTTTAAAATTCTCAGTGCATTGTTGAGTCTTGTGGAGTGAGCTTTGTTCATGCAATACGGGGTGAAGGAAGGGCCCATCTTTTCCCATGTGCCCTAGGGCCCACTGTGGTCTTAATCCGGCCCTGGAGACATGGACCATTTCCGTTTTGAATAAATAGGAAATCAGTGACGTAGAAGAGGGGGTTTCCAAGCTCAAGGCCCTCCTTCCCCATTAGATATCAAAACACATTATTTTCTCGTATTTCAGCACATAATCTTCCTCAAAGCCACTTAAGTCTCCATAATTACTGAATTGCTACGCTACCGGTCGGGCATTTCTTTTTGTTGTCTATTTTCTTCATACTCTTCACGCCAATCCTCATATTTGTTTCAGGTTGAAAGCAGTGCTGCATTGCCAAAAAAGTTTGAAGTTAAGATAAATAGTTTGGATGGTGACAATTACGTTTCATTTTATTATCTCGTGAGTGTTTCGCACAGCTTAGTCGTTGTTCCGTATCCTTATTTTAGTCATCACCCCAAGTTCCTAGGGACCAACAGGAAATTTCAAAGCAATATGATATATATATATATATATGTGGACATGGAAACACCCAAATGGGGGAACTAGTGAAATTGACTATATCCTGGCAAACAAGAAATCAATTATTGAAGATTGCAGTGTACTGAACAGATTTAATACTGGAAGTGATCATCGAATGGTGAGATGTAAAGTGCACTTAAATACTAAATTAGAAAGACAGAAGCTCATTAGGAAACAAGTAAGTAAGAGGGTGGATCTAATGAAACTGAAAGTAAATACCGAGGCATTCAAGTTGGAATTAAAAAATCGCTTTTCTGCACTGGAAGGACTTATTGATGAAAGTGATATCTCAGAAGCAAATGAAAACATTGTTAAGACAATAGTTGAAACTGCTGGGGAAATTGGTGGTGTAACCTGTAAAAAGCACAATAGCAAATTATCTGAGAAGACGAAACAGCTCATGAAAAGGCGAAGAGATATGAAGGTGGACAATCGAAATACCAGTTCCAGGATTGAGTACATAGAACTTTGTAAAACTCTGCGCAAAAGCATGAAAGAAGACATAAGAAAATTCAACTGTGAGCTAGTAAGGAAAGCCATTGAAAATAACAAGAGCCTTAGGGTTGTTAAAGGAAGTTTATCTGTTGGGAAGAAACACATCATTGCATTAAAAGGAGAGGATGGCACCGTAACAAGAAATAGGGAAGAAATACTTAGAAGAGTTGAAGAATTCTACAAAAATCTATACGAAAGTAACAGTGAATTAAACGAAGACATTGAAATAGTCGAAGGAACAGCTCCTAAAATCTTAAAAGAAGAAGTTTCATTTGCAATAAAAAGCATGAAGAAAGGAAGAGCCCCTGGTGATGATGGTATTACATTAGATATCCTAAAAGAAGCTGGAGAATATGTAGAAGACATACTTGCAAAATTCTTTACCAAATGTCTTAACAGCGGTAACATACCAAACCAATGGGATTCTGCAACAGTAATTCTTTTGCATAAAAAAGGTGATAAAGAGGATTTGAAAAATTACCGACCAATTAGCTTGTTACCTGCTATTTATAAAATCTTCACAAAAGTTCTAACACATCGCCTGCAGAAAAAATTAGATGCAGCTCAACCAAGAGAACAAGCTGGATTTCGAAGTGGATTCAGTACAGTGGACCATATTCAAGTATTAAGAGAATTAATTGAAAGAACACATGAATATGAACTTCCATTGTGTGTTGCATTTATTGACTATGAGAAGGCCTTTGACTCTATAAAAACATCAGCAGTCATCAACTCTTTAAGATCAACAGACATTGAGGATGTGTACATTGACATGGTGAAACGTGTGTATAAAAATGCAAGTGCAAAATTTCGGTTACATAAAGATACCAAAACTATCAAACTTGGCAAAGGGGTGAGGCAGGGAGATACCATTTCTCCAAAACTTTTTACTTCTGCTTTACAGATGATTTTTCAGCTGATAAATTGGAATAACAAGGGAATAAAAATAAATGGTGAATATTTAAATCATCTGCGGTTTGCTGATGACATTGTTATTTTTTCAACGGACCCATTGGAACTCCAAGACATGGTACAAGAGCTCTCAACTAGAAGTGAAGAAGTTGGACTCAAGATGAACCTACAAAAAACTAAGATCATGTTCAATAATTTTGTAGAGGAAACAAAAATACAAGTTGACAACACTGAGCTAGAAATTGCTGATTCATATATTTACCTTGGCCAGCTGATTTCAATGGATGGCAACATTATGAAAGAACTCAACAGACGTATTAAACTTGGCTGGAGTGCATTTGGAAGAAACAGTTTTATCCTGAAGGGGAAATTGCCTTTATGTCTAAAAAGAAAAGTCTTCAACCAGTGTGTATTGCCAGTCCTCTCTTATGGATCAGAGACATGGAGTCTAACAGTTGGAGCAATACGAAAGTTACAGACAACGCAAAGGAGCATGGAGAGGTGCATGCTTGGAATAACTAGGAGAGATCGAAAAAGAAACACTTGGGTGAGAGAGCAAACTAGAGTAGAGGACATCATTGTTAAAGTAAAAGGACTGAAATGGCGATGGGCTGGGCATATTGCAAGAAGAACTGATCAACGATGGACAACAGAAATTCTGAACTGGATTCCAAGAGACCACCGAAGACCTAGAAAACGTCCTCAAACTAGATGGGTGGATGAAATAAGAAAAGAGGTTGGGGTGACGTGGAAACGAATGGCCCAGGATAGACTTGTGTGGATACATTTGGAGTACCTTCATAAGCAAATAATAATATGATGATATATATATATATATCCGTTAAAAAAAGTCATCTCCCACCATCGACAAAACAAAATTTTCACCCTTTAAAATGGATTTAAAAAAAACATCTGCATTTAAAACCGTCATGCAGCTCTAAATGTTTTTGTGTGCATATGTTCCAATTCAGCTGTTTTATTTTATGTACATCTCTAACTTATCAAAAGGAAAACTCAGGAGATTAAACTAGGAATTGTGAGGCAGTAGGGTAACGCATTTTGTCTCTACATCGGCTTATGAATTCAATTCCTGCAAAACAGATGGCACATGTGGGTGACAGGTCGCAACACGATGGCAATAGAAAAATGCTATCCTGAAAAAATAAAATCTACTACTTTTTTTAGACAAGTTTGTGACGAAGAAACAGATTAATATGTCCGATTAGTTTTGGTAAATTATTCGAAGAGTCGTCTCCTCCGATTGCAATCTTCAAATACGCATTTATTTTCTTCCCATTTTTGAGATGTAACGGTTGAACTCGACTTATTATAGCGTCATTAAACTGGCTTGCCTAGAGCATTTAGACAAACGTGGAGAAGCCATTACAAAGCCGCACGCAAGTCTAATCCACATGCCCTGTGGCTCTGCTGGATTTTCTTTTTATGAGATATTGCAATAAGTTTGACAGATATTTTATACGATATTAGGATTTGTTTATGGTCTCATTTCGCACGTTTAACATTTGATGATCCTGCTTATAATAATGATAATCCGGCATATTCTTGTTTATCTAATATAATCTAGATTAAGATTTAGTTAATAGAATTAAAATATGAAAAACCCAAATTTTTTCCCGACCAAATTTATACTGAATCCGATCAAATTTAATCTTGTTTTTCGATGTTATAAATATGTATGTCACTATTATTATAATGTTAAAAAAATCTTTGAGGTCAAAGCTAAATTGCGATAATATCATCAAATGCACTAATACTTGGGCAACTCATGTAATCAAGTATACCGCAAGAATTATTGATGGATACGGTCAGAACTGAACTCTGTAGATCGGAAAACAAGCAAGTTACTGAAAATAAACCAGGCCTTGCACCTTCGTAATAACATGAATAGACTTTGTCTGCCAAGACATATAGATGGCAGATAATTGCAAATTAAGCAGAAAGAGAGAGAGAGAGAGAGAGAAGAACAACAACAACAACAAGATAATCAATTAATTAATAAATAAAAAAAATCAAAACTCAGAACAGAGTGCTGAAGGAAATCTACAAAGCAAAATTGCTGAAATCCAAGGAGACAAAGAAAAATACATTAACGAAACAAAAACAGTAATGACAAAATAAAGTTCTCCATGGCTAACATGACAGGAGCATCAAAAGAAATAGTTAATACTGAACATACATAGCAATGGCTAAGCAAAAGTTCGCTGATGAAGGAAACAGGAGGATTAATACTGACAGCGTAAGAACAGGCGTTGAAAACGAATGTAATTAAATCAAAGGTGGAAAAATCGTCCCTTGACAACAAATGCCTCGCCTAATGCAAAGAAGCAGATGGAACACGCAGTAGATCACATGATCTGCGGCTGTGAAAAGGTTTCATACGCAAACTACTTGGAACAGTGTCCAAGGTTCATGATTCACTGAAATCTGTGCCACAAATATAATATACCATTCAACAAAAACTGGCGGGACCCAGTGCCGGGGGACAAATGCCTAAGGGCCTGGCGCAAAAATTTAATAATATCGCAAACATAATTTCTCATTAAATATACTTGGTTGGGGAAGGGGTGGGGGGAGAGACTACAAAGCTGAACAAATTACAGAAAACGACCAGACCAAAATTTTTTGGTACTTCCGAATCTGAACTAACAAGTGCATAATACATAACATATCTGACAACGATAGTGGAAAAAAGAAACCAGTGTGGATAATAGATGTCACTATGAATGGAACTGAAAAATTCAAGATAAAAAACTTAAAAACATCACGGAATACAAATATCTGCAAATAAAAATTGAAAAGTTATATCAGGCAAAAAAAAAAAAGCGGAAATTCTTCCCATAGTAATACGAGAAATGGGTGCAATCCACCAACACTTCATAATCACCATAATCACCTATTGCATTCAGTTGATTATGTAGTGTTGGTGCAATCCACCAACACTTCATAATCACCTGAATTCAATAGGAATAGGCAGAATAAGAATACATCAACTTCAAAAGGTTGCCTTACTTGGATCTTCCCACACTCTTACTGGAATACATATAATATCTCAAATATTTGAGAAGAATCCAATATTAGAAAGTAACCCTAGTCATCAAAATGAAGATTGACTGTGTGCACATACCCTAATAGTAATAATAATAATATATATCGAATAACAACGGTAACTATCAAAACAATATTTTTCTTTTGATCTAATTTGTGATCAATTTAAACTTTTTTTTAGCCAAAACTAACGAGGTTACTTTGATCTGAAAAATAATTATTTTTATTTATCACAATTTTCATTTTATAAGTCTGAGAAAAATGAAGCTGACCTTTTCCAAGAACTAATCTTTTCCTGCACTTTCGAACCAAACTCAACTCACACCCGATAGGGACGTGATGAACGAGTTTTTCTTATGGAGTTGATTGAAGGTCATTTTAATATTCTGAATATTCCGTGCTTGATTCCGCGGTTTGATAATGGTGGGCGTCAAGGAATAACACCCGGCTTAACCGAACACAAACAACAGTGACCCTTAGAAAGTACCACACACAAGTATGTCCAAAATTATCAAACCTGAAAAGCGTATTTTTTGATTGCATTTGTCAAGAAGTTTAGACTTTAGTGCAGTTTCTAAATCTTAGTACTCGTGGGAAGTTTAGGTGTGGTACTATCACAAAGTTTGTGAACTTTAACACTAGCACAACCAACTTCAGCACTAGCTCGCAGTTTGCTACCTTCAACATAGTGCTTCTCAAGCTTTACGAGATCGAGAACTCGGTAAATTCTTTTTATATAAGACGAGGGCCCGGAAAATTCCCTTTTCGTAAGACGAGGGTCCGGTCTCGACAAATTTACTCATAACCTTCAAATTTTTTTTTAAAGTTCGTATATTGAACTATCATAAGTATTAATAATTAAATATGGCATAATTATAAAAATTATCAATACATTCCTTCTAAACAATACACACTTTTCTGATGCTCTTTCTTGCTAACTTATCACGGGAATTTGCAACACAGATGTTATTTCTGTCAGTTTTACGAGTAAGAACAGAGGATGCACCACACATTATTGTAATCGGCTTGTAGGTACTTTTTATGACAGGTCATAATAAGCGATATATCCTTTCTTCAGTGCTAATTACCTCGACCTTAATCTAATTCTAATTATCCCGACATTTATCTAATTGTGATTATCACAACATTAATATAATTGTAATTATCTCGATATTAATCTGATTTTAATTACATTGTCACTAGTATAATTGTATTTACCTTGACATTAATATAATTGTCTTTATTTTGACATTAATGTAATTGTAATTACTTAACATCAATACGATTGTGATTATCGGGTCATTAATATAATTTTATTTACCTTGGCGTTAATACAATTGCAATTACCTCGACAATGATATAATTGTAATTACCACTACATTAATACAATTGAAATTACCTCGACAGTGATATAATTGTAATTACTTTGACATTAATACAACTGTTTGTAAAGTTTAGTGTTATTGTATACACAATTTCGTTTACTCTGGTAATGTTCTAGAAAAGTTTAGCTTAGGCTAATAATTTCTCAAGCTTAGTTTAGTAAAGTTTATAATCAAATTTAGTTTAGTAAAGTCTGTAGTCAAATTTAGTTTAGTAAAGTCTATAGTCAAATTTAGTACTGACGTTTTGTGAAATTTAGACTTGTAAAGTCTGTAATAAAGTCCAGTTTAATAAAGGTTAGTCAATTTTAGTAAAGTTCAATTTAGTAAAATCTAATCAAGTTCAGTAAGGTCCAATCAAGGTCAGTCTATTGTAGTGTCTACTGCAATTTACTGTAACAAAACTAAGTAATCTGTATTGCAGTAGCTATTACAACTGTATATTCTTCTAAAATTAACACTTGCAGTAAAGCGTCAGTAACTGGGACCAACTGGAACGGTATCAGATTCTAAAAATAATAATAATAAACTAAAGCTTATTATAAATTTTTCATTGGCGTAGCTAGCTTAAAGGTCTAAGAAGTGGGTATACAGCAACGCACTAAAACTCCGCCCATAGAATTTATTTGTGATTTTATAGAATTAATAAATACGTTTTTTAATAATTTCAAGCATCATGAGGCTTTTACATTGTTTATATATTTAAAAGTTGAAAATAATTTTGTTTCGTTTTCTTACACAAAAATAATATTTATATCGTTCTTGTGGAGGTCTAATATCCATATCTCTTTAATGATCTAGCGTGCATTGGACTTCCAAATTTTCGAACTTGTAATTGCTTCAAAAAATTTTGCAAAATCTTGAGTTCGAAAATGGGAATTAACATTAATTTCATGGGATAATTTTCAGAACCAACAAAACAGTTCATAAAAACGTATAGTTCGAAGATTGAGGTTCACAAAAATTCGAGTCCATTGTATATATAATGTTTATGACTTTATGAAGATCTAATATCTGCATTTTTATAAGAATGTAACGTTTATAATTTTAGACAAATCTAGAATAGCATCTATGTCTATTTTTTTTATCTAATATCTATATGAAGATAAATGAACAGACAAAATAAAATTTAAAAAAATACACATATAAAAAAAATGGCTTTGGCAAACGACTGGTATTATTAATAGATTGAAGTTGATCTTAAAATATTTTTCTGCAAATATATATTTTGTGAAAAATATATACAAACCTCTCGGAAAATGAGAAACTCATAAAATTTCTGTATCCTGAAGAAAATTTATGATAATAGCAAGAAAATTCAAGTAATATTAGATATTATTCTATATATTTATATATCACTTTAGGGCCCAATGCTAAAGTTAAATAAAATCCGTTTTATCTGAGTGACTTTCACGGGTGTTGGCAGATACTTCTAGATGGTTTTTACAGGTAATGCTCATAAGTTTCCTCAGATAATTTTCACAAAATACCCAATCAAAAAGGAAGGTTATACATACATTTCGAGCCAGTGTTTCTGATGATATATACAGGTCAGTATGTCGCTGACCCTGAAAAACCCGACTGCTAACTTTTTCGACTTTCCCCGTTTCGAGAGATGATCACGCACTTTCAATTGAGAAATATCTGGGTAGGGCCAAAAATAGGCGTTTTCGACTTTAAATGGCGGATATATCCGCTCTGTTGGAGACTTTTTTTTTTTTCCCCTTTTGAACCCACTGAATGGACCCTACTGTAGTATTGCATTCGCCGAGCACAGCGGTTCTCAACCAGTAATAGGGCTACCCAGGGCCGTCGAGAGCCACCGAGGACCCCCAGGCTCGCTTTGACGGGTCCCCTTCCCTGGGAAGTGATAGGTATTTTTTTCTTTTTGCGGGAGGAAGAGGTGGTTGTGCCCCAAATGAGCAAAAAATAATGAAATAAGAAAGCATTCTTTTTTACTCATTTATTACTTATGCTACAAAATCATTGCTGAAAGAAGAAACTAACGGAAGCTATTATTTTTATATTTTTTCAATAATCGAGAAAGGCTAATGAAGAATAATTAAAAAACTGTACATTAAAAGTGTGCAAAATCTTATTAATCTGGATTTTGAGAACAATTTTTCTGGCCTTCCGATTAGCAAAACTAGTTTGGCAGCGCTGGGCCGGGACCCCCACAGCATAGGCTCTTGCCAGCACGGGCCCTTAGACTTCATTCAGACCCTCGGCTACTGAGCCCCTTCTGCTCCCTCCCGGGAACGTTCAAGTATTACGTAAGCAATATTTTGGCCATTTTATAACCCTCTCCACCCCTGGTAAGCAAAAATTAACATTGGCTAACATAGGAAAATAAACACAACAGCAACCCCTTCCCCAAAAGTGCTTATATAATACTTAAACTCTCCCCCCTCTCGACGGCCCTGGGCGTACCCCTGGGGTAATGTAGAGGACCGGTTGGGCGTACGTGAAAATTACATTGATAATGGCGGAGAGCAAGCACCAAAAAATAAGGGGTTGACGTAAAATCACAAAAGAAAATTATAGAGTTTTGGTTACCAAAAATAGGCTTACGAAAGTTCACTTACGAAGTAAGGAGCACATTTGTTGAAGGAAGTGCTCGATCAGCCCATGGAAGTTGTTCATTTTATTAAGGCCACTTCAACCAACTCCAGACTATTGAAATCTTTGCGCGAAGAGACGGACAGCCTCCATTTTTGGGCTTGGTTTCTTGGTTTTGGCGCAGACAAACATTCGCTAAAACCAGTTCTGAAATGACGTCCTCCCCTCTGCTGTAATCGGCTAGGCCGTTTGTGACGTCAGCTCCCGTTATTTCTAACGGTACCATCGGACTACTTTTCGTGAACAAATTATACATCAATTTTGCACACAGAAGCAAGGTTGCGTTCACGTGAAAAGGTAAAAAAAAACAACCCTCAGCTCTGTGAAACGAACTTTAGGATCGCATTGAAATTAGTAGGATCCACGTTTGAAGACTTGCAAATCAAGAAGAATAATAGTCATAAACCTTCATCATAAATTAATGTAGTTAAAAATTATTTTAATGCTTTTTTCATTTGTTTTGACGTTAGGCTGCAATTATAAGAATCGAAATAAATTATAAAATGTAAAATCAAATATAAAGGCCTATAAATATTATTAATTTTAGTCGCTTGATTATTTAGCTCACTTAAGAATTATTACCTGACGATTTTTTTTTTTCTTTCCGTGGAGGGATGGGTGGCGGGTTATGAAAGGAGGGGTACTATGAGCGCCCATATGTGTACTTCTAGGAGGAGAGGGCTGAGAAAAATTATTACCTCCTTCTCAAGGCTGTCAAACATTTTAGTGAATGTACAAGATAATGTACGAGATACTAAGATGCTACAAAAATAACTGTTACTGTTTGATGATTAATAATAAGCTAAAAACTACTTTATTTCATAATGTGACTGTACAAATTATAAAAGTAAATGCATAGCAGAATCGGGCCGATCAAATTTTTGAACGGTTGGGGGGGGGGTGAAGCCCCGCCCCCCTTTGCCACCATATGGGCGTCCATGGGGTACCATGTACTCATAAATAAAAAGCCTAACCAAGGGGTACGGGTGAGATAACATTTGGTAACCGCTATTCTAGTGGGCTATTATCCCGCGTTCGACTTTAACCGGAAAAAAATGCTTACCGACTAACAGCTCACTGTAGTTCAGAGGTTGGTTCCTAAGTTATAAGAGGCCCGGATTCCTCGCAAAACTGCAGGTCCCAAAGCAACATGACCCTTGCGTCATAGAACTCTCAAACTGTTCACTGTAAGCCAGGGATTGGTTCCTTAGGTTTTAAGAGGTCCGGATTGCTTAGAAAGCAGTAGGTCTCAGTGCAGAATAACTCTTGCTGTCCTTGCGCCATGAAACTCGTAACTGGATCACTGTAGTCCAGGAGTTGTGGTTCCCTAGGTCATAGGAGATCCGGATTCCTCGCAAAACTGTAGGTCTCGGCACGGCATGACCCATGATGTCCTGGCGCCATAAAACTCGCAAACGGCTCAATGTAGTCCAAGGGTTTTGTGTGTGTATGTGTGTGTGTGATTCCGTAGATTATAAGAGGTCCATGTTCCTCGCAAAACCGTAGGTCACGGTGCAACATGATCCTTGCTGTCCTGGCGCCCTCACAAACAAATAAACAACTCGCTGAATAAGGCCCAAATATTAATGAGATCCATCGTTAGTTTTCTTCGTTTCGTATAATAATCTTTTTATATTGGCCGGTGGTGTAGATGAAAATTCAAATCTCTCTAAGAAAACGTGATGTATACAAAATCTACCGTAGAAATGTATTTTGAATACATGTTTAACGCCAAAGAATGAATTTCCATTGTCGTGTGTACAATTTTATACAAAACAAAATCTACAATAATTTAGTTTGAGAAAACATATTTTCCAAGAAAGCTGAGCCCCCACTCCTAGAATTTGTGGTCGGTTAAGCCAATGATGTCAAGTTTGTTCCAGGAGCGGGAGTTGGAAAACGCTTTTAAAGTACACAAAACAACGTTTCTCAACCCTTTTACATCCACGAAATCCTTGAAATGCAATTACCATATCTCAGGGAATCCCTGTACATAAAATAATTGTATATTATAGGTCCTTTTTTTTTCTGAAATTTTTTTGTGCAATTCCGGTGAGAAACCCTTATATACCGAAAGCATATAAGCGTTTAATGAGTTGCCATGATTAATTTACTGTAAATTATAATTTGCTCCTATGCAAAGTTCAACACAACCTCAAAGCTCAACCTCAAAGCTCAACACAACCGTAATACTAAACAGATTTAAACACACTATAAAACGACGAAAACAAATATGTATATTTTCTTACAGGAATTCTACTGATGAAAACTTAATACAGAAATTTGTTGAAGCGTCAAGAAAATAACAGTGTCAAATACATCAAACGCGTCCGGGAAAAATCGCTGTCTTATAGCAATTTAAAAGTCTCTCTAAATCCTGTTTTGTTTTTATTTTTTACAGAGCTAAAAAATAAACCCATATTCACCCTTAACACTGCTATCCCATCTTTTTTTATCATAATTTCTTATTATCATAATTGTTAGCGATACCATTGTTATATTACATATTTTATCGTTATTGTTAGCGCTATCTATTGTTATATATTTTTATTATTGTTATATCACATATTTTTATCATAATTGTTATATTATATATTTTTATCATCATCGTTAGCGCTACATATTGTCATATGTATTTTTATTATTGTTATATTACATATTTTTATCATAATTGTTATATCATATATTTTTATCATTATTGTCATGTCATATGTTTTATCATTATTGTTATAGCATATATTTTTATTATTGTTATATCCGCATATTTTTATCATAATTGTTATATTATACATTTTATCATCATTGTTAGTGCTACATATTGTCATATGTATTTTTATTATTGTTATATTACATATTTTTATCATAATTGTTATATTATATATTTTATCATCATTGTTAGTTGCCTTACGTATTGTCATATGTATTTTTATGATTATTGTTATATTACATATTTTTATCATAATTGTTATATCATATATTTTTATCATTATTGTCATGTCAGATGTTTTATCATTATTGTTATAGCATATATTTTAATCATGTTTATTGTTATTATATGTATTATCATTCTATCTATCGTTATCTTATCATTATCTTTTACTACTACCAGTACTGGATTAATGTTTTTATAGTTCCTAAACTGGAAGGACATAAGAGGTCCCTAAAGAATATATTCCTTGTGATATTTGGGAGATAAACGATGGATTTTACTTTGAGGTTTATTAGCCACAATATTGAGATTCATCAGTAAGGAATATTTCTCAGGCACTTATAAATAAACAAGATTAAAATCATACTTTAAAAACTCAAATAACGCCAGGCCCTTTCAAGGTATCTGCAGAGCCATAAGCCCAGGCCTTTTTAGTCTACACGTAAATACGACGCTGACTACTACTGTCCTATCTATTTATAATATCCTGTTTAATTGAATAAACCTGTTAATTGAATTGAAACATGAAAAAAGTTGAATAGTAAACATTTCTGCTATTTACAAACTTTTAAAAGAACCTTTTAAAAAGATGTCGACACTTTTATGGTGTTAGAAATGTGCTGTTTTCTCTTTGGGAAATTCAAGTCTTACGTAAGCACCTTTATGTGTGTGTGTGGGGTTGCTGTTGTGCTTATTTTCCTATGTTAGCCAATGTTAATTTTTGCTTACCAGGTGGCGAGGAGGAAGTATAAAATGGCCAAAACATTGCTAATACTGCTTATATAAAACTTGAACATTCCCTTTTTATAGAAAAGAAGTGGGGAGAGAAAAGGTTTTATAATTTATAGAAAAATGCCGATTTATTTTTCAAAATTAACGAATTCAATTTGATGCCATAGATGTCCTTGTTTTGCATATAAAAATTTTCATTAGCTTTGAAGACAATAAAGGAACTTTCTTGTGGTCTTCAAAACTAATCAAAATTCTTATATGCAAAGCAAGGACATCTATAGCATCAAGTTACATCCGCTAATTTTGAAAAATAAACTTTTTCTAACCAAATTATGGTATATGTAAAGGATTATGTCCTGTGAGGAGGTGACATATAAGTGATTGTTATGATTTTCCATATTTTAGATGCTGTTTTCCACATGCCCCAAGCTGTGATCGATGAACTGTCGCAAGTGCTCGAAACCAGAAAACGTGTTCCAGATGATAAAGTGTGTTAAAAGAAATAGCTTCGTTCCAGGCAAGTTATAATCAAAAGAAAACAAATTCTTTTTCTCCATTTGTTAAATTACAGAGTTCTCAAAAGCAAAGGATAATCCGTAAAGGAAAGCATGATGTGGATTATTCTTTAAGTTTGAGCGATTGTATTTAAATCATAGGTAGAAAGTTCATAAGAGGGGAGGGGGTGACGAGCTCAATTTGTGGGGGGAGGGGTTACAGAGCTACAACTTCATATATTTATATGTATATATACAAAATTTCATCGAAAAGGGGGAGGTTGAAACCCATTAACCCTCCCCCTGCGTGCACCAGTAATTTAAATTATTATTTGCTTATGCTGTTTTGATTTCAAGTTTCTGTTATAGAGTTGGGTGTCTCTCTAATGTTGTATATCATGCTCACTAGATGTCGCCACACACATTGTTATTGAAACAAGCACCCCGGCATCTAGGCAGCTAAACGTAGAAGCAGCCATAGACCACATAGACAGGGGCCCCATGGCCCACATAAATATAACCGGATTTTATTATATTGCCTATATGTGTACACGGGCACCAGTGACGCCCGTGCATATGGGCAGGAATTTGTGCCTCCACATTTTTTTATCTAGGACCGGTACTATCTTCGAGAACTTTGGATCTAAGACAATATCATGGATCTTTGTTTCATTTCATCAAAAATAAAATTAAAGACCATTTCTTTTTCATGGTCACGGCCGCATACATGGGGGTAAAGGGAACAAAATTCCAGGGGCCGGTGGACATTTTTGGTTTTTCCTTTTTAAAAATTATCATTAAATACATGTAAAGGAACATGAAAAAATTATCTTCTTAAGATTGTAAAATTTTCTCTCAGAACAGGAAGTTTTGAGACCTTCGTCAATTACAAGCGACTCGCATTAAAATCGGGACAGGCTTTAACTTCACCGGATGGATGGAAAACACACTGGAACGGAAGGAAAACATTATTTTATATAGGTGTTAAAACTAAATTGCTTGCGAGTGTTTGTTTGTTTTTACAGAATCAAGTCAACAGATTGAAATTGCACGATCACTGGTATATACATTAAGTTGCAAAACTAAACTTTTGAATCGTAGTAAGCTACGTTACCATCACCACCATCCAAAGTGGCTTGGGGCCGCTGGAGAAGGGCAATCAGCAATGTCCCATACATCCAGGGAGGCATCACTGAAGTCAGAGATGGAGGACTGGAGCCCATGTTCGGAACTAGGGGCGTTACCATAGGTTAATCCAAAATGTTGTGGAAAATATTGTTAGAATAAGCCCTCCAGGTGTATTGAATAAATTACCAAATAATGGCAATAGAGATTTCCCTATCGCAGTTTTGTTTTCAAAATGTGTGAATGAAGAACAAATGTTCATAAGGAGTGAAAAAAAAAAAAACCAGTCTGTATTGTTTTCTCTGCAGGTTATTTAGATGATCGTGTGGACTCCCACAATAGAAACACTATGTTCACTTCGCAGGCTTTCTTAACTGTTGCCACTTAGAAACGCAAGGAAAGAAAACTTAAGTTTAATTCCTAAAATTGGCAAATTGTTTCCTTTCACATTATATTTTCTAAATGTACATAACTTCCTTATGTGGCAACAAATATGTTGTATAATTATAATTTCAGTGTTCAGGTTTGGCAACAGTACGTGCAATTGTTTTCCGAATTCTAAAATCAAATCAGTCTTCAATTTACCATTGGCGTGTGCACACGTACCATGAAGGCTCCGCCAAAAAATAGCGTACTAAATTTCTTTAACTATGTATTCGAATTAATTTATTTATTGACGTATATTAATGAATTAAATTAAACATTTAAAGTATTAATAAATACTGTGTTCAACTGGATGGAATTACCACATTTCCTAGATACTTATTTCTGCAAACGGGTGGAAGAGAAGACTATTCTTGGTGTAAACTATACGATACGATAAATTACCGACCCATAAACCATTGGCGTACGCAGAAAGTTCATAAGGTGGTTATAGGCCCAATGGGGGGGAGGTTACAGAGCTACAACTCATATATTATGTTAAATATACAAACCATTGCAATGGGGTTATAACCCCATCAACAGGCCCATAAGTATGCCAATGCCATGAACAGTCTTCATCACAAACGATGTTTCATTGAATGAAGAGAGATAGAAAGAAGGCTAAACGAAAAATCAGAAAATCATTTTGAGCTACACTCTGAGGTTGCAAAGAATGTGAAGTTCTGGAGAGGTCTTTTCGAAAGGATTTTAATAGTTGTTCTGTTCACTGGTGAGTGAAGATTATCATTGTTAGAGGTTCTAATGACAAAGTTGGAGATGCACATAATGAATACTTTTTGAGAATAATCAGGCTTTTAGGAAATTATGATCCATTAATGAAATGGCATCTTACAAAAGTCGAAACATCCGAAAAGAAAGAAAAGGGTTTAACCCCATTACTTACCATGTGATTCACAAAATGAATTTACTGAGATTTGCAGTAATCGAGTTATACAAGCCATGTTGGAAGAGAGAAACAAATTGAAATATTTTTCCTTATTAGTTGACGGTACTCCAGATGCGTCTCATTCAGACCAACTAACATTCATTTCAAGGTATGTCCTGGATTATGGCACTTCATACAAAATCATGGAACGATTTGTGAGTTTCGTTAAAAGCCATAGAGAAAAGCTAGCAAAGACATTGCGAATCGAATTGCTGAAGAAGAGATGGGAGAAGCGCAACATTTCTCTAACACAGCGGTCGCCAACCGGTGGTCCGCAGAAAAATCTGGACATTATTTGCATTTTAATGATTTATTAATAATAAAACAAAAATAATATTCTAAGTGATTCTCATATTCTGAATGCAATTTCCACCTTTATATTGCACTAAATTCACGGAATGTGGTCTGCGGGATTTAAACATATGAAATAGTGGTCCATGAGGTTCGAAAGGTTGGCGACCACTGCTCTAACAGACTCTAGAAGACAAGGATATGATAATGGGGCTAACATAGTTGGTAAGCAATCACCAAAAAATTAACCATTTTGCTTTGTATTGAAATTGTGGTGCTCATAATCTCAATTTATGTGGTGCGAATGCTGCAGATTGTTGTCCAGTTGTCATTAGGTTGTTTGGGAGGATTCAAAGACTCCATAATTTTTTCTGCAAAAACCCACAACGTTGGGAACTACTGAGCAATCGGTTGCTCACTACACTGACTGTGGGATACTAAGTTGTCAGCCCATATTGACAGCGTCGAACCATTTGCCAAGCACCTGCGTCTCTTGAAGGTAGCAATAACTAAATGTACAAACTTAAATTTAACATCAGAATGTAAAACAGTGCTGATGAGAATAAGTAAGTTCTTACAGGATTTGCATACATTCTTATGGCAACCATCTGGTGAAAAGCGTTAAGAACAAGCGACATTCGAAATAAAACCTTGCTAGCTTCAGATATCACACTTGATGTGGAAGTTGAAAATATTTCAAGTTCGATCGAAAAGCTGAAAGAACTTCAAAATCAGTGGGATATCCTATTGACAGAACCTAAACCTGTAGATGATGCCATGGCTGCCGACCTTTCCACCGATTCGAAACTTCCTAAGAAGAGGTTGAAAAAAGGAATAGTTTTCAATAAAGAAATCATAAAGGGAAATTCTTCAGGATTTTCAACTGATGTAATCGAGTCCCAAGGAAAAGGGGATTTGAAAATAAATTGCATTTCGCACATTTATTCCATGCCTCTAGGACTAACTGAGCGATTTGATGGAGTAAAAACTTAACAAAAATATTTAAATGTTTATGAACCTGAAACATGAACACAAATGTAACACACACACGCGCGCGAACGCTAGGACGCATCACCCTAGTGATGTGAAATGAAACGAAATTTAAGCAAGGTAGAAAATTTTTACTTTTGTTTACTTCCAAGTGTTATTTATATTTGAGAAGCTTTCATCCACTTTTTCTAACTGCAAAGCCTTTCATCAGATCCCCAACATTGATCTTGCATAACGCATCTCTTCCTTTGCTTAGTACAGATGAGGCGATTAGCCTGCCCTATAATTTTCTTCATTTATTGTGGAAGCAATTTTGCATCGTACGGATCATGGTATTGGTGTACGCAGAAAGTTCACAAGAGGAGGGTTGGAGGGTTTTAAGGACGGGTTATGGGGCTACAACTCCGTAAATTCATATAGATGTATACAGGGCGTCCACAAAGTCTGACCCAGGGTCATTTATTCGGAAACGGTTGGGTAGATGGAAAAATTGGTGAACACGTATCCCATTATTTTTGGGGCACACTTTTTCAGTGAAAAATTTTTGGTGTGTGATCCCTTGGGGGTTGGGAGTGGGGATCAACTCAAAAATTTCAAATGGAAAGGTAGGTCAAGTTGTATGTCGTTCGAAAAATCTGAATAAAAAACAATTATTAACGTTGGTCCCAGGTCAATACACCTCACAAGTCATGAATGGCGAGCGTTTAAAATTTTCGTATAAAATCCCCTTCTTTACCAAAATTCCCCACACATAGGTACTTAAAATCCCGTTCTATACTTGTTTCTGTAGAGAGTGTGCATCTGCACATGTGTAGATGCAGAGGAGATTTTATAGGTGGTGGGGGGGATCTCCTCAGCCCCAATAGGATCAAATTCCTATTCAAATTACACGGCGTACTACTAGATTGAACTTTATATCAATAACTGCTCAAAATGCGCATCATTCACCTCCTGACAATAAAATAAACGATTTTCAAATTTCTGATGCACATGCTTAAATGTAAGTAATGGTATCTCCCAACAAGCTGTAGTAATTCTGTTCTTTAATAACGAAGTTGGTTGGGTTCTATAGACTACAGTTTTCAGGTGTCCCCATATGATAAAATCATTCATAGACAAATCTGTGGATCGAGCCTGCCACTCAATCGCCTACCAATCCATTTGTTTGGGAATCTGTTATCCAGATACTGACGCACAGCGCGCTCATAATGTGCAGGGCAACCATCTTGTTGAAATACAATTCCATCTACATCAAATTCTAGCTCTCCTTCTTCAGTTGTAGCATTTTCGACAACCTTTGTAATTAGAGGGTCTACTAAATTTTCTAGCAGATCTAAATAACGTTCCCCTGTTAAAGTGTCATCAACGAAAAGAGGCCCTATGTTATGGTTGCCAAAAATTCCCGCCCAAACATTTAATTTTTGTAATCGTTGAGTATGTCTTTCTCTTAAAATATGGGGATTTTCATCGCTCCAGTAACGCACGTTTTGGGTATTCACCTGTCCCTTAAGAAAGAATGTGCTTTTATCGCTGAAACAAATGTTTTGTAAAAACTGATTATTTTCAGCGATTTCTGCGTTTATTATTTCACACAACTCAAGGAGACGATCAAAGTCATCCTCACTGAGCTCTTGAGTAAAGTGCATTTTATACGGATAAAACGAATGTTTTTTAAGGATTTTGCCGATTGTGGATTTGGGAATGTTCGTGCAGTCACTCATTTCACTCAAGGATTGCAGGGGTGTTACACTAGCATTGCCGATAACTTCCAGCACTGTACCCTCAGCCACCTTAGGTCAACCAGAGCGTGGCCGATATTTTACACTTTGTGTTTCGCGAAATTTTTTTACTAAATCGGACACGCACTTACGATCGATTGATCGGTCAGAAAATAATTCATTGAACCTTCTAGAGGTTGACCCGCAGTTTCGACCACATTCCCCATAAAGAAAAATTATTTCCACTTTGTCTTCCACTGAGCATACCATTGTATGGCCGTTAAATGATAAAACAAAGCGAGTAATTAAATAAGAAAAGAAAGTTTAATAAAGATTTATTTAAACTTCCATTGCTTTGAACGAAGCCGAACACGCCTAGTAACACGTACAAGTAATTTTTAATTACTGCCGCATCTGTCGATGTTTCTAACTAACACGTAAAACGAAGCACAGTGGCTACACATGCGCAGAAGCACATTCTCTTCAGAAACAAGCACAGAATGGGATTTTAAGTACCTGTGTGTGGGGGAATTTTGGTAAAGAAAGGGATTTTATACCCAAATTTTAAGCATTCGCCATTCGTGACTGGTTGGGTGTATCGACCTGGGACCAACGTAAATAATCGTTTTCTAATAATAATAATCGTAATCTAGCCCTGGTTGCCGCAACTATACTCGAGGTATAGAGAGACTCCTGGTCCCTAGACCTGACTTTACTTCAAAGTAACTTGGAATTTTTATTGGTTCAGAATTTGTTCTAAGGGTGGGCTGATCCCCACTTCCCCCTCTCACCCTAGCTGTACCTGTGGTTACTATACGAACGTGATGAAGAACTTTTCGAAAGCTATTTTGTCACTAGATGCAGAATAGTTTTTAAGTTTCGGGGTAATTGTGTTTTCTGACCAATTCTCACTTCAAGCATTATGTGTTTATTGTAGAATATTTCAAGATAAATAAATTGTATAATACGATTATATTTTCTTAATTATGTGAAGAAATATTTTTGTTTTACAGCTTCTCTTCTTTTGTGCATATCCCAATGGTTTCACACGTGGAAACTAAACAGATGTGATAGCGCAACCACAATTTGGAAACACAATTGTAAATCTCAGATATCGACTCCACTGCACAGTTCACAGGAAGAATTTAGATATATATATATACTTATATAATAATATATTGCGAAAACCCTGACTTTTTTCGGTATTGTATATTATGCAATAAAAGACTTTTAGGATATTTCTTTTGTTCCATTTTACTTTTCCTATTAAAAACGTTTCGAACCGTTATTGAATGATTCATTTTCCTATCATAACGAATTAATGGATTATGTATATACGTACGTAATACATACATACATGCACGCATACAAGCAGTGGCGGCTCGTCCATTGGTGCACATGAGCATGTGAACCCCCGCGAAAAGAAATTAAAAAAAACAAAAAAAACATATATATATAATACGTAAAATAAAATATCAAACACGCAACATGAAACTGTAGTAGTATAAAATACGAAAGGTATTACATATAAGTCGATAATTGCTTTATTTGGTTGACGATATTATTAATCGGGATACTGGGAGAAGGGGTACAGTTTGTCGCACATGCGATGGGAAAAACTGACCTTGAAAAGCAGTTTAGTACTGAAGGCATTGGAGGATGTGGGTGCGGTATATTCGCCGTTTACGGCCTAGCGTTAACACAGTTCTGATTGTGCGGGAGGTAGAAAGCAATTACATTTATCGAGTTTCTTATTCGCCTAGAATCTCATTTTCTTTACTACTTGGCATATTCGGTTAGTCTAGTTTTATAATTAATTATCATGGTTAGTTTTATTAATGTGAGTACAAACAAGTGTTAATGGTTAAGATGGTATTTGCATAGGTGCCAACTTCTAGAAGTGAAAAATCTGTAGTCAATCACGCACGCGTGGGCAGGCCACCATTTTTTAATTAAACAAAATCATACATAATTTATGAAAAACAGGCACAATGAGGAAATTAAGTATTTATTAAATTAATAATAATAGAGGATTAAACTGTATTAAACGCAATATTAATTCTTAGAATTTACAAATGCTGTAGTGCAAGATTTTGGATTTTCGAGAAATTTTTTGTCAAATACATTCTCGTAACATTTCACATGTTGTCTGCATTTAACTATTAGTAAACGTTCTAATCAAGGCAGCGGTCAGTGTGGCATGAAAGCAGGGGGTGCTAAGAATCACTGGAATGGCCCAGGCTGCCGTTTGTTATTGACCTTGGCAACGTATAATGGACGATCCCTTGCTTCTGAAGCAAAACTTCAGGAATTGGAAGAGGAACTAGACAAGATCAAATGGGACATTGTAGGACTCAGTGAAGTTAGAAGAAAAGGTGAAGAGTTGGTGGAACTTAAAAGTGGACATTTGTTTTATTATAGAGGAACGGAAACTGGAAGAACAAGTGGTGTTGGCTTCTTAATCAACAAAAGAATTAAAGACTGTCTTCTGGAAGTTGAAAGTACATCAGATCGAGCAGCGAGGCTCGTTGTTCAACTAACCCAGCGATACCAACTTCAAATAGTACAGGTATATGCACCAACATCAAGCCATACCGACGAAGAGGTTGAAGAATTTTATGAAGAAATCAAAGAGTTACACACCAAAGGGAAACAACATATCAAGCTCATCATGGGGGATTTCAATGCAAGAATTGGACAACAGGAACAAGGAGAGACATCGGTTGGTAAATACGGATATGGGGAAAGGAATGAACGTGGCGATCAACTCATCGAATTTGCAGAAGCTGAAAACCTTAGCATCATGAATTCATTTTTTAAGAAGAAACCGCAAAGAAAATGGACATGGAAACACCCAAATGGGGGAACTAGTGAAATTGACTATATCCTGGCAAACAAGAAATCAATTATTGAAGATTGCAGTGTACTGAACAGATTTAATACTGGAAGTGATCATCGAATGGTGAGATGTAAAGTGCACTTAAATACTAAACTAGAAAGGCAGAAGCTCATTAGGAAACAAGTATGTAAGAGGGTGGATTTAAAGAAATTAAAAGAAAATACCGAGGCATTCAAGTTGGAATTAAAAAATCGCTTTTCTGCACTGGAAGGACTTATTGAAGAAGTTGACATCTCAGAAGCAAATGAAAACATTGTTAAGACAATAATTGAAACTGCTGGGGAAATTGGTGGTGTAATATGTAAAAAGCAGAATAGCAAATTATCTGAGAAGACGAAACAACTCATGAAAAGGCGAAGACTTATGAAGGTGGACAATCAAAATACCAGTCGCAAGATCGAGTATGTAGAACTTTGCAAAACTTTGCGCAAAAACATGAAAGAAGATATAAGAAAATTCAATTGTGAGTTAGTAAGGAAGGCCATTGAAAGCAACAAGAGCCTTAGGGTTGTTAAAGGGAGTTTGTCTATTGGGAAGAAACACATCATTGCATTAAAAGGAGAGGATGGCACTGTAACAAGAAATAGGGAAGAAATACTTAGAAGAGTTGAAGAATTCTACAAAAAACTATATGAAAGTAACAGTGGATTAAACGAAGACGCCGAAATAGTCGAAGGAACAGCTCCTAAAATCTTAAAAGAAGAAGTTTCATTTGCAATAAAAAATATGAAGAAAGGAAGAGCCCCTGGTGATGATGGTATTACATTAGATATCCTAAAAGAAGCTGGAGAATATGTAGAAGACATACTTGCAAAATTCTTTACCAAATGCCTCAACAGTGGTAACATACCAAACCAATGGGATTCTGCAACAGTAATTCTTTTGCATAAAAAAGGTGATAAAGAGGATTTAAAAAATTACCGACCAATTAGCTTGTTACCTGCTATTTATAAAATCTTCACAAAAGTGCTAACACATCGCCTGCAGAAAAAATTAGATGCAGCTCAACCAAGAGAACAAGCTGGATTTCGAAGTGGATTCAGTACAGTGGACCATATTCAAGTATTAAGAGAATTAATTGAAAGAACACATGAATATGAACTTCCATTGTGTGTGGCATTTATTGACTATGAGAAGGCCTTTGACTCTATTAAAACATCAGCAGTCATCAACTCTTTAAGATCAACAGACATTGAGGATGTGTACATTGACATGGTGAAACGTGTGTATAAAAATGCAAGTGCAAAATTTCGGTTACATAAAGATACCAAAACTATCAAACTTGGCAAAGGGGTGAGGCAGGGAGATACCATTTCTCCAAAACTTTTTACTTCAGCTTTACAGATGATTTTTCAGCAGATAAATTGGAATAACAAGGGAATAAAAATAAATGGTGAATATTTAAATCATTTGCGGTTTGCTGATGACATTGTTATTTTTTCAACGAACCCATCAGAACTCCAAGACATGGTACAGGAGCTCTCAACTAGAAGTAAAGAAGTTGGACTCAAGATGAACCTACAAAAAACTAAGATCATGTTCAATAATTTCGTAGAGGAAACAAAAATACAAGTTGACAACATTGAGCTAGAAATTGCTGATTCATATATTTACCTTGGCCAGCTGATTTCAATGGATGGCAACATTATGAAAGAACTCAACAGACGTATTAAACTTGGCTGGAGTGCATTTGGAAGAAACAGTTTTATCCTGAAGGGGAAATTGCCTTTATGTCTAAAAAGAAAAGTCTTCAACCAGTGTGTATTGCCAGTCCTCTCTTATGGATCAGAGACATGGAGTCTAACAGTTGGAGCAATACGAAAGTTACAGACAACGCAAAGGAGCATGGAGAGGTGCATGCTTGGAATAACTAGGAGAGATCGAAAAAGGAACACTTGGGTGAGAGAGCAAACTAGAGTAGAGGACATCATTGTTAAAGTAAAAGGGCTGAAATGGCGATGGGCTGGGCATATTGCAAGAAGAACTGATCAACGATGGACAACAGAAATTCTGAACTGGATTCCAAGAGACCACCGAAGACCTAGAAAACGTCCTCAAACTAGATGGGTGGATGAAATAAGAAAACAGGTTGGGGTGACGTGGAAGCGAATTGCTCAGGATAGACTTGTGTGGAAAGCATTTGGAGAGACCTTCATCCAGCAGTGGATAGATAATGGTTGAATATGATGATGATGATATCTTACGTTTGTTTACCTCGTTTATTCATATACTATTGACTTCATATATATTATATATTACTGTACACTGTACTGTTATATTATTGCTGTATTTGTTATGGATGTTTAACCTTATCATACAACCCTGAATTTAACCATTCTCTGGTGTATTGTTACGTACTTGAAAATATCACACTCTTTCCGACTGAATTACCTTTGGCTTAAACTTGTAAGAACAAGCCATGTAACCATTTGTAACCATATATGTCCTGACCGAAATAAATGCTGTCGGTTGGTCTGGGTGGCCGGCCTATGGGCCTCCTCTAAGGTGGGAACAGAAATTTTCTTCCGGTCATCCGAATCACAACTTCAAACCTTATGGTAAGCAGGTCGACCTGGGTCGTGCAAGGTATGCGCCCTTTGAGAGGACCCAGTCCGCCCCTGGCTTTAAGTCAATATTCCTGATGTTCTCTCTCTCTCCATCTCTCTAGGTGTTTTTCTATACCCTAAATGGGTAATTACCACACCTTATTA
>QLNU02014802.1:79105522-79154905 GCA_006491805.2 Dysdera silvatica | reverse complement strand
AACCTCTGCATGATGTAACACTTCTAACTCAAAAGGAAATTTATTGTGCATGTAGTCACATGCTGCTATGAAATAGCTTCTGACGTTTTCATAAAATTCATTTTTATCATGGATGTTAAAATCTTGGATTACTTTCAGTGTTCCATTTCCAATTAAGATATCAACATCATCTTTTTGATTACTCCTCTCATGATAGTGGACTTTCAAAATATTATTACATAATTTTGTGACGCTTGGTTTTACAAATTTCACTAGCATTTCTCTGTACAATTTTAAGAGAAGAGATTTTAGCATATGAATATGCGGTTCCGCAGACTGAAGTTGAGCATTTGCTTTTTCAAATACAGGCACAGTATAAGATAAAAATAAACAGAAAGCCTTATTGATATCTTCCGACAGAAAATAAAACAACCTTTCTTCACGAGACATGGAGTTTTCAGTTTTTTGTTTCTTAGAAATATCCACATAATTTTGAGCTTTCCTTTTTAATTTCTGCGATGCTTTTTTGCTGTTACGTTCTTTCACTTTATCTGCATTTTCAACCGAAACTTTGATAGAGGGAATAGTAAAGAAAGAAAGTGGAGTGATTTGATTCCTTTTCATGGCCTCTTCCTTAAAAAAACTGATCAAAGGTTGCCACTGCTGGATTATACGCTCTAAGCACTTTCCAACAGACAACCAACGAGTGCTAACGTGTTTTAGTACCTTTTTTATATCAGTCTCATGAAATTCTTGAAGAATTTTCAACCTATCTTTTCTTTTCGAACTCTTTTGTAAGTAATAGTAAATGTCTACCAAAATTTCATCGATTTTAAATGGCAAACATGCAGCACTCTTTTCAGCTGCTAAGTTAATAAGGTGGCAGGAACAGCCCATAATTTCAATATTTTGGTGATGATTCTTTAACACTGCTGCTACACCTGCTTTTTTTCCTATCATAACAGGTGCATTATCACAGCTAAAGGCAACACAATTAGAAATTGGAAAGTTTTCAGATTGTAAAGCACTTACCAGAAGATTTCCAATATTTAACCCAGTAGCATCTTCTTTCAAAGATGGCATAGATAAAAGACAATTCACAATTTTTTCACATAAAGGATCGAAGAAAGTTACCACTATTGGATACAGCTTTGAATCAACATCGTTGCTTCCATCAGTTGCAATTGAAAATGGATAGCACCTTAAATTTTCAACAAGTGATGAGGATTCCTTTGCAGACATTTCTTTCATAATTGCAGAAGTTTTGGTCTTTGCAGATCCATATTGTTTTGCAATACTGCTGTCAGGAAACGTTTTCCGAAAGAGCATCCCCGCGTGATCGCTGCAATTCATTGGCAAATTATGTTCGATCAAAAACAATGTAAATAAACATTCAGCTTTAATCATGGAGGTATCGTTAAATGCAAAAAATGAAGGCTTGATACTATGATTAGACTCTACAGCCTTGAACACCTCCTTATGTTTAACAGTCTCAGAATGCAAAGTAATATCGCGTTTACCACCGTGAGTAATGCTTATGTCTTTACGGCAACACGTGCAGAAAGCATATTTTGGCCCCAGTCTTGATTTTTGAATAAAATTAAACATCTTCATATATTTGGCTTTAAACGTTTGGTAGTACCTTTTATTAACGGTCGACATCGTTAACGTTGTTTTCAAAAACACCTAAAAACAAAACTTTCTTTCCAGAGCAAAGAAATACCAGATATGTCTAACACATGGCTTCCCTATAAAGAGTCACGTGCTTGACCAAAACCTTATGGATGTAGCACATTCTTTCTTGCCTTCCCCAACAACTACAAATACAGATGCATGATTTCGTTGTGCAGGGGCATCACTCTACGTCATAGCTGGAGCTAAAATTCCACGTCACGCCACGCATGCGCCGTCAATGGCAGGCAAATTTTTCTGGTGTTCTTACCGATATTTGTGTTTATGTACGTGTATTTATTATTAAATATGCACATATGCGCAAAAATTTAAATAAACATGCATCAAGAAAAATAGGTATTCAAATTTTTTTTAAAAAAATCAGCATTTTAAAAAACACTGGGGATTTTAGACGAAATCTCCGAAAATTGGAAGAACGGAAGACCAATAAAAAATCGAAAGCCTTCCAGGTAAATCGGAAAGATTGGCATTTAGCAAAATAGGCGTTTTGGAGCTGAAACGATTACATTTTTCAATACATACATACATACCGCTGAAAAGAAAAATTGAAATATAACTGCTTACTCTGGCTGTGCTCTCAATTGAAAAAAACATGGTAAATTGCATACCTAACTAAATTCAAAGAAAATATTGTTAATTTGTTCGCCTCAAAAAGAAGACAGACACGTGAACCTAATTTAGAAAAATTGTACTTAACAGCCAACAGTCATAGGCAAATTATAAACCATCGTTATAGCACGGGGTGTCCCAAAAAGGTCTTTATAAACTCAAAAAAAAAAAAAAAAAGTTTATGTAAAACAAATAACATCTAGCGATAGAACAACTCAAAAAGTTTTTTCAGCATAAATAGCGCATGCAATATTGGCAGCACCGATCGATTTTTTTTCACTTGCCTGTTCATTTATTTATATATATATATTTCACTAAGTTCATGGAATTTGCAATAGTTACAGAAGTGTTTTTGTTCTTTAACTTTAATTAGTTCTGTAACTTCTTTATTATAAATGGCAACAGGGAATGTAAATTATTTTTGTTCTTTTTTTTAAATATATTATTTAGTTTCTGCATTTGGAATGAAACGCAACTGAACTTTTAGAATTCTTGATCAGTCTAACTCCACATTCCATTATTATCTCTTTCAGTTCATACCTTATTTCTGACTTACGAACATACACGATGATTTCCCGAAGTTCAGTGGTGAAGTTTGATGAAGAGATAGCACCTGAGCTTCAATTTCATGACTTCAACCACCATGAAGTTGACACATTAAACCCATCGGAAAGTTTTGCAAGCTGTTCAGAGTGCTTAAACTTTGATGAAGCGGAAGGATTATCATCAAAGGGAAAAGAACAAGAGAGTTCATGTTGGGACTTCAGTTATTATCAAAGTTTCTTCAATATTGATACAGATCAAGTACTACAAAGGATGTTGTGGTCTGTGATTCCTTTCGCTGGGCAAGCAACGTACTTGGATCGTAAAATTCGACCAACTCCTGATCTTTATGGACCTCTCTGGATTTCTACCACGTTGGTTTTTACAACGGCTATAAGTGCTAATATTGCCAGCTTTCTCATAAGTGAAGGACAGTACAAACTTTGGCATTATGGTTTTCATAAAGCGTTATCAGTAGCAATAGCCATTTATTCTTATGTCTTTTTGCTTCCTATTATTATTTGGGCGCTGATGCGGTATCGGCAGAGTACAGCTAAATATACCTTGGTGGAAATTGTGTGTGTTTATGGATATTCCCTTTTTATTTACATTCCAATATCCATATCGTGGGTGATACCAGTGGCTTGGTTTCAGTGGTTATTAGTTTGGATTGGAGCTACGTTATCAGGTCTGGTCTTAATGCAGACTTTCCTACCTACAGTAAAAAATGAAAATAAGCAGACTGCTACAGTAGTTCTTAGTCTGATAATGTTATTTCATGTATTGTTAGCTGTGGGATTCATGACGTATTTTTTTCAACCTCCTCATCCTGCTACTGGCCACGTTATGATGCCATCAAGTGCTGTTGGACCATTAACTCTGAACAAGTATAAAGCAGAGCATGGAGGTCAGCAAAACAAAATATCTTCCGTGCCCAACCATATTATGAAAGAAACGAACTTCCACGCTTCGAAATTTGTTCTAAAACAAAGTTTTGATAAAAAGCACATTACTGTTATAAACCCATTGATTAACAAGGTTGACTTTTCAAAAATTGGAACAGACCACTTTTAAGAAAGATTTGTAGCATATTGGACGTATCTCTTACCTCTGGATTTTTTATTTGCCTTTCTTATATGCATTTTTAATCATTCTTTGCTATTAGAAGATGCTATATTTCATGTTTGATATCATATATAGTCGAAAGAATCACATCACTCATTTTCATAATTATTTGATAATTGAATCTACACAATTCCTCAAAGTTATCATACTCACATGGTGCAACACACCTCAACGCTTTTTATTATATGTATTAAATAATTCGATTCATGAATTCCTACATTTCGGCAACTGTGTAGATGTTGATCTTGGAATGTTTTCAAAACAGTAGTAGTATAGTCAGAAAGTAAGTCTTGTGTATTGTGGCAGCCACTCCTGCTAAACTGAATACATAGAGCAATTCCACGTGAAATCTCTCTTAACGGACACTCAACACATTCATCCCACTTTTATTACAGTCAGATAAAAATTTCCCAGCAGAAACTGATTTACAATAATGTATTTCAAACCCCCTGCTTAGCGGTCACCCTCAGATGCGGACACATGTTTTCATGATTTATGCCATTAGACCCGAACCCCTGTACAGACAAAATACAAACTTCGACGGACAAAATTTTCGACCTTTATAACATTTCTCACAACAAGAAACTAAGGATAAACAGGATAAGAGCTAAGGAGAATTTTCCCTTCCATTAACAAAGCGTGGCAATTGACTCGGATTCGTCAATTCAAATAATTAATGCTTAATTAACAAAGACTTTGATAATAAATCTAATGATACACTGCACAAAACTAATAAATAATTATCAATACAAAACTACCAGAGTTCATTTTATCATTATCGTTTACTCAACTAGCACACCAGGTCCTGTAAGTATAACAACAGAAAAACTGAATTTAATCTCGCAATTAGAAATACACTTCGAAGGTGAAAGACTGATGGGTAAAACCTGTCGAACAGCTATTGATAAAATTTATTTGCATTGGGAAAAAAATTAACGTTTTGTTGTAAATTTACTTGTTATATTCAACAAATGCTTATGTTCGTTATTTTAAACTTGTCTTATGTACTTAAAAAAACATAAGTTTCAAAATGAAGTATTTAAATGAGTGAAGCGTAATGTTTCCGCTAATTCAGAATGACACCACCCCCCACCTCTTTTACGGCCAAATTTTTCAGTCCGGCAGGAGACTGTTAATGAAGAGTTTAACTGTGTTTTCAATATGACGGTTACATTATAGGGACTTTATCCTTGACTTCGTCGTTTAATGCAGTTTTATTAATTTGTCGTTAAAATATTATTTATCATATTTATGTATAAGTACCGATGTATTAGTTATTTACGTGATCTTAGGATAAGATCAAGTAAGTTCGAATTTAAAAGGAAAAGAAAGAAAAGCAGTTCATGATTGTTGTGGACAGGTTTTTGTTATTGAGCAAAAAAATATCTTTTTCTTGTCTCAAGAGTTCTTTTCGATTTGCTGTGTGAATTTTTATTATGCTAATCAAACTCTTGAGGAGAACGTTTTGTATGGAGTTGTCATTATACAAATCCTTTTGATGTCACTGATCATAACCCTACATCATCATATAAAATTTAACCTTAGGGGGGGGGTTCTTGTTTTTTTTTTGTAAGTTATTAAAAGTTTCATTTGTATAAAAAGCAAACACTCTTCGGATTTGAAAGACATACTTCCTTCAAAATACAATATGACCTGTTTATATTAGCAATATTTTTAAAACCATGGAATTATAAAGAAATATAAAAACTACTGAACAGAAGCAAAGAATGAAAATTAGAAGCAGGAAATATGAAAATACAGAAGACACCTTTTCATACTAAGTTGCCATCTTCATATACCTGGCCCCATTCATCAACTGCAGGAAATGCATCGAGCAGCCAGTGTACAGTGCGTGAAAAAAGTATAAGGACAACATATAATTGAATGAAAATATACCTTATTTTCATTTTATCAAAATGAACTTTTTGATATTTATGAGCTATAATATCACATTTTACAATAACATCTACAAAACATAAAACAACAAATATGAAACTTACAAAAGTTGACCTCATAAAAATTATCACGAAAGAAATATAGAAAAAGTATAAGGACATATTCTAAATTACATATGATTTCTCTTAATAATCAAGAAAACAATCTTTGTTTTCAATTACTTGAATAAGCTGGGAAGTCATCGATGCTGAAAATTCTTTTAAAGTGTCTATGGTAATGTTATTCCAAGCTTGTTCGATAGCTAATACAAGATCCTATTTACACTGATATTGTGTGCCATTTTTATAAACTTCTCGGACCAAAAGGCCCCATAAATTTTCTACATGATTCAGATGTGGACTCTTCGCCGACACCATATTGACAGTGTGGAAACTATTCCCTAAAAAATTGTCCCCTTTTCATCAACATACCCACTCTATTTAGTTTTTTCTTCCTGTTCACGTTAACCATCAGACTCCCTACCCATTTGTAAGGTATAAATTTAACTTAGTTTTTTGTTGCAGAGACGTAAAATTTTGTAGCAATTCCCTGCTTTATTTTAAATAGAGAAATTGTACACTATAACTGTTACTGGTAAATTTATTTTTTAATGTGAAAAATATTTAAATTTTTGTGTAAAGTTTTTCACAGTTATGAAAAACAATGCAACTAATAAAGTACTGCGTGAAGGCTCCGATGGCACGAGGCCCTAGGTGGTTGCCTGTCTAGCCTTACCCTAAAAGCGGCTTCTGCATGGATCGGAAGTTCCCAAACTGCTCCACCGAGTCCCCAAGCATTGAAAATAAAAGAACATTTTTATATATATTAGTCCTTGTGTAATCTGTTATTCTTATCCAATGGAAAATTATAATTTTTAGGAAATTGGTGCCCATCATATCGTGTGATTACCACATCATTATCTTGATATCACATTTTTAAACATCTGTCCAAGGCACGTTGAGTAATCTTCGCGACACTTAGCATGCTTGAGCAATTTAATGTTTTCCAACACTGGAAGTAACACTGAAGGAGTACGAGTGGGTGAAGAACCCATTTGCTGTTTCTTCAATACCAACCTGCTCAACATGAACCTCAAACTATGTCAGATACTGCTTGGAATGACGAACCTGACATTTGTCTACAATAATCCACAATAAAACCGTTGTTAAACCGTACACAAAATTAAACAACCCCATTTCTTTCATTAGGTACAACATTTTGTAATTAAAACTGTTCTATATCTGCTGTTTATTATGAATGTATAGTTCATTCACAAAAAGCAGTCCAGTGGTACCGTTAGAAATAACGGGAGCTGACGTCATAAACGGCCTAGCCGATTACAGCAGAGGGAAGGGTGTCATTTCAGAACTGGTTTTTAGCAACTATTTATCTGCGCAATAATCCAGTTCTGAAATGACGTCCTCCCCTCTACTGTAATCGGCTAGGCCGTTTGTGATGTCAACTCCCGTTATTTCTAACGGTACCATCGGACTACTTTTCGTGAACGAACTCTAAATACACAGCCCCTTCCTAAAGTACACATATGAAAAGTTAAGAACAAAGAGTTCTGTGAAAGGACAAAGTTTAGGAACCACTACTTTAGGCAATCAAACCAAAGACTATGGATCGTCAGGAAAACTGACAAGTGTTCGAACAATTTGGATTCAGATCAGGGTTTTCTACACAAGCAGGGCTGATGAGAGGCAGCAAGGGCTGCAGTCGAGGGATCTGCGCTGGCAAGGATCTATGCCATGGAGGGCCCAGTCTCCAGTCGGACAGACAGAAAAATTGTTCTCAAAACCCAGATTAATAAGATTTTGTGCACCTTTAATGTACAGTTTTTAATTATTCTTCATTGACCTATCCCCTTTATTACAGTAGCTTACGTTAGTTTCTTTTTTCAGCAGTGATCTTGTAAAAAAAAGTAATAAAAAGTAAAAAAGGGAATGTTCTTATTTCATACTTTTTGTTCATTTTGGGGTTCAAACCCTTCCCCAAAAAAAAGAAAAATATCTATGCACTGCCCAAGGAAGGGTTATGGGTGCCCCCTTTGGCTCTTGGTGCCTACACAAGCACAATACCATGGAGCCTTCTTGGCGTGTTTATGTTTCTGCCATATGGACAAATTTTTAGTTTCCGTTAGGTCATTACTTCCCTTGCACAGTCCGTTAACACGTTTTACCTCCATCTTGAAATCTACATTACTGCAACATACACCAGTCAACCCCTCTACCCACAGAGCCAGGAATGGAGAGAGCAAATATCCAGGATCATGGTGTGATACTATAACTTAAACGTAATTTGTTACTGTTTTAAGATATTATTACCCTTCACAGGGATAACACAATTGCCAAATAATGGTCAACACACAAAGCCACCGGGGCGAGTTTTTTGTGAGTTTTTCATAGGGGACTTTTTTTATTACCAATAAATTTGACACCCACGTATTATTAGCTCAATCTAGAGCTATTTTTGTTTAGGAAAAAAAAAAGACACCGTCCTCATCCTGGATTCGAACCAGGGTCCCCACGTTGAGCCCGCGGTGTCTTGACCTACTAGACGAACGAGGACAAGAACAAATGCATTTTTTCTCTGGTTGTAATATCAGCTTACAACCTAATATACAGAGAAAAAAGCATTCTTGTCCTCATTCGTCTAGTAGGTCAAGACACCGCGGGCTCAACGCGAGGACCCTGGTTCGAATCCGAGATGAGGACGGCGTCTCTTTTTCTCCTAAACAAAAATAGCTCTAGTTTGAGCTACTAATACGTTGGTGTCAAATTTATTTGTAATAATTTGTTACCGAACAAAATAACTGGATAGGGGGGGAGGGGGGCAAATTTGCTAAACAGTCTAGGGGCCTGTAAACTTGCCCCCAGCCCTGACCACCTTGACACTGCCTTTACACAGTATTGACTTGTCACAATGCAATCTTAAATTATGCCGTTGTTATATTACTCTTTCCTGTCTGACATTTTTGTGTATTCCGAACGATGCTAACTAATCAACTGGCACAACGAAATACGATTTAGTGTTGCATACAAAGTTTGTTTTATTCACAGACTGGCTTCATAAATAATTGGACCTCTGAGTGCCACAGTAGTAAAGGTAAATATCAATATAATATTTCATAATATTGATTTTAGTATATAAAATGATATCTGCCTTCTCTAATAATTTTTGCTGCACAGATTGGTCTTCTGTCTGACCATACCATACCAAAAGCACCCCTTCGTTTTAAATGAGTGACTATTCTCAACTAGGCTGGACATATTCTTTTAATACCAAGAAATTGTTCATTTATTCTGATATCTAAGAATTGCGCTGTGTATTTTAAGTTCATAAAAAGAGAAAACAATATGTACTGGAATGACATTTTTATTTAGGAAACCAGGAGTTTGCACCAACAATACAAAAGAAGCGAGTATTAACAGGACATTGACAGTTCAGCTACAGCAAAGGCGTTTATTTCAAAAAATTGATTATGATAAAGCAAACAAAGCTTGGAATGTTCAAGTCCCCAACAGTTTTAAAACACTCCCTATTGTGTAATCTAGATGCAGGAAGTAATGAAACTACATAAAATGCTTTTACCCCCCAATGTGTGAAAAAATTACAAAATACAAAACGTCGGACATCCAAATATCAAATCTACACATAAAAGAAATCAAATCGAAATTAAAAGATTAAATCATTTTTTCAAGAGTAAAAAATTGGCTTCAGAGACTGAAAACTGAATCCTTTTTGAAAAAAATCTACAATTAAAAAAAAAAAAAACAGCATAACACATCAAGACAATTTGATTAATTTTAAGATATATTTGCGAGACAAGTAAGACTGGTTTTCGATCCTAATATTGAAAAAGTCTACACATAGTACTTAAAAAAAAGAGTAACAGCACAACTACAAGACTCACATTCATTCACCCCCCCCATTATAAAGTTAGAACAAATCCTTCCACTGCATTTTAAACAGCCGCTTACAGTGAACAGCCGTGACTAGCGTTACTTACAATATCCATCTAAGTTCCCATTCGCATTTTGGCTTTAAGTACAAAAATCAGGTTATTTATATTTAGTAGATTAGTTGTAGAACTAAAAACAGTAAGACGACAGCCAAATGAAAAATGCTGCTCAATCGAAAGAGGCAAAAGTGATGTCAATCATTTCTATCAAAACAATCTTTTTTTTCACCAGGCCTGGCCAAAAGCAGACACTGGCATAAGCTGAATTTTCTCAGTAACGGAAGATTTTCGCTTTATGAAATTGGGGGTGAGAAAGAACCATCCTGAAAAAAGAAAAAATAATAAATAAAAGCATTACTTATTGACTTTCGCTTGTATACAAGTGAAAATGCATAGAGGACGTTCTTGAAGCACAAGCCAGTTAAATAGTACAAAGTTTTAAAAGAATTTAAAAACATTTTTGGCATCACTTGTTTCAGTGTGCCAAATTTGAAACTTACATCATCTTGTTTATGTCTTAGCGTGCAAGGACAGTAAGGTCATGCAGCGACTAGGACCCTACACATTTTCTAAGAAATCCGCACTTCCTTTGCCCAAGAAATCAAACAAGATCATGCAAAGGATTTGTACACAACGGAATGAGAAAGTACAAACTACTCAAAAGCAGGAGGTATCTCATATCCCTTCTGGTTGTGTACCTTCAGCTTAGATTCATATATATATGGCCTGCAAAAGGGTTGCTGGTATCTAACTGGAAGGAGACCCACACGCTGAACGTATGTGACGATGTGTGGAACCGGTCAGGCCAGTAACCTAGTGTCCTACCCCACCTTCAAGTGGTGCAGGCTGGGCTTTCTATTTATGAGGCAAATTAATATTTATTTGCTGCACGGATAGAAAGGCGGAAGGGGAGGGCTAATTCACCAACCCGTCTAGCCAGCGTGGTGAAATTATGGCTAATTCCTCCATTATGTTGACACACCAGAAACCATGGCCCCTAGTCTCCAGGTGCTGGAGTGCTCCTGATCAAGGCAGCGGTCAGTGTGGCATGAAAGCAGGGGGTGCTAAGAATCACTGGAATGGCCAGGTTGCTGTTTTTGACCTTGGCAACATATAATGGATGATCCCTTGCTTCTGAAGCAAAACTTCAGGAATTGGAAGAGGAACTTGAAAAGATCAATTGGGACGTTATAGGACTCAGTGAAGTCAGAAGAAAAGGTGAAGAATTGGTGGAACTTAAAAGCGGACATTTGTTTTATTATAAAGGAACGGAAACCGAAAGAACAAGTGGTGTTGGCTTCTTAATCAACAAAATTAAAGACTACCTTCTTGAAGTTGAAAGTACGTCAGATAAAGAGGCGAGGTTCATTGTTCATTTAACTCAGCAATACCAACTTCAGATACGACAGGTATATGAGCAACATTAAGCCATACTAATGAATAATTTTATGAAGAGATCAAACGGTTACACATCAAGGGGAAACAACACATCAAGCTCATCATGGGGGATTTTAATGCAAGAATTGGACAACGGGAACAAGGAGAGACATCCATTGGTAAATACGAATACGGGGAAAGAAATGTGGCAATCAACTCATCGAATTTGCAGAAGCTGAAATTTTTAGCATCATGAATTCATTTTTCAAGAAGAAACTACAAAGAAAGTGGACATGGAAACATTCCATTGGAGGAACCAGCAAAATTTACTATATCCAGGCAAACAAGAAATAAATAATTGAAGATTGCAACGTACTGAACAGATTCAATACGGGAAGTGATCGTCGAATGGTGAGATGTAAAGTATGTTTAAATACTAAATTAGAAAGACAGAAGCTCACTAGGAAACAAGTATGTAAGACGGTGGATTTAAAGAAACTGAAACAAAATACCGAGTATTCAAGTTGGAATTAAAAAAAATTGTTTTTCTGGACTGGAAGGACTTACTGAAGAAGATATCTTAGAAGAAAAGAAAACACTGTTAAGACAATGACAAACTGCTGGTATAACATGTAAAAAACACGATAGCAAATTATAAATTATCTGAGAATACCAAACAGCTAATGAAAAGGCGAAGAGATATGAAGGTGGACAATCGAAATACCAGTTACAGGATTGAGTATATAGAACTTCGTAAAACTCTGCTCAAAAACATGAAAAAAAAAAGAAAAAAAAAAGGGAAAGCTATTGAAAACAAAAACCTTAGGGTTGTAAAAGGAAGTTTATCTGTTGGAAAGAAATGCATCATTGCACTGAAAGAGGATAGCAATGCAACAAGAAATAGGGAAGAAATACTTAGAAGAGTTGAAGAATTCTACAGAAAGCTGTATGAGGGTAACAGTGGATTAAACGAAGACTCTGAGATAGTCGAAGGAACAGCTCCTAAAATCTTAAAAGAAGAAGTAGCATTTGCAATAAAAAGTATGAAGAAAGGAAGATCCCCTGGCGATGATGGCATTACATTAGATATCTTAAAAGAAGCTGGAGAACATGTAGAAGACATACTCGCAAAATTCTTTACCAAATGCCTCAACAGTGGTAACATACCAAACCAATGGGATTCTGCAACAGTAATTCTTTTGCATAAAAAAGGTGATAAAGAGGATTTGAAAAATTACCGACCAATTAGCTTGTTACCTGCTATTTATAAAATCTTCACAAAAGTGCTAACACATCGCCTGCAGAAAAAATTGGATGCAGCTCAACCAAGAAAACAAGCTGGGTTTTGAAGTGGATTCAGTACAGCAGACCATGTTCAAGTATTAAGAAAACTAATTGAAAGAACACATGAATATGACCTTCCATTGTGTATGGCATTGACTATGAGAAGGCCTTTAACCATTGAAACATCGGCAGTCATCAACTCTAAGATCAACAGACATCGAGGATGTGCACATTGAAATAGTGAAACATGTGTATAAAAGTGCAAGTACAAAATTTCTGTTACATAAAGATACCAAAAGTATCAAAATTAGAAAACGGGTGAGTCAGGGAAATATCATTTCTCCAAAACTTTTTAGCTTTACAAATGATTTTTCAGCTGATAAACTGGAATGAAAAAGGAGTAAAAATACATGGTGAATATTTAAATCATCTGCAGTTTGCTGATGACATTGTTATTTTTTCAATGGATCCATCAGAACTTGAAGACATGGTAAAGCAGTTCTCAACTTGAAGAAGTAGAGAAGTTGGACTCAAGATGAACCCACAAAAAACTAATATATTCGATAATTTAGAAGCAGAAACAAAAATACATGTTGACAACATTGAGCTAGGAATTACTGTTTCATATATTTACCTTTGCCAACTGATTTCAATGGAAGGCAACATTATGAAAGAATTCAACAGACGTGCTAAACTTGGCTGGAGTGCATTCAGAAGAAACGATTTTATCCTGAAGAGGAAAAGTGCCTTTAGGCCTAAAAAGAAAGGTCTTCAACTAGTGTGTATTGCCTGTCCTCTCTTATGGATCAGAGACATGGAGTCTAACAGTTGGAGCAATATGAAAGTTGTGGACAAAGGAGTGTGGAGAAGTGAATACTTGGAATAACTAGGAGAGATTGAAAAAAACTTGGATGAGAGAGCAAATTACAGTAGAGGACATTATTGATAAAGTGAAAGTGCTGAAATGAGGATGGGCTGGGCATATCGCAAGAAGAACTGATCAACGATGAAAAACTGAAACTCTCAACTGGATTCCAAGTCACTACCAAAGACTTAGAAAATGCCTTCAAACTAGATGCGTGGATATAAGAAAACAGGTTGAGGTGACATGGAAGTGAATTGCTCATTACAGACAGACTTCCTACTGTGTAGAAAGCAATTGGAGAGACCTGCATCCAGCAGTGGATAGATAACGGTTGAATATGATGACATATATATAAAATCGTTTTGCATGTTTATAGCAATTTCTTCCGAAATAATTTACACAATTTTTAACGTAATTTTTAACAATGCAAACACTACTCTTGATCAAAGTGCAGTATCAGATCCACATTGTCAAGTTATGTTCTTGTTTTTTCTGAAACATTCACAGCAACATGTTCACATTGTTAAAAATTGTGGAAAAAATTTAAATATTGTTTAAAATGATGTAAATTATTTCTTAAGAAACTGAAAATTATTTGTTAAACTTCTACAAACGTGTGAAACGATTTTATAGTATGTTATGTTGATTTCTGACAGATAATTGGCACCAAAATCTACATAATTCACATAAATTGCACGTTTTCTGAATGGGTTATGTAAGTCCAACACTATTTTTTCTTGATTTTACATATGCAGAGTGGACCAGCTGAAGTTGATACAGTAAAATACCTAAAAAAAAATAAGCGTTTTACAAAAAAGGTTTGAAACAAAAGTTGCTTGCCTCGAAGTGGGGGTGTGTGTTTTTCACTGTTTTATTTGGGGGTCATTTTCATGGTCATTTGAAGGTCAAACTTTTTTTTTTTTTTAAGGAAACCCATTTTTTATTTTTATTCCTTGAAAAAAAAAAACCTTGTAGAAAGCATTTTTTCCACTTAAGAGTTTAGTTTCCAAGATATTTAAAGAAAGCTCGAATAAAGACGTTCATGCCATATAATGCCATTGTGTGTTGAATATTCCTCAGAGTTTCCCCCAAGAACATTTCAAGAACTATTTCGAGTTTTTCCTCTACACAAACTAAAATTCAAACTAATTTATCTTAACACTTAAGCGCTAACTTTTAAATGACTTACATTAAATGGATGGCTGAAGGACGGAAGTAGAAGAAAGACTGAATGCTGATAGTAAGCGGCTGTCTTGCTTTGGTACCAATTAGCAGCATGTGCAATATCTCATTTTTCTATGGAATATAAATCGATTGTATGACTTATCAACGAATCATATTTATTTGTGTGTACAATGTCTATATTCAAGCTTATTTTTTAAATATCTCGAAAACTAAGCACTAAATCAGAAAAAATACTACAAAAATTTATTTTTTTTATGAAAAATAAGAACATAAAATATAGGTTTCTCTTTTAAAAAAAAAAATTATCTTCAAGTGACCTTGAAAACGACACCTAAGCCAGATATAATGAAAAACACCTTACCCCTTCAAGACAAGCAAATTTTGTTTCAAACTTTTCGTAAAACACTTATTTTTTAGGTATTTTACAGTATCAACTTAAGCTGGTCCACCCTGTATATATATGTGTGCATGTTAAGTAACTTCTCGTAACAACAAGCGCATCCTACACCATCAACACATGATGTTTTTTTAAGTAAGTTCAATGCCCTGTGTAATTATTCCATAATAACTATCAAATCATGTTACAAACTATAATATATATTAACTTCCATTGCCAATAAGCCAAACTGAGGGTTTTATATTATAAATAAAATATTTTGTAAACATAACTGTATACATAATCATCTTAAACACATTCATAGACATAACATACTTAGTAGTTATTAGATCGAAGGTAATCGCCTAATTTCTCAACAACTGTATTGAGCTGGCCTGGAGGAAAACCATCAGTAGTGGCAGCAACTAGCAAACCTAAAACACAAACCAATCATCAACACACTATTCATATCAGTCAAAACATTCCCCATCTGCAAATGCAACATTTGTACATGTCTCAAACTGCTTAAACTAAAGCATTTTTTTTCCCTTAGAGCTACACTTGAAGTGTTATAATAACCTTAACTGTGGCAACAACTACTATAATATCAAAATGCCATAGCAGCTTCATAAATTTGCATATATAGTGCCACCTCTCTTAGTAACATCAAATTAACGCCTATTTCTGTTTAACGATATTTTTGCAGTTCTAGCACAAATGCTAGTAAGAGACATTACCCTTTTCACAGTTAACATAATCGCCAAATGGTCAACACACCAAGCCACTGGGGCATGTTTTTGTAATTCGTTTCATGGGAAATTGACAGATAATATTTTTGAGGCCCATGTCTTTCAACTCAAGTTTTATTTTATGCCAAGCAGGTTGAGGCACACCAATTCATACAGTTGTTCCCCAGTTCAATGTCTTTTTCTTCTATACATAAAAAGCTAGTTGGGGATGGAAAAACATGGAGGTCAAAAATATTATTCAGGGAATGCTTCATAAAATTACGCACATTTGGATTAAGACTTTTTTCTGTTTGGCAGTTTTTTTCTTGAAAATTAACGGAAACGATAACAATTGAGTATGCAGAAAATTCATATGCAATGGCAGAAGGATTTCACTACCCTATAACTCCATATGTTCATATATATATATACAAAACTGCATCACTATAGGGCAGCGGTCACCAACCGGTGGCCTGCAGAAAAATCTGGACATTATTTTCATTTTTAATATTTTATTAATAATAAAACAAAAATAATATTCTAAGAAATTCTCATATTCTGAATGACAATTTTCGCCTTTATATTGCACTAAATTCACGAAATGTGGTCCGCGGGATTTAAAATTATGAATTTAGTGGTTCATGAGGTCCGAAAGGTTGGCGACCGCTGTTATAGAGGGTTATGACCCCACCAACCCACCCCTGAATACACCAGTGCCGCTGTTACACAAGGCATCACACCCTAGAACAAGGCAAGTTATTTCAGCACTGGCATACGGTTTAAAACATGACGTTCGAGAGCCAACCACTCTTTGTCAAGTGAAGGAAAAAGAGTGGGGAGGGAATTCGACCTAATGATGACAACTTTTGTATCGAACCGCAAATTCCTAAAACCATAAAATTCACGGCAAATTTACACTTACAAGTGTTGGTGGCCACGACACATAATGCTGAACTTCCTTTTCTTCCTCTGATTAATGTACCTTCGGCAGACAGGCAAAAATACTTATCTCCTCCGAGGTATATGCCAGATTCTGTAAAGGACCCAGGATTGCTTCTCATAGTATCAGCTATAACTTTTAGTTCCTGTTGAGTCACCTAGAACAAAAAAAATATATCTTCCATCACATTGATAATAGTTATAGAATATAACCTTGAGCATATATCGAACAGTCGAGAAGCACCTAGATATAACATCTGAACCAGCTATAAATATAGAAAACTTGAGTACTTGGCTCTGCCTGTTTTAATCCCATAAAGCAAAGTGTACGGGATTAAGACAAGCAGAGTGTATAATATATAATAGTGTATAATATATTACATGTGACATAATAATTCCACATGTATATTATACTACATGTGGCATAATAATGGTGCATCATTCTACAAATGTAATGCTGATATGGTCCCATACATCTTTCATGGCAAGAAGGCATATAATGCACATATGGTTCCAGCTGTTCAGCATTTTGGGTTATATACAAACATACTTTACATTTCGCCATACTTTAAAATCCCACTGTCAACTAAATGGACTTCCACTCAGAACTGCTGCCCTCGCACCTCTGCAGCGACGGTTAATCAACCATACAACATGTAAATCCGCAACAAAAATCTGACACGGAAGATAATGCCAAATAAACAAGGCTCGCCAAACCCAGTAACCACAGCCGACTAAATTCTTGTGTTTGGCAACTAAGAAATCTTTTCACATTACGTTCCAATAGGTTTCCTTTTTGAGATTGCCGAGTATCGTGCTTATCTGGCGAGCATGGTTCACCACGATTTGTCAAGCCCCGCCAGTAAGTAAAATTGTCAAAAGACGGGTAAGTCCATAAGGCTTTCATAAACACCAGAATTTATAATATAGTCTAAAAATATTGAGCCAATTGCTGTACTTCAAGTAGCAAAATGTTTTCAATTTGTTACACTTTATTTCCCTACTTTTATGCCTATTACCTTAATTGGTTAGCTGTACACAAGCATACCTCTATGTTCCTTCTTTATTGAATGCTAAACCACGTTTGTTTTTTTTAACACTTGAAATATGATAAAAATGAAAAACCGCTATAGTCGTTGCCAAATTTAAAATGATTAATTTTAAATGAAAGAAAACAATCCCAACAATTAAAAAACATTTCAAAGTTACATTATTTTGAGCTGATCAGTGGCAACACTGCGTTTCCAATAAGATTAATTCGCGCAGGGTACAGTTTATGTTTAAACACTTGCTGTCACGAAACTGATGAAACTGATTCATGTCAACGGTCAGAGGGGAAAACAAAAAATCAGAAATGCAACAGTCATGAGAACTTCCCATCTCCTTTGTCGGCAACAAACAGTAAAAACAATAAAAAGGTTCAAAGTCACTTTAAATCAACAAAATTAAAATTCAGCAACAAAAGTTTATGCAGTCCATAATGTTAATTGTGAACGTAACTTTCAACCACCAATGTAGAGTTTTCCAAATTTGGAGAATGGGTAAAGCACATATTACATTTATACCTTACAACACATTTAAAATTGCAATTTACATTATCGAAAGGTGGGAGGGTGCTCGGGGCCCCACAGGCCCATATAACACTACATTTATGCTTGTAACCAAGAGAAATAGGAAACAAAATTTACTGTAGAACTTCCGTATACTAAAATTTCAATAACTAGGACATACTAGGTGAATGCGTTACCACATTGCAACACGGCAGGGCCTTAACTTCAACGTTGTGGATAAATGAAAGCGTTTTATTTAAGTTTACTGCTGTATTATAAATCCAAAGAAAATCTAATACAATGTAATTATAAATTTCTCCTCAGAACTGCACAGTAATTTTTTTTTTTTGAAACTGGTGAGGTCTCTGTAGTGGCTAAAGGCCACCACAATAAACATAACGTGCATAGTCTACTGATGCTAACGCATCTGACTACCAACATGTGCATTTATTTTGACCACCACTTAGAAGCTTCATGAGCGTTATGGGAAATGTAACGTCACACCAAAAGGTCAGTTGATCAAACACTCTAGGAAAGTACATAAAGGCCCTAAAACCTATTTCTTAGTGTTTGTACTGCATTTTTTAGCAGCTCCGAGTGGCTGCCCAGCTTGCACCCCACTGAGCACGGCCCTGCGACACATAACAAAAGTAACCAGACATCCCACTTCCCACAAATGTGTACCCACCAGGGTCTGATAACACTTTCATGGGGCACTAGAAAAAATTTTTTCAGGCCCTGTGTAGTATAAAGTAAGCTTGTATAGTTACAACAGGACCTGTATATAATGAGAATCTTAAGATCAGTGGGAAACACTTGCCAGTTATTTATACACATCTCCCAGCACCTCTCCAGATTTCTGGTACACCACCCTTAATCTAAACACATCTAAACACACACAAAATCTAATCCACAGCCCCTAAAAATCTTGGACACCTCCCCAGGTTTTGAATCCTGGATAAGCCCCTGACACTTGCTATATCCAATCATTCGCTAAATTCATTCGGGAAGTTAAATTTTAAAGTTTGAAAATAAGGTTGGCACAAATAACATTTGCATGCAACATATATATATACGAAAAATTGTAAAATTCACGGAAATTTGTACTGTGATAAAATTACTGCTCTAGTGATAAGGCCTAATTGGCAACAATTTTGACATAACATTAAGTCTTCACCACACCAGGCCATAGACACTTGTCTATGCGATAATCCGGTGTGCCCCACTGTATCTAAGATTCTTCATTGGACACAATTGTCCCACGTTGATCATGAACGAATTATAAAACATGCATGCATACATGTTAAAATCCACTACTTGAATGTAAAATAAATATCTGGAACTCACTGCCCATTGCGTTTTCACAACACCCCCCACACACACACACACGCACTACCATAAAGACTGCTGAGCTGTTACGCAGAAATCTATTCACATTACACACAAGGGTGAGGTCACGGGAGTCATGACCCCCTCAAATATTTTTTTACGCTGTAAAAAAATTCCAACTTCCATCATAAAAATGAAAAGTTATTCCAAGACCATGGCAAATTCTGTCCTTAACCCCCCACAAAAATGATAGTAGGTGCCTGCCCCTAATTACACAACCCTATTCACTGGGGACTAACAGCTCAACATGCTTAAAGGCTATGGCATTAACCACTGTGGCACTAAGATTTAAAAGGAAAAAAAATTGAGAATTGAATTATATATCCTATCTTAAACTACCAGAAGCCTATTAATAGGCTATATATATATAGATAGAAGCGGTAGGTAAAGCGTTTACCAGTGTGTCCCTTACCAGATAATTTCTCCAAGTGCCCTACCCTCCACATGTTTATTTTGAGCAATTTGTTCCCACACTGTTTTCTTATTTCATCCACCCATCTATCAGAGGCTATTTTATAGATCCTTGTCATTAGGAAGCCATTTGAAACTTTTAGTTCTCTATCGTTCTTGTAATATGTTCAGCCCATTGAAGTTTTAAAAGCTACTTCCGGGGGGGGAATCCGGTTTACCTTCATCACTCAACTGAAAAATCAATTCTACTTCCCAAAGCGACGAGCGTTGACAAATCCAGTTGATCGTGAAATAAAACGAATTTCGGGAAAATAACCGCCGCCGTCTTCGGCCGGATCTTCCCGCCGTCCCTTCCTTCCTCTTACGACCGCGTTTCCTCCCGCGTACGACGGCAGAAGTCATGCCCGGTGCTTCTACAGCCAAAAGATAGAAGGCCGATAAGGGAACGCGCCGTTTATGTGGCCTCAATCTGGTATAGGGTGGCAACATCCACTTCCATCAAGTCCACGGAACTGCACCAAAGCAGGAAATGAGTTGTCACGGAGCGATAAAATCCCCAGTTCCGCCGCGAGAAAGTAAAACCGTCCGGTGGAAATGTGTCGTCTGGCCGGCCTTTCAAACAAGCACAGCCAAACGAGAAAAAGCCTACTTGAAATGACCCACCGATCTTGACCTAATTTGAACTTAAGTCTTTTATTATTTTTTTCTTTCCCCTGTCCAGGTCGAGTCCGTGGCGCAATGGCCCCAAGGCTTTTGTCCTTCACCGTCGGAGACGAGGCGATATCGGTAATCTGTTCTCCCGGTCCTTTAAAAGCCAATTCTCTAGTTTCACTTCACAATAGGATTAATCACGATTGAAGAAAAACTCCACTCCATTTATTTATTTGGCGCAGTATAGCCCAGATGCTCTTGCGCCATAAAAAAGCCAAACAATCCACTCCATTTAGATTTCGCTAAATTTTCCATCTAAATAAAAAAAAAATCATAAGAACTCGATGTCTACATCAGTGATCGGCGACCCGCCGATCGCGACTAGTGCCGTATCTAGCGGGTGGCGTGGAAGTCCCCTGCAGGGGGAACAGGCCAGAAAGGGCGTAAAATCGGCTAAAATAATTCACAGGAAAGAATATGTCCGTGGCAAAGGGCGCAATCTGGACGATTCTACCAGAGGCGCAAGATTTTTCAGCTACGGTGTTGATCGCGGCCCTGATTATAGTCACTCACTAAACGTATTTATCCCACAGTTTTGCAACGTTCTTATTCTTGGTTCTTTACTCTTTAAAAATGAAAAACGTTATAACAAGTGAAAAAAATATTAATATTTTTGTAATAATCAACGGTGCACTGAAAATCAACCTTTCTTTCTACGTGCAAATCTGAAAGCAGATATTAAGCAAATAGCAAGTTAAGTAGTCCGCTTATGCATTCAGATCGTCGCCCGCTATTCTACAACATTAACACTCACTTTTTTTTTTTTATAACAATCTCTTCAAAAACTGCATATTTCTTTTTATTCAATATTTTAAATCTACATGTAATTGAGAGTTAAAATATGTAGCACATTTTTGAAACCAAAGATGAGATGGAAGATGGTAAACTGGCACACCCGCGCAAATCGCGGGAGGGATGAAAAAATTTTGTTACTTTCATGTTGCCCATGGAAATCGTGGGATAAGCAGTCAGAGGGTTAACCCCGAAATGCTTACGCCCCATTCAATACTTCATAAAACTCGACAGAGTACAGAAGTACCCTTTTTTTTTTTATCGAACTATGCAGTACCAGCAAGAAGTGTGTCTAGAGCTATCAATCACGTTCTTTTTCCGACAAAAAAAAAACAAAAACAAAAAAAACTGGGTTACTGGAATACACTCCGGCTGACACTTCACGGGGAAAAAAATAAGATTAAAAAAAAAATTAAACTTCGGAGAATGTCTAATAGCTGGGCAAGTTGATACCAGTTCCAAACTTCCAACACGATGTACACACCACAGAACGACTCAATTTACGATCCCAGTATTGAAATATAAAGTACACCAAATCAGTCATTGCAATGAAATTTATCTACAACGGTATTTTCCCACCGGTCCCTACAAATAGTGACTGATGATACGCAGCTTAGAATTGGAGTTGTAACTCGCATTGTAAGACTAGCCTCCACGCCCCCCTCCCCATGAATTTTTTGAGTACACCTACGGATAGAGCATATTATGTACCTTGGCTAAAACGACATCTTTTCCCAATGCTGTGTGTATCCCTAAAGACAGCGATTTACTGAATTTCCGTAAACTTTTTTACGAACCTCCAATTTACGAACTACACGTTTTTAAGAACTGTTGCAATGGTCCCAAACAGTATCACGAATTCGTAAAATACAGTCCGCTATATTTAAACTCCAGACGACTCGGGAAGTAGTCTTGCATACTAGGTCAACTGGGGAAGGGACCGTTAACTACACGAGCCTTCTGATCTATCATAGGTTTACAGACAAAACCGAACTTATTGAACATCCAACCAGGGGCGGACTGGGACCCTAGGCTAATGGGCGATAGAACTTGGGCCTTCCAATAATCCAAGGTATGCGCCCTTTGAGAGAACCCACAACGCCCCTGCATCCAACGTTGGTTCAGTAAACTCAAGGGTTATAGCTATTTGACAACTTAGGCATGCCAGTCACGACGTCTTTCATTCAAAAGAAATGAATGCCCGCTCCTCCCACATGGGAAAATGACTAGGGTATATATATATAGCTGCATTTGAAATATACGGTTGAAGCTCTTTTACGTAAAAACTAAATTTGTTCGCGGTATCCGGAAAGGACGAGATCGTGTGATTCACCGTAAGCGAGAGGATTCAAAAAACAGTTCATGTTAAAAGTAATTCGCAATAACAAGGGCCGACTTTAGTGGAGAAGTGGGAGGGGGGTGGTGTAATAGCTTCTATGCCTTTTGGAACTTGAATCTATACGTGCCTCTGCCGAAAATAGGCAATTCTGCGCCCTAGGCGGAATGATTTATAGGCGACCCTTTACTCATCCTATAGGTTTAGGTTTAAAAAAATCACATCCTCCCCTCTAGGCCATGACTCGGTCCGCCACCGCTCATAAAATAATTTATCCCATCCAGGGCTGTCCTTAGTTAATGCGGGGCCCGAGGCAAAACATATTTCGGGGGCCCATACATATACGAGTAAGAAAACAAAACGAAATAAAAAAATGGAATAATGTATGGCCACTAGATGGCACGAAATGCGAGATCTGAAGTAAAAATATTTTTGGGGAAATTTTCAATATTACAAAAATAAAAAATTCGAGCATTACGCTTCGCGGAAACTCCACTCGCCTCTGCTTAAGAAACGGCCTTAACCCCCTATCCATCCACAAGATGTCACATATATACTTAGGCAACACACGGCCAAATGCGAAGAGAACAACTTCACAAAATTCACTAGAATAGTCTGCCTTTATACACCACTGTTTACTCCCAAGGCGTCTTTCGGGACTAAATATTTGTGGATTGCACAGTGGTTGCTATTCACTTGTCCGCTACAGCAAGGTTCAAATGCATCGTTAAAAATCGGGGCACGTTCGGGTATACTTCGGAAAATTCGGGATAACACGCTCATTCGCATCGAGGGCATTTGGTTAGTTGAATTATTTATGACCTAAGAACAGTAAAGATCATGCTGTACTAAGGTGAAATTTGAAAATGGCTAGAAGCAATTGCGAAGATGGTTTTGGAAAAAATCACTTAGCTTGTTACGTAGAATTGCCAACAAAAAGCTGCGATTTCAGTAACGATCTTTAAGATGGCTGGCTTGAAGATCAAAATGCCCCTCTTTCTTCCTCACCCCCCCCCCAACTACAACCCTTATCAAAAGCTACAACGGAAATAAAAATTCAGGTATGTATTGAATCATGTTTAAAAAATTTATAATTTAAAAGAATATAGGCGAAATATAGGGCTATTTTTTCCTCTCCCCACAGACCAAGGCACCTAGAGGCGCTTTGTGTTAGAACAGAGGCGTAATTTTTAAGCTAAATTGGCCCCTGCCCATAGGTGTACGAAGGTTCATAAGTGGGGAGGGGTATAGGTTTAATGGAGAGGGTTACAGAGCTACAACACACATATCCCTAACGTTAAATATGCAAAATTTCATTGCAATGGGAAGGATTACAACCCCCACCAACCCCGTTTACATGCACGCGACCCGCTGGATTTTCAAAAAAAGTGGGAGGGTTCATGCCGTTTTCAGAGGTGGGGATATTAGGGATAGTCCCTCCCCACGAAACTAAATTTTTAATGGGACTTGGCTACGATCTTGCATACCGCGATTGAATAGGTGTAGAATTATATAGGCCCGTGGGGCCCAAACCCCTACAATAATTTGAAATATATTGCATTTTACATATACTGTAATGTATAAATGTACAAAATGTGTGCTTGGGGCCCCCAATAATTTTGAAAATTCTACGCTGATATGTGATTGTATTGATACATGCTGCAAAAAATTTTGAACCCCACCTTCGAAATTAAATCCTAGTTACTGTCTTGGGAGGGTCGTCAAAAACAGTATGTGCTCTCATGAGGAATTTTAGTTTGCAGCAACTGATAATGCTGTTTAATGGGGATTCAATTCCTCAAACCCCCCCACCTTGTGAACACCCTTGTACAGTATTTTTATTAATTTTTTAATGCTATTTATAGCATAAATGCCATCATATCAGTAGATAACAAAGGATGGGCAAAGAATGCATGGGCTAGCGACGTTTTACGTACGTGGGGGGGCAAGTGCGTAAAAGATTAATTATAAAAATTAAATCCCATTCAACCACAACGTCGATATTATACGCCCCCACCCCCCCACACACACCTCATATAAATGCTAAGGAAACCACCTGTTCCTACGAATGGACTCATTCCTAGAAAAGAGAGACCCAGTTCTGTGAAATACCTCCAATCAAAGGATAATCTTCGATTAATATGGTTAACTGAAATTTGATTAAACCAATTTCATAAAAATCAATGAACATCCCACTGGTGAAAAATATGAAGAAATAAAAATAATGCTAACAATGTGAAGTGTTTCGCCTAAAAATAAAGGCGGATGCACAGAGATAGACAGCAGAAACACGCTATTTTTCAAAGACGACGCTGATAACAGTCCAGATAGCCCACCCCTCCGATGCAGTTTCAAAATTTGTAATCACAAGGTGATGTTCTCGCCAGTCATTGGATCGGCATGAGGAAACCAACGAGTATCTTATCTGGGACGATTATTTTGCTGGTAGATTAAGACATTTCTACTATGAAACCACGATAGCCATTCAATATCATTCCGAGTTTGGAACTCGGAGAGGTAAGACGTTCTCTATACACTCTCGCCATGCCAATCCAGCTGGATCGCAGACTTTCCGTACGAGTCAACTTTGGTTCCTTCTGACGTGTTCGACACCTTGGAGCCAACCCAAATTTGAAATTACCCTGCCTTCCCTTTCACTAGTCAACCGACTGATATAAACTGGCATTTCCATCGAGGATGTCGTTTACCCTGTTTTCCCAGGCTCCGAAGGCGGATGATGGGTCAGGATTCATGGTCTCCCATTCCAACTTTCTAATCAGGACCTCCTCAACCACCCCTGCCATTACAGACACCCAAAGGTTGACGTCATCTGGGAAAAATGGCCCGGAGGTTTTGACTTCCCCAACGGCACCCGGAAGATTAAGATGGAAAGCAAGCACCAATCCCATCCCTGATGTTATCACCACCGATCGTTACAAAGTTAGGATTCACTATCCTGGAATCATTCGCAAATGTTATATTAGGCAAGATTCTGGGAACCTGAAAGCTGCCTGTCTCACCCTCCCTGTCCCACCTTCGCAGCCACAGGTCTGTGATTCATTCACTCCTGTAACTTCCTCTCCCAAATCATCTCGGATTACCACACCGGTCCCCTTGGATGACTTTCTTCCTTTCATGGAAACCACGACTTCGACTCAACCCCCACCGAAGCGAAGAAAAGGAATTCCAAACATACCCAAGACAAGGAAGAAAACTCAACCAACACCCATAACCATGAATATACCCTGCCAACCACCTTATAAAAAATCACCAAGGCACACAAACTCACCGAAATCTGAGCCTAGACCAAGGAACTTCCTCTGGGTGAATTTTCTGACTCGATGACCTATCTTTTCGATGCAGACCTAATTACGGAGACCAAAGATATCCACTCATTCATCATTTGCTGCAGAAACAATTGAACCAACCAGGAGAACGAAATCCTGGACTTGTACAGCAGCAGCAGAAGTGTGCATGGATTTTTATGGGAAGGATGGCTGCCGAAGGCGGCATTGTAATTCTAGACAGGTTTTAACGTCAGATGTTGTGGCGTCCAGTGGACTGTGAAGGGACACTGGGAAGTATTTGGGGGTGGGGGGGAGATTGTCGATCTGTACAGGCATACAGGGACGCACAGCTCACACTGGTGGTGTTATCTAACGTCGGCCAATAACCATCCACGATCAATCCACCTCGAGGAGTGGCTGAAATAGATGGATGGCACGGAAGAACACTCCTGGCTGGCTGATGCTCCTACAAGAGTCCACAGGGCACCATTGAGTGGATGCAGCGCCACGAGCAGCAAAGTCCAAGCACAAACCATCCCCCGTAGCGAGAACATGCGAAGTTCCATCCATCTGGACAGGTCTATCAAGCCTATGTTCCATCCGCAGGTAGCGAAAGCCGGCCCTTGGCGATCGCTGCCGTACACAGACTGAGACGGTGGCGACAGTCCGTCAGGGACGGAGGTCCCCCGCACGACCCCAGCAATGAAATCCAATCCACATAGAAGAGCAGAGCCTAGTCCCAGAATAACGCACACAGATGCCAATCCACTGCAATCCAGTGACCTGGTGAATGTCCCAAACACTCCAACTTCAGCGAGCTGGAACCAACACCCACCAGCCCGGACCTCAGAGAAAAGACATCTGCATGCCATCAGAGCTAAGACCAAACCCCTGGACTTGTACAAGATTCAAAGACCTCGCCTATTTGACGTATCAGGACACCAACTAAAGAAGTACTGGGACGATGTAAACGCTTGCAAAGGGTGGTGGAAAACATGCCGGAATAACTCAACTCCCAGGCCATAGAATGTCTTCCATTACTTGATTGGGATCATTCAAAGGCCAGGCTTGTGGCTTGCAACATAGGCCTGCATGCTTCTTCGAACTAAGTCTCATCCCTCTGATGGATGACTCCTCCCTCCGTCTCTGCCCCACCTCTCGCCACCTGACCTGACTTCTCATTCACTGTTACCATCTTTTTTCACTCCATTTTCTTCCCATTGGCTTCCAACAAGTACCTCCACCACATTAGGCAACTCCCGTCGCCTGTGTGTCTCCAGTGTCAGGAAGGTGCTGACGAAACACTGGAACACATTCTTTTGTGGTGCCCGGCCTACGGCTACCTTAGGGATAGGCTGCTCCTCGCCCGCTGCCGATTGGGACTCACCTGTCCAACCTCTTGGATCCATCTGGATCCTCCCGTCTCTGCGCTGCCTACGTGGCGGCGCTTCACACCTGCCTTTCCGGAGTCGGTCAGTTCCTGTAGGTTCCACGGCTGGTCCTGGGGTGTCTCCAAATCTGTGGCCTGGGTCGTCCTCCACGGCGGTTCGTTTGGCAGCTGGTTTAGGTGCACGTTATATGATTTTCACATGAGCGTGCATCTCCGTGTGCTATGTATGGTCGGCAACTGAATCCCCAACCAGCCACCTCAGCAGCTGATTACGGTGTTTGGGCGTACTATCTGGGATTACAGCGCTGCCTTTGGCGACCACCCTTCCCAACTTCCCCCTGCATACTTGTGCTGCAGTTCTCATTGGCTTCCCCACTGTCCAATTTTTGGTCAGCTCGACTTCTGCATCGCCATCCAAGCATCAATCACAAATCCTGCCACTACCATCCTAAAACTCCGTCATCTCTATTCAATCCGTGAAGGACTAAAATAGTGGTTGGTAGGCACCCAGTAAAACAGGATATGCTTGACTTGGCCATTCAATGTACCCACGAAGCAGCTGTGGTGTTTTTCCCCAAACTGAAAAATCTCAGAGGGAAGAAACTTTAATGATGCAACTCATTTCCACCATCCCCTTTCCTTGTATTGTTCCGATCAAGCTACTAGCCTTTTCACTCAATGGCACTGGTTGTAACCAAGCTGGAGCAGAGGTGCAAACACTTTTGCTCTTACTGTAATTGAAGAAAAAGTAATTTTATTAGGTAAAAAAAATGTGTACATATAAACTCATGTTTGTAAAAATTGCAACACCATGAAGGACTCGTCCGAATTGAATGAAATTTAATGTACAAACGACCTGTGTTGATACAAATAAACGATTAAAATTACAAAGCAAAAAAACAATATTACATGTCGAAAATCAGTATTTGGTGAAGCCACCACGCGCTGCAATAAGTGATGCTATACGACGTGGCATGGAATCAAACAGATGTTGAATGTGTGCCTGAGGAAGAGCATTCCAGATTGCTTGTATGCGACCCCAAAGTTCATCTGTAGTAGCTATGGGACGAGGATCACGAGCGAGACGCCGACCAACGAAATCCCACACATGTTCAATCGGCGACATATCCGGCGAATAGGCAGGCCAAGGAAGAAGCTGTATCTGTTGTGATGAAAAGAAGTCTTGAACATTCCTGGCAATATGTGGGCGGGCATTGTCCTGTTGAAATACAGCTCCGGGAATGCCTTGAAGGAAGGGAACAACTTCGGGCTCCAGAACTTCATTGATGTACCGGTTGCTGTTAAGATTACCCACAATTCGTAGCAGCTGAGATCGTCCATGATACGCAATCGAACCCCAGACCATAACGCTGGGGGTTCGTCCACTATGACGTTGGATAACGCACTCCGGAAGGTGGCGTTCACCGGTATAGCGTCTAACACGGATGCGGCCATCACTGTACCCCAAATTAAAGCGGGATTCATCAGAAAACACCACTTGTTGCCAATCAGCACGCCAGTCTCTATGTCCATGAGCCCATTGTAGCCGCAGGCGCCGATGGTTTTGCGTCAGGAGGATCCTGTATAAAGGAACTCTTGCACGCAGTCCACGGTGCAGTAGACGCCGACGAATTGATGAAGCACACAATGATACACCTGTAGCAGTGCACCAACGTTCTGCCAACTGTCCAGATGAAGCAAAACGGTCCGTCACCGCCATGCGGACCAGGTGTCTATCATCCCGTGCTGACGTCACCTTTCGGCGTCCACTCCCGGATTTCCGAGTTGTCTGGTTCTCTTGAACCCACTGCTTCCACACTCGCATCACTGTGCTGCTGTTACGCCCCATACGAGCTGCTATTGCACGATAAGAAAACCCTCCTTCACGAAGGCCGATCATTCGTCCCCGTTCAAACTCCGTAACTTGCTGAAGTGTAGCTCTTTTTCGTCGTAGAGGCATAGTGACGTCTCATGTAACGTTTACCACTAGCAGATAGCCATACACGCCCCGCTACAGCCCTCTATTTATACGGATCCATCAGCAGTTCAGAGGGCGCTGCTCAGCCCACGCATGCGCGATGACTCTGAAATTCTAATCATTTGAATAGCATACCCTAATTTGCATTTCCTGAAAGTTTCAGCTCAATCACGTGATTCCTTCATGGTATTGCAATTTTTACAAACATGAGTTTACATTAATACTAAAATCTAACGTTCTGTTATATACAGGATATGACTGTTACCAAATGTTTTTGGTCTCCTAACATCAGTGTTGCAGGAAGGAGGCCCTGGCATATGCAGGGGGCATTGATGAGGGTTGTAATCTCCCCCACTGCAATGAAATTTTGGATATTTGGCATAAGAATACACGAGTTGCAGCTCTGTAACCCTTCCCACTGAGCCTATAAACATTACAATTTTCCAAAGAATCCAAACCTCTTAAGGCCTAGGGAACCAAACCCCGGACTACAGTGAGCAGTGCGATCTTTATGAGATCTCTGAGTAAGCGTTCTTTGCACTGCTGGGAGTCGAACCTGAGTTAAAGACACACTAGACGAATGTGTTACCACACTGTGCCATCACAGGGCCAAACATTAAATGGCATTAAAATTTCATTTGTAAGCATATTTTTACACAGTATTTAAGTTCACTTTATGAACTTTCACCACTGGGAAAAAAATCGCAACTTCCATAATTGCAGTTTCAGCCATCGCATTGTTATATAATTACTTTATAAGGATTAACACAATTGCATAAAACTCAAATTTCAAAGCTATTTAATGTTTGGCATGCTCGTCATTTTAACGTTGCACAACTGATATGTTCACATTCAAAAATTCGGCCAGTATAACCATCCAGCTTACCGTAATTTTTATTACATAAACGTGAGCACCTCTTAAACCCACCCCCCCCACTGGATACAGCCCAACATAGATGTAACTTGGGGGTTAAATATAGTGTAAACTGTGAAAGTGGCGGCAAAAAACAAAAACTCAAAGTTGCATGGGCAAAGCACAATTTTGCCTCTTTTCTAAAAAAAAAACTGGGAGGTAAGTGCCCCTGCAAGATTACACCTATGTGGCACAAGAACAGCAAAAGCCATGTTGCCGACATGGGACGGACAGTTTTCCCAAGGAATTTGAACCTCTTATAGCCTACACAGTGTTTTTAAACCTTTAAAATGAACTGATAATCAAGGGCCTTGGAAAATTTTCTTCGCTTAACGTGAACAAAATGCACATTGTCAGATTAAAGCTTACTGATAATTTCAACAAGCTGTAGTTGCCAGATTAAACATGCAGGAGTGGTGATTTTTATATACAAATGCATAACAAGTATTTCCTGTTTACATGAATTAAGAATTGAAAAATATGCCTCAATGGACGACAACATGACTTACATCAAACAACGCCCAAATAGTCGAGGCAATTAACGACATAATAAAACCCTGATCGGATAGTAATCATTTTAACAACTACCAGTGGCACCCACCTGAGCACTTTTAGGGAAGGGGCTAAAAAACACTACCTCCTTTAAGGCTGCCAAACATTTTAGTAAAGGCGTATTTTTTAGACGTGCATACTTTGCGGCGCAACAACACAATATGCCGAGATGAAACTGACAATAAAAACCAATGGAAATATTTTGCACATTCTAGGAAAACACTTCCATTGGTTTTTTATTGTTTGAGTCAGTCCTCGACGTTTTTCATTGTTGCACCTCAAAATATGGGCATCTAGGAAAACACGTCTTTAATGTACAAGATACTAAAATACTACAAAAATAACAAACCTTATTTTAAACGGAGTTGGCAAGTTTCTGCCAAGGCAGTTAAAACTGCTGGTTATAACTGGCATGGTAGAAACCCAGAAAATAATTATTTTGTGCATTAAAAACTTACCAAGATAACCTAAATGGCAAAAGGGAGTGTATTTTAAAGTAAAATAGGTTTAGTTACAATGTGTATAGTATTTATTCAAAGGTTACATCATAGCAAATTCACTAGCATTTAAGTTCAGGCTGATCTTTTCGATAAAGCAGTCTATAGCAAAAGATCAGTTTTCCTGCTATTTCCTAATTCAAACAATTTCTTAATTTATTATGAATAGACCAATAGCTTAAGAAAAATATTCTTCCAAGCCCACCAGTACTGTAAGCAAAATCAGTGCATAAACAGGTACAAAATCTTCATTTATAGTTTTCTTTAAACTATATCACCACATAGAAGTCTGGACATTTTTTAAGATTTTATTGGAGTAGTATGTTTTAGGAAAAGGAGCTCATTTTGCTCAAGAAGCTATAATGTGAAGTACAAATTTGGGTTAATGACATTAAGGTATTTCCTAGTATTCTTGCTCATGTACAAATCAGATCACATGTACTTTGGGTGAAGTATATAAACTGGAATACATGACATTGAGTTATTGAATGATTAAGTTTACTTTGTATCTTTTTTTATTCATTTCTATGAGATTATCATCATCTGTTAGAGTTAATTTCACATGCATCTGCAATAGAAAAATTATCTTTTCGAATCTCAAACAGAGCAGCAGGTTTTTAAAAGCTGCAACAAGTCTTTTTACATCTTTATTAATCATCTGATTGTTTATGACCTGAAAAGTTCCTTTATCATCCATATCATTTTCATGATCTTCGAGTAACATGGATGTTTCTTTAGGAATAATTCCAAGCAATCTACCTGGTTCTTCCACTTTATATTGCCTGGTATTTGTAGCTTCACAGTATTTATGTATTCCTTTAGCCAAACATCTTGTCTGTAATTATTTCCAAAATATTTCTAAACAGATACCATATGCTTTACAACAGACTTAAAAAATAGTGAGATTCATTGGCTGTAATATGGCTTATCCGATTGGCCATAAACCACTGAAGCTTTTCCTACAGCCAATCTATCGATGTTTTTGCTTTTTTATTTTATAGCCAAAAGTCTAATGAGGTAGAAAGGACAAAAAGTAGACCTAACAAGTTAAATAATATGGCCTTCGAAAGATGGTTTTTGTAACAAACCTTTGATGTACTCGAGTATTTTTTAATTATTTTAAAATATTTTAATTATTAAAATTATTAATATAAAGCTTTATAATATACTAAATTATTGTAATAAACATATATGTAATCTTTCATTTACTAAATAATACAACACTGTTTTAAGTACTTTTATTAGTTTCTGCCAGTTTCTCCCACTTTCTGCCGGTTAAAACCAGTTCTGCCACTGGCATGGCAAAAACTAGTTTCTGCCGGCAGAAAGCCAACCCTGGTTTTAAAACATTACTGTGAAACTTTTGAAAGTACACTCGCACCAGAATCCCGAAAATCAAATTTTTAAACAAAGGCTTGTAGCGTTCAAGCCCTCCCTATATATATATAAACTCTGTTCCTTCAAATGAAAATCCTGTTAGTATGATGTAGGTTTTCACTGCATTGCAAACTATGCATCGTTTTGTGACAAGAGACAGATTCTGTAACTTTTTTGGAAACTGGACAAATTTGACAATTATTGACAGCATTGTGCTGACAGAAAGCAAAAACAACCTACAATTACTAAATGTTTTAAGTATACTACTACAATTTATATACTGTGCCATGGACATTTTTTAAGCTGGAACAAATAAATATTAACTACATAATATGTCCATACAATAAAACAAGGATTTTTGTATCATTCACCATATAATATCCACATTAAATGCATGTACTAACGCTTATTACAAAATGTGTGTTCTATAATAAAATACTGATAAAATATAATAAAATACAATAACACATAATAGCAAAATGTGTATATGGTAACCAGAGATGGGATAAATAACTGAGCAATATAAACTCTGGCCCTTTATAAATAATACGAATTACTATTAACACAAATAGATTTTCTGTTCGCTTCGGTGTTCGTCTGATTTAGGTTTGACTGTATTTCGGTGTTCTCAGCTTTAGAACCCACTTGCAACTACCATTCTCCTCAGAATTTTTCCACGACAAAATACTTATTCATGAACATTGTTTCTTTATGGTTTTATGGCTAAAGGACTACAATGGTCATGCTGCACCGGGACCTACTGTTTTCCGAGGAATCTGAACCTCTTAAGGCCTAGGGAACCAAACCCAGGTTTACAGTGAGCAGTGCGATCTTTATGAGATCTCTGAGTAAGCGTTCTTTGCACTGTTGGGAGTCGAACCTGGATTAACGGCGCACTAGGAGAACATACCACAGGGCCTTGTTCATGAACAATGCTTATAAAAACTAAAATTTCAGGAGAATCTCCTGCAGCCCAGTATAATTGATAACATGGCCCAGCAGTCGAGAAACACTAGCCCAAGAAACCAAACCCTGGACTACAGCGAGCAGTTAGTAAGTTTTTTTTTAGCACCATTAGAAGTCAAACACAGGATAATGGCACGTTAGATGAACACGTTACCACTGTGCACAGCCGATGAGAGGAGGGGATAGAGGGGCTGCAGCCTGGGACCCTGGATGAAGTCTAAGGACCTGCATTGGCAAGGACCTACACTAAGGGGCCCTGCCAGACAAGTTTCACTAGTCGTAAGGCCTGAAAAATTGTTCTCTAAATCCAGATTAATAAGATTTTGTACATTTTTAATGTACAGATTTTTATTTATCCTTTATTAGCCTGTCTCTATTGTTAACAAAAAAAAAAAAATGGTAATTTATGTTAGTTCCTTCAGAAATGATTTTGTAAAACGAAGTAATAAAAAAAAAATTCTTATTTCATACTTTTTGTTCATTTGGGGCTTCAACCCCCTTCCCCCCCCCCCCCAAAAATATCCATGCAACTGCCCAGGGATGGAGTCATGGGGGAGCACGTCGAAGCAAGCCTCGGGTCCTGCTTGGCTCTCGGCACTCCTGCCACTGCGTCATCTCAGTTTTGAAATCCTGTGTACTGACCCTAGTACGAACTGCATCCCCCTACATACAGGGTGGTTATAATTAAAGTTGACCTATTTAGAGCATCCTGGATCTTGAACTGTTCAGTGGACACCAAAATTGGTATATAGACTATCCAAAGGATGCGGAAAAGGAGAGTCTGCGAAAACAATTTTACTTGAAAAACGTCCACTAGGGATGTGCTTTTTAGAACAATACTTCAAAAGCGACCTATGAAATGACCAACACGCAATACAAATGACATTTTTAACATTTAGTAACACTTATTGCATCGAAACATTTTAAATGAATATTGTGTGAATAATAATATGCAGGCATGCAATGGGGAAAAGAAATTTGTTAATCGTGTACAGGACGATGTAATGGATGTTCCTCAATGTGGCAGTCATCATTTACTTGTAACAATTCAAGCCGATGCACAATGTGTTCAACAGCGCATCGCAACTAATCCTCTGTGATGCTTCGCACATGCAGCGTGGTGGAATTCTTGGATTCTGCTAACATAGCAACACTTCCACAATAAACCAAATTCTTTAAATGACCCCACAACTAGAAGTTGCATGGAGTGAGGTCCAGTGAATGTGTGCCAGTGATTAGTAAACGAACTGATAATGCACTTATCGGTGAAATGCTGGAGCAAAAACACTGACTATGCAACATGTGGATGTACCATCTTGCATGAAAATTGTAAATGTAATTAATGCACTGCAGCTTCTATAGTTGCGGCAAAACAAACGTTTGGAGCAACTCACGGTACCTAATGGACGTTACAGAACATTTGACAGGGCCTTTACAAGTGAACGATAGGGACCATATTGAGTGACCTTCATTACATCATTCTGTACACAATTAACAGCTGCTTGCTTGCTGCATTTCTTCATGCTCTAGTATGAAAATCCCTTTTCCATAGTACGCCTGCAATGCCGGTGTGCTGTTATTGCTCGCACAACGTTCATTTGAAATGTTTCGATGCAATAAATGTTACTAAACATTAAAAATGTCATTTGTCTTGCGTGTTGGTCATTTCATGGGTTGCTTTTGCAGTATTGCGCTACAAAGTACCCCATAGTGGACATTTTTCAAGTGGTTTGGGTTTGTTTTTTCCAAATTCCTTTTCCGCATCCTTTGGATAGTCTATATCCCAATTTTGATGAAAATCCGCAGTTAAATGAACACGGAAAAAATGAATAGTTGGTTGAATAGGTGCTCTAAATACGCAAAGTTTAATTATTACCACCCTGTACATTTAACTGCTATACTTTAAACGTATTCTAATCACCTAATACAATAAAATTTCTATACATCATATTCCTTTCAAGACAAATCGTGATATTTTTCACATAATGATGCATTTCACAGACTTCAAGCCTGAACATAAACACTTCCATGATGAATCATTATCTGAATTTGCTGTGTAGTATATACACATATGCAAGAAAAGTTACTAGTCCCATAGCCGTCCCGTCCTCTGCCAAGAATATCAGCTCGCAACAGAGCACCATTGCAAAGCAGCCTGGCAAGCAGTCACTCGTTAGGAGGATGACACTAGTCTCACCTTAGAACAAGGATTCGGCTATGACGACCAAGGTTCGGAACTTTCATTAAACTGTAAGTCCAGCTTGCCAATGTAGTAGGCTTAAGGCCAATTCCTCTCTCTATTTGTTTCAACATACTATGTGATAATAGAGACCTCTATCCTGCGATTGAAAATGGTTGTTTATGACGATATATATGCATGTGTGTGTATGTCTGTGCATATTTACGTAATGGGATTCCTATTCATGTTCACTCATGAAGAATGAATTGATTAGAAAGTGTGTTTCTAAATGACTACAAAATTTGTGTTAACATATAAGGAAACTGTCATAAAAGATAATATGGCATGAAAGACAATAGAACCATTATCCGAACTTTAAATTATCAGAATTGCTCTACAGTGATAATGGTTACAAAGAGATAATATCAACATGTATTTTAGAAGAGTAACTGATTAATTACATATTTTGATAAAGAGAAAAATGAATACGATGGTTTTTCTCAGACTTATCTTACTTCATCTAAATTGCTCATTTCTTCATACTGATATTTGGTTATATGAAGTTTTGATTATAGGACTCAACTGCAGGCCCAGTTACTTCTGATAACTGATGCTCTGTCTAGAGTCTAGCACCAGCAGGTCGAACAAGGATCAATGTCGTAACAAAGATGTGGTAATCAAGGCGGTAGCCTCAGGTTAAAAACTGAAAGGGGTGCCAATTGGGGACCATAATACATGAAAGTGTATTATGATTCTAGACACATATTCCATGTGTTAGAATTATAAAAGAATTTACAATAATTTAAAGCAGCCATGCAAATATTTTTTCAAATCTTACAGGCCCGCAAAAAATACTGCTGGCCCGACATTACAAAAGTCTCTTACCTTAAATAATCAAAAGATAGAATTTAGTTTCGCAGATGCCTTGAAGCTGTCGCAAACCAATTATTAAACGGTTGGGATAAGGTCAAAATCAGTCACACTTACACCGTTTTTAACAACAGTCATTAAGCTATTCGTTATTTTGAATGTTAATCGAGATCGGTGACTGCATTTAATTCAGTTCATTGTGCTGAAACCCCTTTCACAACTTGCTGTCAATACTGGTATACACGACACAAATAAGAAGTGAGGAAGTTTTGAATCTACTTGGTTAGCTGATAGTATTACGAAATAAAGACTGGAATGGCAAATCTTTAATGACTTGTTTGAAATCAAACCACTCATCTAATACTGAATCCTCTGAGAATTGGGGAAGGAAAATGTTCAGCTAAACTTAAAATTTCTCGGTTTCCAAATTCCGCCAATTTTCTTCCCTTGGGCCATCCTGCCGTATCAAATTGATGATGTCATGATACATGTCAGAAAAGGGAGAAGGAAAAGGAGAAAGGATGGTGAGAGAAGGGGGAAGGAAGGGGAGGGAAAGAGAAAGTCACAGAGTTTATATGGCAGCACCGGCACGAAAATAGACCAGAAAATGTGTTTCTCACCACAAAAACCACACACATCCGACAAAAAAGAGCAATAAAGGTTAGTACCTCCTTTGTTTAACTTCATTGAATCGAAACGTCCATGTTGTTAACATAGGCATACATGGTGGCAAGTCACTGTTGCCATATGTGTTAGAAACACTTAGCACTAAAAAGCACTGGGGAATGTGCTGGGTACTAGCATCCAATACTTCATGTCATCCCACAAAATTACACTCATAACATTTTCTACAGGTCAATAACAACTGTTGTATTTTCATGGACCAAGGGCAACAATGATCATTCTGCGCCAAATGATAATTAAATGTAACAAGGACATAAGCAAGAAAATCTTTAGAATTGAATCGGAAGAGTGCATTCTTTGATTAGATGGCTAATAGCCAACATGTAGTTTTATTACATGCAGTGACGTAAGAAAGGGAGGGACTCAAGCCCCCATCACAATCTCCTTCAAAGCTACTCAAGTCCCTCCCCATGAATTTTGAATTGCTACATTACTGCATAGACGTTCTCATGTTAAGGACTCCAGGACAACTATGCAATTAAAGAAACTAATACTTCGCATAGCAGTGACATAGCTTGACTTCAAAAGTGGCCCTATACAATTGTTCAACATCCCCCTTCAGAGTAAAAGAGTGCTAATTCATGCATATGTCATTATCACCATGATATAAATATGAATTTTTACTTTTTATTCAATGGGGAGATAATGAACATTTATGGGTGCCCACACGAGTACTTCTAGGGGTGGGGACGGAGGAGGGCTGAGAAAAATTACCTCCTTCTCAAAGCTGTCGAAAATTTTAGTGAATGTACAAGATACCAAAACGCTACGAAAATAATTGATACTGCTTGAAAAATGAGCTAAAAAGTACCTTATTTTAAAATGTGACAAACTTTTGAAAGTAAATGCATAGCAGGTTCAGGCAAATCAAATTTTTAAACGGCTAGGGAGGGCTTGAGGCCCCCCCCCTCTTTGTCCCCCCATATGGGCACCCATGTGACCATTTGGAGACTGCCCATTTTTTTAAGTCACACTACACCACTATACTCCTGTTCAACTTAACCTGACAGTGGAGGAAAGGCTATGCCTTGTAACCTTCCGCCCTTACAAAATAGTTCGTCAGTTAAGTACTGCATTTTTGTGTTAAATTCATCGTCAAATGCAAACAACATGTTTATATAATTAATCTAGAATTTTATATATAATGTGTACCCAGTAATATTACATTTCGTCTTTATTTAGGGAAAGATGTGTTTATTACATCATCGCTTTGATATCCAATAGGGTCAAAGCATGTTTTGGCACAATTTGCAGAAAGTGAATGTTGCAGCAAACCTTCCCCCACCCCAGAACTGGAGGACTATTCATTCTCTGTTCTTTCTTACGGACTTCGCATTTTCGCATGAACGTAATAATGGCTACTGCTCCTATATCGAATAATGATTCTTTTACATTTCAACCGCATAAGGCTGGAAAACCACTTGGAAGTTCCACTAAGGTTATTGACATGAATGTTTTTTTTCAAAATACGTGAAGATTACCCAAAAAATCTGAGAATGATGTCATAGCGATTGTCGACTTGGCCCATATAATTCTACGCCTATGATCGATAGAGTCGCACAGCATGCTTGGAGGAATTGCGTCGATCACGTGATGAAAACTGAAACTCAAATGTGGGAATTGGATGCCCTTACGGAAAATATTGTCGAATCTGTAATTTTTGCAATTGGCGGCTCCTACACTTCAGACAATAACCTTAGAGGTAGAATATTTTTGATTAAAAAAAACACACAAAGGCCTCTTCCAAGGCTGTAAAATGAAAATAGCAGAAATAATAAATATTATCCCCTTACTCCACATACACAACGCATGCCTAGGGCCGTTTTCTATGGCGTAGCTTATAGAGGGAGAGACAACTTCCACTTCTTACGTTTCTTCCACAAATTACGTCCGCAAATTTTCACACATTTTTAATTTTTATAAATTTGTTTTTTTAATAAAAAACGTAATTATCACAGGATTGTAATGATTAAAGTAACTATTTTAAAAATATTTTAGGTGTTCTTATTAATGTTAGTTTTCAACATCAACGCACTAAATATCGAAGATTCGTTATAAAGTACGAGGAAATAATGTCAAAAAACAGTTTAAAACAAAAGTGCCCAAAATTAATCAGAAACTTAAAAAATTACTTTAAAAATGTCTATGTACGAATCTGAGAAACACTGACACATCCAGGTGATAGGCCATTTAAAAAAAATTACACAAAACATCCACCATACAATGGTATTTATCCTAAACGACAAAGATCAAGGAAATTACCCAAACCGATCTTAAACCCAGTATTTAAATTTGATTTTGCCGATCTAATGATCAAATCGGCGATTGCTGTGGAAGTCGGCACATGACTTGCAAATTTTCGGCATCCCCCAAAACTGAAAGAATGAGACAAAACGCACACCTTTAAACTTTAGATTTCTCTTGAAATTCAAAAAACGTGGTCACAAAATATATTAATTGTGTAGCGTGTCTTCAAAATTGGGTGATCTCCAATTGTTCACCATCTCCCCTCCCCCTCGAATCATTCATCATATGTGAATAATTGTGTTTTTTTCCATTCAAGGTGGTTGGTGAACACTTGAAGATCCCCCACTTTTGAAGCGACACTACACCACTGAGCATATTACAAGAACATGTGCAACAACGGTACTCGGGTCGAGTTAGGGTTAAAAACCACGACTTTCCTTACCGGCGTGACGCTGGAATCCTTTTCAAATTTAGCCCAAATGGAACCGTCTTGAAGACCGGCGATCGCAGCTAACCTACAGGAAACTTGGGCACAAATTTGATTGTCGACGTATGCTTGCCACGACATTTTTAAGCTAAAAATTTCTTAACAACCCTCCAAGAAATGGAACTTTAAAAGGAAGATAATGCACCGCCCAGTAGCAACCGCACTCAACAAAGCCCAGACGGAAAAGTCCTATTCGGCGAAGTAGACGCGCTACAACAACCAACCAGCTAGAAGTCGCGGTCAGAAAAGAAGGCTGAACAACAACGGTGCTTATGGCGATCACAATCTGAGCAAAGAGACCCGCCCCTTGCAATTTTGAGTCTGTAAAAAGAATTCGATAAATTTGATCGCTGTTCACTAAAGTGCTGATGCTATCGCTTTCAAAGCTGTCAATATGGAAATGTCATGGGATATGAAGCCTGTACAAAATATGACTCATCGTATAGAAAATAGAAAGGAAAAAATTTTATGATGGTGTAAATGTTTTGCTTTTCCTTTCCAGACGTAATAATCAAACACAAATGTCTTGAAACGAAATTTTCCAGAACTTTTTTTTTTTTAACATTCCTTGAAATTAAGGGCAATCTGAACAATCAACGAAGTATTAATTCTGTCAATGAATATAATTATAGTACGTATGTTGATCTAATGTTTTAATGCGGCGCAAAATAAGTGAGAATATTGTAAATTAAATTACTTAAGATTTATTTTTGGTTTAAATCAGTGTTCCGCAAGTTAACGTAATCTAACGAAAACAACATGTAATGGATTTAATAATTCTTAGGTAAACTTTCCCCAACACCTAATATTTGCTAAGAGAACTACTAGGGTAAAAACAGCGCCGTGTTAAGGTTTTTATAGAGCCTAGGCTGAAAAGATAGCATGAGCCCCTAAAGAGTATGGCCCTCGTGATATTTAGTTAGTAAATCATGAGTTGTTTTTTATAGTTCAGTATTCAACAATATCAAATAATAAACTTTTTTGAGACATTTGTAAACAAGGTTAAAAAAAAAGCGCTAAAACTTAAGTAACATCAGCTCCTTCAAGACCCTTGCGACGATACAAATTTGAGGTGGGGGCGCTACTTGGTTTAAACTTAAATCTAGCATAAGGTAATAAGGTTTTAAAAAATTAGACTAGATTATATCAACAACTAATGGCCAATTGATGGAATGATTGCACTTGTACCATAGGCGTAGAGTTGATATGTAAATTGAGCCCCACCGAAAATCTGAAATAAATTGCGATATTACATATACTCTAATGCAGTGGTATTCAAACTATCGGTCGCGACACCAAATGCAGTCGCAAAAAATTACCTTGGGGTCGCAAGGTGAATGAAAAAATTGTAAATAAATTTAGTTAAATACAAATACATCATTGATAGAGTTTTGAGAAAAAATATTAGTTTTCGAAATGTGAAATTTTATTAAATTCTAGGGAGATGGCTATATTTTTGGAACAACGACTTTTCAAAGAGATAGACTTATGTGTGTGCTTATGCGTGTGGCCGATCCCACATGTGAGCTCTTCCACTCACACCTCTCCCATTAAAGTTTTTGCATCCTTGTGCAAATTTTATTTTGGCGGCCAACATTTCTGTTATGATCATAAACTGTGAGCACAGTTAAGCAGTTACAAATATTGTACTCAAATTTCAGAAAAAAAAAAACCAATGAGTTCATGTAATACTAAGTGGCGTAGAATCACCTCAAAAGTGGGCTATCTTCACGGGTTCACCATACCCCCCCCCACCTCGAATAAAAAGTCCTTATTCATACATGTATCATCGCCATTTCATCAATATGATGATATACATACGGGGTGATTCAAAAGTCAGTCCCCCCACTGTTAATTTTTTGGTGGGTTCAGGCAGATAAACGTCCTTTTGGGAAAGTTGCTTGTTGAAAAGGAAATAATTTTTGTTCTGTGTCGCGACTCACCCTCAGCACCAGGGGGCGCCCCACGGGGGCCAACTCCAAAATTTCAAATGGCAAATACGAACGAGTAATACCTTCTTTTGAAGGTCTCGTTGAGAAAAAAATGATGACATTTACAGTATGGCGCTATGACACCCATAGCACCAACGACGTGTCCGCAAAGTTCAAAATCGACCTTTATTCTCCTGGCTTTTGCTCACGCTACTAAGGTCGTAGGCAAATAACGAAAATTGTAGAATGTAAAGCAATGTGTGTTCTATCAGTAACAATTTTAAATTTCGTATTAATCCAATATGTAAAGTTTCAAGGATCGTTTAAAAATATCAATATTTTAATCCTCAAAAACTCAAATAAAAACACTTCTATAGCAACAATAGTTGTTTGAAATAAAAATATTTCCATAGTAACAATAGTTGTTTGAAATCACACACGCATCCTCACAAAAAGTATTCCCTTCTATACGAACACACTTCGAAAAAATGGGTCGTCCATTCAGTCACCGAACGGATGTCATTCTCTTTCAACATAACAAGTTTCCAAGAAGGATTGGTCGTCGTGGGTTCGTGGAATGGCCACCTCGTAGCCCAGTTATGATATTCTTGGATTTTTTCCTTTAGGGTCATTTGAAATCAATAGGTTACGAACCGCCACCTGAAAATATAAATGTGCTGCGCCAAAGAATATGGGATGAGTGACTTAAAATTACTCCACGCACTTTTCAAAAAGTCAGAGAAAGCTTTGAGGCCCGGCTTTATATCTACCAAGAAGTGTAAGGCCTTCAATTTGAACATCTACTTCATTAAAAGGTAACTTCTTTTCTTACTTTTTTTATATTTCTTTTATTTTTTAATATTTTATTGTTTTCTTTTTTAATATTTTTATTTGAGTTCTTAAGGGTTAGAATATTGATATTTTAAGCGATCCTTAAATCGCTAATCGCCTTGAATCGAAATCTAAAATTTTTCCTGAGAGAACCTACATTGCTTTACATTCTACAGTTTTCGTCATTTGCCTATGACCTTAGTAGCGTGAGCAAAAGCCAGGAGAATAAAGATCGATTTTGAACTTTGCAGACACGTCGTGGGTGCTATGGGCATCCTACCGCCATACTGTAAACGTCGTTATTTTTTTTCTCAACGAGACCTTCAAAACAAGGTATTACTCGATGGGGTTGCCATTTGAAATTTTCCAGTTGCCCCCTAGTGCTGCTGGTGAGTCGCAACACAGGACAAAAGTTAGTTCCTTTTCAACAAGGAACTTTCCCGAAACGACGTTTATCTGCCTGAACCCACAAAAAAAAAATTAACGGGGGACTGACTTTTGAATCACCCCGTATGAAATGTGACTTTTTTACTGGAGAAGGGGGAGGTGGGCATGATGAAGACTTGGAGATGTCCCATTTTAGAAGTAACGCTACACCACTGGTAATACTATATGTCAGTCATGAACAAATATCGATATAAAATTGAAACACAGCATAAATTGCGGCACCAAAAATCAGTATAGTAAATTATCGGCGAAACGACCCTGTCGGCCTAATGATCTGTCGACAGTCAGTGAAGTGATTGTCGCCGAAATGAACCGGACCCTACCGAAACTCCATTTGGAAATGTGGAAACAGGAACATTACACTGTTGAAGTTTACAATTAATGAAGGGCGAAGACTTGCAAGTACCATTTTATAGAGTGATACACAACGAAAAGTTTGAATTGAAACGAAGGTGGAGCATTAGTGTCAGAGAGAGCCAAAATTTGAGTATGACGGAACAATACAGTTATGGAACAAATGGGCTTTATTTGGAAAAGTTCGACAGTTCCAGGCAAGGATGCCTGGGACAAGATCTGATGAAGTGTTGAACACGACCCAAAAACAAAGGCGACCAAACAAAAAGATTAACCAAAGGCACTAAGAGCCTTAAGAAGAGAAGGAAATTCTTTTGGAATCCCAGGAACTCGGAGAAGAAATTGTGCAATGGAAATGATGAGGAGGAAAGAAAGATCTTTGTGTTCGGCATCACCGTAACAGACATTGGAGCTTCAAAGCAAGCATTGGATAACGCAGGAAAAGGTTTCAGAAACGGCAAGTTTTCGGTAACTTGGTGATTGGAGGCAGAATCATCAGAGACTTTAGGGTGAGGCACAGACGAGTTCGCATTTGCAGAAACGGTGGAAGCCGTTTCAGCTTTCTTGTTTGACTTCTTATTTTTCTTGTGTCTTTTATGCTTAGGTTTCGAAAAGGTAGGAGGGATGTTTCTTCCGGTGTTGCAAAGAGAAGCAAAGCTTGAGTAAAGAGTTCGCCAGCTGTAGATGGTACCGAGGGAAGGATGCCCATAGGAGTGACAGCAGTCGGGTTTAAGTGAGGTGATTCTTTCTGAGTGGTATCGCGTGATATAGGTGATGCATTTCGGAGATTGAAGACCAGGTTGAGCAAAACAATTTCGTTTTCTTTCTTTCTTCAAGTTTAGACAGCCTCGTTGGACATGTATGGAAGTTAACAGAATGGAATTGGAAACAGTTCACACATTTCACTATGTTAGAGGAACATGAAAGTGCTCTATGGTTTTGACCACATTTTTGGCAACGTAAATTGCTTCGGCAGTTAAAGAAAGATTAGGATCACGATGACCAAAACGATGACATTTTGAACATTGAAATGGTGAGGTAATATAAGGAAAAACTTCAAAAGAACGAAATCCAATACGAACTTCAAGTGGCATAGGTTGACAAGAAAAGGTGACACCACCTTGTTCAACGGAATAGTGGAGCCTTCAGAAGAGGGTCGAATGAAACGGACGGCGGATCGATTTAACTCCACCTTCTCGAAAATCTTCCAAAAAGGTTTAGTCAGGAATGGAAGTTTCGACTACTTTTATTAGGCTCTTCGGTTTAGAAAATTTGGAATGAATTGAGGCTCCAATTAGAGAGACCACCAGAGATTTCATGAACAGTGATGAGACAGACCGCTGCAAAACGTGAATGAACTTTGACGACGAGTTCATTTGGGCCAGTATATCTGGAGTTTATATCGGTTCCACAATTACGCTCGATTTTTGCGTCAATAAGGTTGGGATTAATGGCGTTAATATTTCTTTGCACCATTAACTGTTTTGAATGTGACCGGAACAGACTGCTTCAATAGTTGAATTGTGATGCGATGAGGAAGTCGGGCGCAATGATCGTTTACGACGATTAATCGTTTGGAAATCGCCATTATCTCGTGATTGAGCTGCCCTGCTATCATGGACATGACGAGATACCATTAGCAAAAAAAGACGTGTTAGAGGAAATGTTACCAACAGCACTAAAATACTGGTTGGGGAGTAGAAGGATTTGAACCATAATCCATATTTGACTGCAAAGGATCATCCATGAAAACGAAGTTTTCACTAGGAACCGATGAGGAAAAATTCTCCGAGGATGAAGAAGTTTTGGAAAAGAAATAACCTGGCTTCAAAGCTAAATTAACTTTCCAAGATGGAGAATGAGTGACGTGGCAAAGCACAGTAGCAGCATTATTCCTAGAAACGTGGCTATCCGAATTTGATGCAACTCGGACAATGATTGGCTCATTGCCTTTCGGGTAATGGCGAAGATCGCTAACAATTTCAATTTTACATGTATAGTAATGTATCAACATCCATGATATGTGCTTGCCCCCACATTTTTTAATTAATTTATTCATTTTTTTTTTTTTTTTTTAATTCTACGCCTATATCACCTTGGGAAATGGGGTTGAAACTTTGCCCCATCGTCACAATCAATTCATGATAGCAATCTGGCCTTCTGTACAAAAATCCAGTAAGTGTCTTGGGTTTTCATGGTCCGCAATTTTTATCAGGGCGTTGTAAAAATAATTTTGCTTAATAGTAACACTAAAGTACAAAAATAATGAAGTAACAATTCTTTGAATAAATAAATATAAAAAATATAAAAACGCCATGTGACATGTATTTGAAACGTGTATGTACGAGACAGTGACGTACTGATAAGCCCCGCAGCCCTCGCAAGAGAAGCCCTTTTTTGTCGTCGTTTATTTTCCATAAAATTTATGATTAAAAAAATAATATTATTATATTTTTTAGTTAATAAGGATTTTTTTTAATCTTTAGGTAAAAAATAAAATAAAATGAACGGTTTCCAACTGTGGCAAACTCATTACGCGTATTTACTTTAGCTGTTTTTATTGCCTTTAAAATTGAACTCAACATCCGAAAATTATGAAGTCTGGACGAGTTTTGAAGCTATAGTATACGCTTTGCATCAGAACCCTACTTCGTGAAACGGTGACTAATAGACATGTGTTCTGTTTAAAATATTGGAATGCGTCGCCGGTTAATTTCGTACAGAAGATGCAACGAAAGAGAGAGAGAGAGTTGTAATAATATATATATATATATATATATATATTAATATTACCCTATGGTCCCTTCAGAATAAAGCTAAACTTTCAGAATTTCATTCACTCGAAAGCAAAAGGTGAATAAATAAAATAATGAGCTGGAAAAGGCATTCTAAATGGTCCATTTGAAAATGTTTTGCTTTGTGAGATTTTTGACACAAAATTTTTTCAAACTATATATGATTTTCTTGCTTTTGTTGTCAAGAGATGGCAATATATTATCTCCATTTGGTGCCGATAGATGGCAGTATCGTTTGATGTTACTTTATTTGATAATAATATACATTATTCAATTTATTATTATTTAATGATACTAATGTCTAATTATGTGAAATTTATCAATGCACGTTTATCATAGATATGTTTGTTCATAAAAACTTACTAATATATACATAAGTGTAGCCAGAAAGTGCGTAAGGTACTGGTAAGGTAAACTGGTAGTTCGCGAGACGGGTTCATTATTTAAAAAAAATAATTGAAAACAAAAATGTTTACAAAAATTTTATTATTAAATATTAAAATTAAATATAAAAATGAAATTGATGGTATATTTGTAGTATTTTACAATCTGACGGAACTTCAGAAAACGGTTCGTATTAAAAGTAATTCATCTTAAGCGTGTTCGTCTTAACGAGGTTCTATTGTATTAACACCACCGACTAGACTACTACATAGTAATCTAGTTGGCCGTGGTATTATCATTAGATCTTGGGGTTGTTTTTTTTCATTTATTATTTTTTTTTTTTTTTGACTAAGGACGGTTTTACAAACACATTCTCCCACAAAAAAAAACAAAAAAAACCGGCTCCCTTTTTTGTCTTGCAGTCAACTCGAGAAAAATTTTCAAAGAGGTCCGCGGATACAATTGAAATAAAAAAGTGGTCCGCGGCTTAAATTGAGTTGGGAACCACTGGCTTATAGAATCAACGAGGAGGGGTTACAGAGCTACAAATCGTATATTCCTATGTTAAATATACAAAATTTCATTGCAATGTGGGGTTACAACCCCCAAAACCACCCCCGGCTAGGCCTATGAATATATAGGATTCCTCATTATCCGCGGCTCCGGGCTCCCTCTTTGTTCTGTAAAGCGCGGATACGGCTGTTCTATGGTACAGATTAAAAATTGGAACAGACTCCGTAGCCGGCAACGTCTGACTGAATCGTAACCGGCAGTCGATAATTGCTAATGGACTTATTAGCAAATTTATTTTGACGTTACAGGGTTACAAGATACTTTGTTGGCGATGTTTTCGCTTCTGCTCTTTGATCAATAACAGAATGAATGTTTTCTGATGTTAAATTATTGAAATATTCTTAAATTATTTTATATACAAATTATTTTATTGAAAGAACAAATAAATATGAACTCTCATTACGTGTGACATTCGTCGACTAAGAAAAAGCTTTGACTTTATCAAAACATCAAATCATGAAATGGTCCCACTACTTAGTAAAGTGTCTGCCGTTTTTAAAAACCGGAACGACGGAAACAAACACAACTGTTCACTACAGAACAATACTTACACCAATTCCGGATCTAAGAATCAAAAGGCGCCAAACAAATGTGATTCTTGTAAGCGGGGGATCACTGTACCACAGAAATGCAAAAATTGAATGTGACGCCAAATACACAGACACCTTACACTTCGTTTTTTTCAAGTCTATGAGCATGCGCAGTTATTGATTGCCGGCTATGGAGTCGCACCCTAAAATGCTAACAATTTCCACCGCATTAGGCAACTCCCGTCGCCTGTGTGTCTCCTGTGTGCGTTGAATGACGACTTTACGTGAACGTGCATCTATGAATGCCGTGTTGATCGGCAATCCATCTCCCCCTCAGCCGCCTCGGCGGCTGATTACGCTGTTCAAGCGTCCTGTCTGGGATTACAGCGCCGCCCCCGGCGGCCACCCTTCCCAATGAAACCCTTGCACAATCCTCCTCCTCCTCCAAATGCTAACAATTAGTTTATAGTTTGTTTGTTTGTTTGGCTTTTTTATGGCGCAAGAGCATCTGGGCTATACTGCGCCAATCTAACAGTTAGTATTTAATCTGTGGTTCTATGGTAAATCCAGCTTTACATATTTTTCTAAGCTAGTTTTCATAAACTTTGTAGACAAAAGATAAAAGGAAAAGAAATGTTTCACTAAAACTGAGGGAAAAAAATAAAAAAAAAAAAATAAGCCAACGCTATTCAATGCATAAAAAAATGCATTATAAGCTAATTTAAACGGCTACGAAAGCGATTGATTGATTGTTTGGCTTTTTTATGGCGCAAGAGCATCTGGGCTCTTGCGCCAGCTACGAAAGCGAGGAACGGCAAATAGCATTACGACGAGGATGTCGTGATGTGTTTTATTAAAAGTGCTAGCATGATGTGTTATGTTAAGGTAGGAATGTCATTGTTTAAAGATTTGTTGGCACATACATAATACATTTGTAATTGAAATAAAACTCGTATTTTCGAAAGTTCGATTAAAATTTTATTCTATGTGGCGCCATCTATGAACAAATATTTAAACTATAAGATTTTCCATGCCATCTGATAGTTTTTTAACTGATTTTTACAAAAATCCACTGGGGAATCCGAGGTTATGTTATGGAAAATAAAATGAAAAATACCGGACAGTTGGTTAAAATCAAGAATCGGAAACAATGCGCCCCCACTGAAAGATTTCTGGGTGACAAGGAATCGATTGGGATCTGTCATTTATGTAAGAAACATCGCATACTTAATTGTTATGGTACTTTCATTAAAACGCTGCAATCGTCATTTAAAAAAAAAAAAAAAGTCCATAGTTATGGTTAGTATATTTTATCGAGGTT
>QLNU02014802.1:79087882-79101581 GCA_006491805.2 Dysdera silvatica | reverse complement strand
AAATTATAAGAAGAGTAATACTAATTATTTTTGATATCATCGTAATTTTGAGTTCCACTGAACCAAATTTTTCCAAAAATAAAGCAAGGTTGGAGTTAAATCAGCAGCCTTCCAGTTGAAATCAAGAACAAGGTATGTTGTCCTTTGCTACCAAAGCCATGGAAGTGGTGTTCCTCTTTACGTATAAATAGTCGAAGGAAAAAAAACCTCTAAATATAGAAAGTGCGTGGAATGTGGAAGGATTAAATAATTCGAATTATTTTTGACATCACCAGTGGTAATTCACCACAATTTTGAGTTCCACTCATTGGCGTACGCAAGGTGGGGGTCCGACACCACTCCATGAGGAAAATATTAACATTAGATGTATGGGAGGCAAGTGACGATATAAGGGGCGAAAAATTACTTCAACCCCGCCTAATCTGAGAGGCAGCGAGAGCCTATGGTAGTCATGCTATGAAGTAATAAATAATGTATTTTTATACCTGTCGGGCTGAAACAGCGATATGCTTGGAATTATCTTCTTCATAAAATGTCCAAACAAGCAAACATACCTAGCCGGGGCTTGGTGATCTTCTTTCCTGCACTTTTTTTTTTAAATTATTACTCTTAAGCTAGATAAAACACTAAAAAGTTGTCTTTTGTGTGTTTCGTGCTGCCATCTCGTGGTGTTTAAAAGGCTTAAAATAGGGATAAATTTGTGCTCGGTACTTTTGCACTTTGCACGTACTATGTATGTCCTACAGTTTTTTAGAAAAATCACTACAATACTAAAAAAAGTCAACTTCTTGGCAAGGTGTGTTATTTTTTTGACTCAGTTAAAAAAAAAATGAAAATTCAGTCTAGGTTTAGACCAGATTATCTTCAATAAAATTAAGGCATACTAACACCAGCAGATGTATCTTCGCAAACATGTCTTTCAAAAGTTAGCAGAGTCCCTTTCACAATGTCTTCAATAACTGAAATATGACTGCGACTTTGCGAGTGATTTATCAATTGACCAAGTCTACGATTAACACGTCCAATGTTATTTTTACAATAGCAACAAAAAACTTCATTTTTAGAATTTATGTCTTCACGCCACTGTTCTAATAAATGTCCATTTGAATCTCTTTGCTTTACTCAGTCTTTGTTAAAAGATGCCCGTTGTTTTACCATAATGAAAAAAATCCTTTTTTGCTGCTCAGCAAACAATACTGTTCAGGTGTACAGCATGCTCAGACCTAAAAAAAAAAGGAAAACTTAACAGAAATTGCTTGATTAAAAACATCCAATTAAAAGATGACGCTGATTTTTCTTTGAACACTTGAAATTCAGTTCTTATGCCTTTAATAATTGTTTACCTACTGAAAATGGTCAAAACATACATGCCAACTTCTAGAAGTAAACAATCTGTAGTCAACCGCGATGCATCGTCAACGGCAAATAAATTCTTCTCGCTTGTTTACTGTTCGTATTTATTAATGTTTAAATATGCACAAAAATTTAAATGAATAAGTACTAAGAGAAGTAATTGTTTAATTTTTTTTTAAATTAAAAAACATTAAGGATTTTAGACGAAATCTCCGAAAATCCCAAGAAGTTGTTTTCCGATAGAAAGCTTTCGATATAATTCAGAAGGATTGACATCATGTCAAAAGTAGGACATTTCCTATTAAAATGTAGGAATGGTAAGACTGCTATGACCCCTGCAATTTAGTTAATTAACCTGTTAACCGGGGAATAAAATTTTGTGAAACTCGTTTCACACTGGGGACTTTTTTTCACAGTGATAAGTAATGTCATCACACCATCACGCTAGGATTAAATATATAAGAACTACATAAAACGTAATGCGTTCAACATAATACGGTTAATTTTAATGACGAAAAATGTCGTCATTCGCATTTTGGTAGTCTTCCAGGCATGACGAAAAATTTCGTCATACCCGGTTAACAGGTTTTAAGTGTTGCAGTTTAGCTTGAACTAACAATGAATATAAAAAACTTGAGTGTTCATCATTGATTCGTCAGGAACCACATACAAAACCAGCTCCTCTGTTTTCGCTTTGTCAGTATAGCTCTTCTTTTGAATAAAGATGAACACCATTACTGGATTACCTATTAATGCGATATGCTTCTATAATGCTCACATCTATTTATACATGTTTGTTAAGTTCTATTCATTCGTCTAATGGATCCGGTTTTAGAATGTGGAGACATCGAATTTGAGCTTCAATGTCAACCATCATTTATAAATTTAGGGTCTAAGTTTGTGCCATGTTGATAATAATAGCACATAAATCTTAGGGGTTTCAGGTTATATTCAAACATGTATTTATATTATGTAAATTTCAGTTAAGAAACAAACCCCAAGTACGATTTTAAAAATATTTTTGTTTTATTAACAGATATCTTCAAAAATAAACTTATTAAGAAATACACAGATATACAAAAATATTTCCGTATTTAAATGTAATGGTATTTTCATCAAATTTTGTAACCAGTATTTGTTGAAGCCAATGTATATGTTAAATTTTTTTTTTTTTTAAATTATACAAGATATTTATCCATCAAATCAAAATAATCGGGATAGGTTTTTCTTCTTCTGGGGATTGATTGAGTGGAAGTCTTTGTGGTGCTTTTGTGAAATAAAGGAACTGGACCTTTAATCCCCATCTCTCTCTTGAATAACATCCATGATGCTCACAAAGGAAGCCAATCCTTCTTTCTCTGTTTCAAAGAAAACAAAATGAGTGTTATATCTTTTAATGTGGCTCCAGAACAAGCATTTTAAATTGAGGAGGGGGTATATGAGCACACACACACACATAAAATTTCCAATTTATTTTAAATTATATTAGAAAAGTTTATGTGAAGAGTTATATTTTACATTTTCAAACCCCTGGAGCATTTGACTTCCTTTCTCACAATCAATAATAACAATATCCATAACCAATTTGGATTCTTAAAAGGTCGATCGACAGAATTGGATCTATTAACAACAACTGACTACACCTATTCTTCCATTAACAATTCTAAATCAGTCATTGGTTTAGTTTTTAACCTAACAAAGGCTTTTGACACTATTAACCATGACCGTTTAATTTACAAACTAACTCTTGCTGGTTTCCGCGGATTGGGATTGGCTCTTCTCCAAAACTATATGTCCCACAAAGATCAAATGGTTAAACTCAATGGACAAATATCACACACCAGACAGCAGAAATGTTGTGTTCCACAGGGATCAATTTTGGGACCATTGCTTTTCATTTTTTATATTAACGGTATCTTTCACCTTGACATTGAAGCTATGATTATCTGCTATGATAATGACACTTCGATCTTCTTTCATCATACTAATATTGAATCTTTAATAAGTAAAGTAGTATGTAATATCCCTATCATTACACAGTTCTTTGCCAAAACTTCTTAACATTAAATACTAACAAAACCAAAATTGTTCTCTTTACAAAAAAAGGAATATTCCCGGTAACATAACATTTGCGGTAAACAACGAACAGATCTCACTCGCTGACGAAGTAGATTTTCTGGGTGTAAAACTTCAATCCAACTTAAGCTGGGAGGGGCATATAAAAACATTTGCCTTAAGATTAGCAGAAATATCGGGGTAATAAACAAAATTAAATATATACTACCATCAAAAATACTTATCCACTTATACCATACCTTAATTGAATCTCACCTACACTACTGTACACTTTGGTACTATTCTGTACTATTTGGGCACCTGATTCTTTTTCCCAACACAATCGCCTTGTAAAATTGTAAAGCAAATATTTAAATTTCATTTACAACTCTATACTGTTTTGCAGCAATGTCGATATTCGACGGAATCATAAACTGCTAAACATTAATGAAATATACACGTTAAAAATTCTTCTACATATGTTTAACAGAATAAACTCCAATCCATACACTGAATTCATTCTATTAAAAACTCCACACCATAGATTTCCTACCTCTAGTGCTTCAACTTAATTCTGATTAGGGCTCGTATTGAACTTTTGACACGACGACTGGGATACTCTGCTCCAACCTTGTGGAATGCTCTCCCAGCAGAGTTTAGAAGATTCTGCTCCTTAACTGTTTTCAAGAGAAATGTCCGAGTTTTTCAACGTGCGCTCTGGTAATGTGTTGTTCCTAAACACTCGCGCCATAACCGACCTTGCTTCCAATATTATATCACTCACATTATACAATAGATATTCAAAGAAAACATGTTTCTTAGTGTATCGTGTCTGTGTTGTCCTATGTGGGTCAGAAATTAAAACATAAGCCATTAATATTATGTTCTTAAATTTTATTTTCTTCTTTCTGCAGTGATAAGTTTTTGTAGAAAGAATTTGATTTGGCTATGCCTACAGTTGTATTTTTTGTTCATGTACTGTGATTTTACATAATTCAAGAATGTAACACTATCATCTCACAGGGGCGGCACCGGCCTTGTCAAATTCACTTTTTTCCCGGTGCTGCCCTGGCGAGATACCCTCTAATACTGTAAGTTGGCTTTAATTTTATTGTACTATCGAGCTAAATTTATTGTTGAAATAAAAAAAATAAAAAATGTGTCCATAGCTGGGCAGTGGAAAAAAATGAAAAATTTGCGTTCAGAAAAAATTCTGCATTAAGAAAATGCATTACTTTACATTAAAAACTTACATTAATTAAATATTTACAACATTTTTGTTCAGCCTTTTTGAGTTCGTTATAAAGGAGTTTAACTATGTAATCACAAAGCCGATGCTTCAGCTTCTATTCCATTTAAAGTGTGTGTATGACTACACATAAGGGAAAGGAGATTGGCAATCAAAATCCCTTACAGATTAGCCAGTTTCGATAAAAACATTTTTTTTTTTCAAGTTTTAGTTATACGAGGGTTGTTCAAAAAGTTCTGCCTCCACGTCTGTAATTACTTCATTAACAGAACAAAATGAAATAGTTTACAATGAAATGTAACTTTGAAATGTTCTTTATCACATGATGTTTTTATTTCGCAAGTGGGACCACTGACATGGAAACAGTGAAACGGAGAATGCTGCCCGATATGGACGTGCGGTTAACACAGCGTGCGGTGATCGAATTCCTGACAGCGGAAGGTGTTGCACCAATCGATATCCACAGGCGAATGAGTGCTGTGTATGGCGAAGCATGTGTGGACATTAGCACCGTCAGGAGATGGGTATGGGTAAGCCGGACAACCCAGGCATGTCGAACATGCACAATAAGCTCCGCAGTAGACGGCTGAAGTCCGAAGACAGTGCAGAGCATACGGAACGTGTCAATGAACTGATTCGTGATAACCGGCGTATTAAGCAGAAGGTGATTGCCAGCGTTGTTGGAATATCGCTTGGAACAGGGAATCATATCGTTATGAATGAACTTGGCTTCACGAAAGTGTCTCCATGTGGGTGCCTCACATGTTGACAGCGGAAATGAAAGAAGCACGACTGCAGTTGTGCCAGCAGAATTTGGAACGTTACGAAGCAGAGGGAGATGCCTTTCTCCATCACATCGCCACTGGTGAAGAAACCTGGGCATATCATCACGACCCAGAGACCAAACGGCAGTCCATGGAGTACAGACACCCCAGCTCTTCCCAGTCCCAAGAAATTCAAGACACAGTCATCAGCTGGCAAAGTTATGGTCACCATCTTTTGGGACAGTGAAGGTGTGATTCACATTGATTTTCTTGAATGTGGCACAAGTGTCAACTCACAACACTACGTACAGCCACTGCAGAAATTGAGCGCTCATCTGCGATGAGTCTGTCCATGAAAAATTATGATCATTCAACATGACAACAATTGCCCCTACACAAGTGTGGAGTTGCAGAAATTAGGTTTCATGGACGTTTTGCCTCACCCACCTTATAGCCCGGACTTAGAACCTTGGGACATTTGGCTATTCCCGAAACTGAAGAAACATTTTAAGGGCATACGCTTTGTGTACGACGAACAAGTCACTCATGTGGTGTGTTCTTGGTGTCGCCAACAGCCGGCCTCATTCTTCTGTGACAGCATGCAAAAACTAGTGTATCGATGGTGGAAGTGCATCGCCGCCAGTGGTGACTATATCGAAAAATAAGGTACCCCTTGAAAGGCGGAGATTTCAAAGTTACTTTTTATTGTAAACTATTTCATTTTGTTCTGTTAATAAAGTAGTTACAAACGTGGAGGCAGAACTTTTTGAACAACTTTTGTATATTGGCAAATATTTTATTCTTACAAATATATAGGCTTAATAATTTTATATAAATTATATTAGTTTTGGTGCAAAATGGCAACTTTTGGAAGAAGTTTAGTCAAAAGTACAAGTTTTTCAAATTTTTCAGTAGGTAATGTGGTATGAAAAGCACAGTTCAGGAAAATTATTTTAATAAGTTATTTATTATAACAATGGATTTCAAATTTCCCTGACTTTTACAGTCAGAAAAAACTTCTCTAGGTTTCCCATGTTTTCCAGATCTGTAGCTACCTTGTCATAATCATATCGTTTTCTCCGACTGCTCATGATTGGGTTGCGGTTTTGGCACTCTGGAAACTAGTTGGTTGGTTGTTTTATGGCGCAAGGACAGCAATGGTCATTCTGCATACCATATGTACGATCTCACCATGGTTGGTCCATAATCATGGCGAGATCGTGCATATGGTATAAAAACTGGAAACTACAACTCATCTTTAATTCAACATTCTACTTTAAATGTCATTCACTCTAAAAGGGCCTTGGCTGGGAGAATTTCGGTATGAGTGCAGTCGGAGTGAAAAACTAAACTGAACCAATAGGTAACTCACTCACCTAAATGCAGTTATGACAACATTTTTTACTGGTTCTTCATCGTAACTTTGAGTTTCACATCCGAAGAACTCTGCCATTTCGTGGATCACTCGACGTTGGTCACGATTCATTGGTGGAAATGCATAGCTCCTTGATTTCTGCTTCGACTATTTCAGTTTAAAAATAAAAGAAGAGAGTTAAATCATGAGTAGGTCAAAGTCCAATCATCTGAACAACATGAGTCAAATATGTCAAGTATAAGTCATTTGTCAAACACGAGCTACATGTGTGTCATGTACGTCATGCAAGTTAAGAGTCAATTTATGTCCAAGTTGCATAGAATATTTACTCCTAATGGAAAGCAAGCACATCATGGAACGTTTTCGATTACTGACATTAAATTTAGGTTGTAATTACGCTGTGTTGCAGTAAGCGCTTGGTTGAGAAACTGAAAGAAAACAACAGTGCAGTATGTTTCACCAACCTTTAGTACTTGTAAGTTTTATGCTCTTTGACCGCACTGTGGGTCATCTGGAACAGCCCTAATGGCTTAATACGATCACCGAAACACGATACATTTCCACACAGTCATGTTTACTGGAATTTGAACTTGGTCTACTTAGTACAGCAGCGGCATTAAACTACTGTGGCATACGAATTCTCTTAAGCACAAGTCAGAACCAGTCCTACTTGTCATGCACAGGATATTAACAGGGTTCATACACATTTCTTTGTGATATTTAAAGACCAAAAATAGAAGAAAAAATGACGGGCCCCATCATCGAATGAATGAGATATAATCTATGCAATCTGATTTTTTTGTTTAAACTTAAAATACTAGTTTAAGAATAAAACAGTACGTTAGGCTGTATTATAAAAATAACTAAACATGATCCAACACGGTTCCCGATCTTTTGTCCTGATAAAATTCAAGGACCAAATATATATTTTTTTTTCAACAAGGACCTTACATTGGCAATCGCAATATACATAATTAAAAATGCGAGACATTATAAGCATAATATTGAAATCAGCGTATTTAGTTATGTTGCTCCTTTTTAACTTGGCACACCTCCAGCAAATGTTACCTTCTTTGCGCTCCTTGTATCAGCCATGCTCAGCAGACGAGGGAGGAAGGGAGCGTGTCTGAAGCGCTAGCGACTTTGTTCCAGGAATAAGGAGAAATATCTTTTTATTTATTTTTTTGGCTAAAACTTGAAAAAAAAAAATTTGAGAAAAATTCAAGGACTAACCAAATTTCTAGCAGTTCTCAAGTACTTTTCAAGGGCCTCGGGTTGGGGAAGAAAAAAAAAATACTTTTCAAGGACTGCAAGGAGCCATGTCAATTGTAAAACAAGGTAAATAAGTCTATAAACACATACGTAATAAGTATAATACTAAAAATACAAAAGAATAAACACGTAAATTGATTAAGGTCGATGATCAAAGTTGGTGGGTTCCAGATTTATAATACAATCTAATTATAATTAAATAAATTTCGCCCGTAATTAAAATATTCCTTGATCGGTGAAATCAAACACTGCCAATATCAGAATCCCTTGTCTGCTTTAGTAAGTGCCCAGGGGGCATTCTCCTCTATGTGTGTGTTCCCATTATTCACAAAAGGCACACTATAATCCACATAGCGTGAATTCCACATTCATTTGTTATATGGATTCACGAAGTGAGAAGGATAGTAATAAAAAACATCGAAACTAAAATATACTGCACATAAATGTTGAGGAACAGGAACACAAAATTAAAGACACTTTGGAGATGTTGGATGAAAATAAGGACTAAAACAATTTCCTGAAAATTTATAAGAACTTTCAAAAACTTTTAAAGAACCTATAAAACTTCGTTGAGTTAGATCATAGTAAAGTCGTAGATCTGCGTTGAGTCAAAAGTAGGTCACTAACTGTCATAAGCAAATCCTAACTGTGAGTTAGGTCATAAGTCAGAGTTGAGTTATACATAAGTCACAAATATCATGTATAAAGTACATTACAATTCAGCCATAAATAGAGTCTGGATTATATGCATTAAAAACAACTCAAAATATGAATGTATAAATCAAACAACAATATAAATCAACGTTTATTGGCGTAGTGATACCAACGCCGATGGTATGGCGTGATTAGATGGTGAAACGTTCGAAAGAAAATAAATATTTCTGCCTTCGGTGGGACCTGAACCCACGACCTTACACTTCTTTTCTTTCGAACGTTTCACCATCTAATCACGCCATAACATCGGCGCTGGTATCACTACGCCAATAAACGTTGATTTATATTGTTGTTTAATTTAATTAATCTGTTCGATTTATATAAATACGAATGTATATGCACTTAAAAATGAATAAACATGCACCTAAAGTGAAAAAATATGTACTTAAATTTTTTTTTTAACATAGTTAAAAATAACATATCCTGCATTTTAAAACAAAGAGATTTATTATTAACTGCCGAGCTGAAATCTTCGAAACACATAAAATGATACGCTTTATATAGATTTTCTATAACGGCATATCACAAAATGTCTCTCAATATTCTGAACAGTTAAACTTTGTCTTGTATTGTGAAAACATTTTTATGCGCAAAAAGGTCCCTTCCAGAGCTGCAGAAAATATTATACAGAACTTGTAATTTTGCAGGCTGTTTATTACAGATAGTTTATTCCCGATGCACCATCACCCACATCTATTGTTGATAAATAATGATGTGGAATTTTCCCTCTGTGTAAGTGTTTGTTTTAATCTTTACATCAACTGCAAGTCTAGTGCAATATAACTAAATGTGTTTGCCTAACAAGGGCAGTGGCTATAATTCAGTTATAACTACATTTCCACCTTTCTGGGGGATAAGTAAATGTGTATGTTTACAAATCCCTTTGCCTTTCTTCTACTCACACATGGCATAAGCGGAAGGTTTAGCTTTAGCATTGTGGGGAATTTTTTCCGATAAAGGAATGAAAAAATTCTTAAAATTACTAAAACCCTTAAAATATGCATTTATTCTGGAAATTCATGGTTTTTGTGCATTCATGGGCTAAAATATGCAATTTCATATGCACATTTGCATATAATCCAGGCTCTAATCTTGAGTCATGCAATTTATAAATATCCTATATAAAAGTTGATATAATAATAAAAGAGTATATTTACTTGTTTAGCTAGTTGTACCAATTCAGTAAATTTATCATAAACGTTTGATATAAATTTCGGACTCTTCCTCGCTTCTTCTTTGAGAAATTCAGAGTAGCATGGTGGTCCCGGCTTACAAGAGAGTTCTGGGTTTTGAATTTGTAGTGCAACGGCGAGTCTCTTATTTCGTTCCAAAATTGCACATTCTTCATTGCACTGAAGTCTTATTTGCGAGAGAGAAAAAAAAAAATTACAGACATAAACAAGGGTATCTACTAAAAATAAACATAATTCCTTGACTATTTTTGTAGATCTCTTGACCTTAATAAAAGCTTCTCGATCTCATTTTTTTTACGACTGATGAAATAGTTATCTAAAAAAAATAGCAGAAAATCTCCAAATATTGTTACATTATAATGGAAAATAGCCAAAAATCACCAAAAATTGTTACATTATAATGGAAAATAGCCAAAAATCACTAAAAATTGCCCAGTTATGACAAAAAATAGCTGAAAATAACTAAACCAGTAAACAAATTGTTAAGACAGCGTACAAAAATTACAATTCAATGAATGAGTAAAATTAAAAAAACAGATGTAACTGTGACCTATAACATCGATTTAATGACCTTCTCTTCACTTCTGCGACCTTTTTCTCATTTTTTGACCTTTCCTTGACCTTCTATGACCTGGTAGACACTCTGCATTAACAAGACATCTTTCTACTTAAAATTTATTTAGTGCTTTTGTATTTTTATGGTATAAGAACAGCAAAGGTCATTAGGCGAAGGGACCTACAGTTTTCCCAGGAATCCGAATCTCAGTTGCCAACCAAACCCTGGACAAAGGTGGGGGGGAAATGGTAGGTATCCTATAATACCATTAGAAGTTGAATCCAGGACAATGGTAGATTGTATTATACCACAAAACCGTCAGGCAATGAATTCACAATTTTCCGGGTTATCTAAACCTTATGAGGCTCAGGAAACCAACATCCAAACTCAAGTGAACAGTCAGTCTATGTTTGTGACACAGTTGAGAGTAAAACTTGAATTAACGGCATTCTACATGAATGCACTTTCCATTGCAGAGCCATCTTACTGAAGTCAAACTCAGATTATTCTCTTTCGCATAGCAGCTGAATACGATACTACTACTATGAGAACATGCAGTTTCAAATACAGCATGTCTTTGGTGGAATATGAACATGGTATCATGCTCTTTTTATCCTGATGACATTCAAGGAATTTTTAAGTACTTTTCAAGGACTAAATAATATTTTTTCAAGAAAATTACATTGTCAATCGCAATGTACATAAAAATTAAAAATGCAAGACATTATAAGCATAACACTGAAATTAGAGTGTTTAATTATATTGTTCTTTTCAACTTAACACACTGCCATCAAAAGCTACCCTTTTTGCATCCCTTATATTAGCCATGCTCAGTTGGGCGGGGAGGAAGGGGTCATGTCTGAAGCACTACTGGCTTTGTCCCGAAAATAAGGAGAATTTTTTTTTTTCCAAAACTTAAAAAAGATTTTTGAGAAAAATTCAAAGACTTTTCAAGGGCCCTGATTTGGGGGGAAAAAATTCAAGGACTTTTCAAGGACCGTGGGAACAATGATGATTTATTATTTTTATTATTCTTTTATTTCATTACATTTTTTTTTAAATGATGAATGTTTTACTTCCATATTACCTGCTTCCTTTATTTTTTTTGCTGAACAGATCACCGATATTCACTAGTTCTCCTGCCCTTATATCGTGCATTTTGGTAGCTAACAGGGATACTGACATCAGCCGATAGGAACTATTGTCTTCGGAGCAGTTGGTAACTTCTTTTCGATGACCACAAGGACAAGACACATTCACCTTCAAATAACGTTTTTATGGAAAGTCAATTAAAAAAAATAAATTGACATTTACAGTGCATTTGTGACATAGTTTTGAACAAGTGCCAGTACCTTTGCTTTGCATGTGGTGTTGGGGCAGTCTCCATCGTGGCAAGGCATTGCACATGGATGACCGCATGATCGAAGTGTTTCACATAATTGAGTACATTGAGTGGTACCTTTTAGACATGGGCCTTGATGACAAGCTTCCTTGCATGTGTGACGCCCACAGGGCAAAGGCTTGCTGCATCTCTTACCACATGATATACCATCGAGAAAACAAGGAACGTGTGAATGTTGCTGAAAAAGCGAGCATTATGCCAGAATTAAAACAAATGGACAATGAACATTGGAATGTACATGAAATAAACATATTGCGTTTTGTAACACAAGGACGGATGAAATCCTGTTGCACCAGAATTTACTGTTTTCCAAAGGATTGGAGCCTCAGTCTTTCAGGGAATCAAATACTGGAATAGGAATCAGTAGAAGAACAGCAATTGAGGTGGTGCCGGCGGGATTTAAATTCAGATTTTCGGTACAGCAGACAGACACATCACCATATGTATGGCAGAATAAAATAAATATAACGGGACTAACAAAATACAAAATGTGCTGTAAGCCTAACAAAATATTTTTGTTTGGTGGCAATTGGTAGCAATTTTTTTATTTTGTTTGTTTGTGGTTTTACGGCTCAAGGACTATGATGGTCATATTATGCCGGGATCTACTGTTTACTGAGGAATCCTAATCTCTGGACCTACAAATTTCCGAGGAATCAACCTCTTAAAGCCTAGGAAACCAAACCCTGGACTACAGACAGCAATGTGGACTGTTGGGGGTAGAACCCAGATCAAGAACACACTAGACGAACACATTACACATTGCGTCACTACAGGGCATTGGTAGCAAATGTTTATGGTCATTTAGTGGCAATTCTCCATCTGTTTACAGTTGCACAAAGACAGCTACGCATACTGCACTGGGACATTTTTCAGAGCATTCCAAAGCTTTTACACTTAGTGAGTTGAATTCCCCAACTATGGTTCCGTGGAAAAAACTGGCGAGTGCTGGATACTCGCAACAAAATGGAATAAATTACTAGGATTAAATCTGACAGCTCGTAGATAGTGCTTAAACTAAAATATGGCTTATTATAGAGGAGAATCGGCCACATACTTACAGTAGACCCGATTCTCTGGCTGGAGTTTTAAGGCATCGAGGGCAGCAAAAGTCATTATGTACCAAGCTAGACTCAAAATTAATGTTAGTTGGATTACCATTTCCATACTTTGGCCACAAGGACGAAGGCTTAGATGAAATTTCAAGGGTTGAATGAGCAGAACAACTCGAAAGTGGTGATATGTTTGTTAAGCCAGTGACTAGAACTTTGAAGTACGACTACGCCATAAAACATCCAAACAAACAGACAGACTGCATTCATTGCTCATTAACGCCACCTACATCTAAACCCAAAAATCGTAATCCGGTCTTCGAGACTTATGAAGCACAACCTTCTTATTTTGTGACATTCCAGGTATATCCTCACAGAGAAAGACAGATCACATACTGAAGGTGCAGATTCAGCGCATGACAAAAAAACTAGTTGGGTAAAGTACCCGGTGACACTTCTGAAGATGCCACTCTTACACCAGATAGTTATCACATGCAATTTTTTACTGTACTTTGTCTATGCCATGCTTCTGCCTCTTGTTCTTTCAATATGTGGTCTGCCTAAGTGGAACAACAGGCTTGCTTTGTTTGTGGTACGTTCATCTGTTTTATGGTACAAGGACAGCAAAAGTCCTGTTAACATAAAGGCCTGCAATTTTCCGAAGAATACAAACCTGCTAAAGGAACAAAACCCTGGACAACGGTGGATAGAAAA
>QLNU02014802.1:79059862-79087782 GCA_006491805.2 Dysdera silvatica | reverse complement strand
ACCTTTCTTTCTCCTATCTTCAAAGTAACTGATCTGATGCATCCGTCCCTTCCGTCTGTTACTTGTATAACGCGAGTCAATTTCCAAAGATGTCGAGGGCGTGAGACTTCTTTCAACAATACTATGTCCTCTGCTTTTATAGAGTCATTCTTATTGACATTCTGTACTTGGTGGAACGTCTTTAAAACCAATAAGTATTCCTTTTGCCATCTTTTTCTAAAACTTTCTAACATCTGTTGTTGTATTTTTCTTAATCTCGTTAAAGTTATCGGAATAAATTTTGACGCTGGTAATGAAGGTAGTGTTGTAATCCTTTTCCCTGTTAGGAAATGGGCTGGTGTCAAGGCAACCGTATCTTCTTGTATGTGATTACTTATCGGCGGTCTACTATTTATTACTGCTTCTATGTTAATGAGTAGGGTGCATAATACTACTCATTAATATAGAAGCAGTAATGAGTAGGGTGCATAATACTTCTTCATTCAAACAGGATTTACCCACAGTTTTTCTTAAACATCTCTTAACTGTTCCGATCATGCGCTTCCACCATCTTCCCCACCAGGGAGCATTGGCAACAATAAATTTCCATTGTATGTTATGACGAATCACAATCCAGAACTATGTGAGCAAATTGCAACACCATTTTCTGAATGTTTCACCCTACCATTTTGTGAATGATACTTAATATTACAATATAATACTAAATATTACAATATATACAATTGTCTTGAATACAGCATAAATGAAGACACAATCTATTGCGTTATATGCAGGCAATTCTAGATAGGAGGCATACGTGAGCAAAATGAAAAATTTGTAAATCGTGGATTTTGCAAATGGATAAAATTAACTGAGGCTCTTAGAAAACACGAACAGTTATTGTTTATATTCGCTTTACTGAGAAGTTTATATCCTATAAACAGTGTTCGGCATCAGGAAATGTGCAAGACAAACTTATAAAACGATGTGAAGAGGAATTAATGCAAAATAGTGAATATCTGATGAAGCTAATTGACGTCACTTTGTGCCTCGTACTTCAGGGCGTTTCTATGAGGGGGCATCAGCTACCCTTTTCACCTACATTCATGCTTAGAAATAAAATTATATAGGAGGCTAAAACTCAATAGGCTTTTACAACTTATTCTTATATAAAATTCCCTTTCCACAAAAACGTCATAGTTACGATTATGTATCTGCATTCATTTTTTTCTTTTTAAACATTTAATCAATTAATACAAATGTCAACTTCTGCCATACGCTAGTATGTTAATGAATAAATCATAACTCTACTAGGAAAAGGGAAAGTTATGTGTTCCCTCGTATAGTTCAATAAAAAGGTACTTAAAAATTGATTCTTTGAAATTAGGGACGTTTGGAAGCAGCAGGTGTATCGATACGTTTTTTTAGGATTATCAATACGTTTTTTGAAAATGTCGATTAGAAAAACGATAAGCTTTTGAGGACCATGCCCTCTCCCCCCACCTCAGAAAAATATCGTAGTTATGCCTATGCATTTAACGTATTTATGGCCTTTACAAATTTAGTAACTCTGCCTCTTTATATAATTCTTTCTCTTCTCACCAGATTCAAAGTTAAATTCGTATCTTCTTTCGACATCGTGATAAGACCTCAAGTTTTATCTCAAGGTTCCAGGGTTTTGGCACCAAAAAATGTTACGTTATTTAGTTGTTGAGATATTATTTTATCACTTACCTCGATACCGTATTAGTTCCTTTTGATATTGATCAGGATGACATTTTAATGAAATGAGGTTGACCACATCGAAGCGTTATTACTTTATTAAGGACTGATTTGAGTTCAATATTGAAATTATATATTCACTATTGTCTCTTGAAGTTGATGTTTTTGTTTTGTTTTTTTCAATTATCATTTTTCATTCATTCATTTAGTCAAAAACAAATCAGTTGCATGCGAGTCACACAATTGACTTCTAATATCTTCAAATATTGACAACGATGTTTTTGGTTATTAATAACTTACAGTTTCAGTGGCACATGCTTTCTGAGGTTTGATACTTGCGGAATTGGTAGTATCAGAGAGTGTTTCCTTCATCTCTTTATGATGGTAGATAATGATTACTAGCACTTGTTCCTTAAAGGGGAGCCAAGCCCCCAGAAATTCACCACTTGGCATCCTTTCGAGTAAGCAAATTCCATTTCTAGTATTAATTTTCACAACTCGATAAAGAGAAAAGAATTTGTACGCTACAATTTCTGAAAGAAGTGGAGTGCAGACATATTACATCTCTCTGGCGAAAGTAGCTGAACCCTATAGAAGTGACAAAAGTGTGCAACCCCTGTATATTATTCAGTTCGTCTAAAATTTGATATACAGATCACATAGATGAATAGAACCAAGGGAATGAGCAAATTAACATGAAAATAGAAACTTCAGAAAAATGTAACACCCTAGTGACCCTACCTTTTATAGTAACTAAAAGATTTGCCATCCCCCCCCACTATCCGCCAGCACCGCATTTGCATAATAAAAGCATTTTTAACAGAGTAAAGAAAACACATTACATAAAAAGATATTAAATTAACTATATGTACTCTATATAACAAAAAAAAAATCGATGCACCAAGAAGGAGTTGTCCGATTGTAATGAAATTTCGTATGCAAAGACATTTTGACCGAACATGCAAATGATTAAAATTTGGTGTCCAATGAATGAATAGCGGGAACTCCAGCGCATCGGAACTGCGCATTCAGCAGGTGTATATAAGGAGCGATTCTCAATATGTGGTCAAAATTTCTGTTGCATTTTGACTGCGGATATCTTACGTCGACTGTAACAATGCCTCGCCGAAAGATTCGTGCTCATTACGAGCATATGTCAGAGTTTGAAAGAGGTCGTGCTATCGGATTGAAAGAGGCTGGTTGGACGAATCGAAGCGATGCAGTGATTGGACGGTGCTGGCAAGGGTAAATCAACGATGGCAGCGGTCGACCTAGGGCCACAACAGAACGGGAAGACAGAGCGATTGTCAGAGCAGCTGTCACAGCACCGGATTCGTCGTTATCAACTATCCAACGTGTGGCCCGCACACATGTGTCCAACATGACCCTCTGCAGACGACTGAGAGAGCGGAATTTACGCTCGCGCCGACCGTTACGCCGCTTACCTCTCACGTCCTCGTCCATTACACCGTCAAGTCCGATTACAGTGGTGCCGGGCTCGATCAACTTGGAACTGCGCTGACTGGGGACGTATAGTCTTTAGTGACGAGTCCCGTTTCCAACTGTGTCCTGACGACAACCGCAGACGTGTCTGGAGACGTCCAGGGCAGCGTGGGGATCCTGCCCTTACTATCGCACGCCACACATGCCCACAACAGGGCGTTATGGTCAGGGGGTGCCATCTCCTTTGATAGCCGGACCCCTTTGGTGGTCATTTCTGGCACACTTACAGCACAGCGGTACGTAGACGACATTCTACGACCGGTTGTGTTACCGTTCCTTTTGCGACACCCTGGACTTACGTTTCAACAAGACAATGCCCGGCCGCACACGGCACGTGTTGCTATGAATTGTCTTCAAGCTTGCCCAACACTTCCTTGGCAAGCTAGGTCTCCTGATCTCTCTCCCATAGAGCACATTTGGGACGCTATGGGAAGGCGATTGCAACCATCCCGGAATGTTGACGATTTAGCCCGACAGTTGGAGACAATTTGGCAAGAAATTCCGCAGGACACCATCCGGGATCTTTATCAGTCTATGCCACGCCGGGTGACAGCTTGCATCCAGGCCAGAGGTGGACCAACGCCTTATTGACTTCCTCCCTTTGTAACGGTCAAACTCTGCAATAAATCATTCAATTGTTCTGAAATTTTAATCGTTTCTTTTTCTATGTATGTTCTTCACATCCACCAATTTTTATCGCAATCGGACAACCCCTTCTTGGTGCGTCGATTTTTTTTGTTATAGGGTGTATTATATTACGTATATTATATGAATTACATATATTATAAAGTTAACAACGATTAGTAGAATATTGCAATATGTGAAGAATGTATCTCATTTCACTATTTTACTGGTACATGATACTTGTTGAAGAAATGGCTTATACTTTTTATTGTCAAATAGCTGTCTTGGAATTTGGCGACCCACAAAAAATTTCTCGAGACCCCTCTGGGGGTCGCAACCCAAGGTTTGTGCACCACTGATCTAGAGGACCAAGCCCTGCACTATGCTGGCCAGAGAAAATGGCAAGCATTTTATGTTATCATTTGAATCCAACCTGGGTTAGTTATTATCACATTAGATGAATGTGTTACTTCTATACTACTACCGGAATTGACCTGAATTAATCACTGCAGGGCTGCTAGACTTCTTTCAAGTTAAGAAGATTTGCAATGGTTAACTTGAGTTGATTGGAACTGCAACTCTTCAAAAAAGAGCATTGTTTCTCTGCTTTGGTGACAGAGTAGGCTAAGATATACCAGTCTATACAGTGGGTCCCCAGTTAATATGGTGAGTCCCACGTTAATACGACAGGCCCCCGGTTTGACTTTGGGCCAGTGTGGTGTCGCCTTTTCTCCCATACACAGAAAGCTCTAGTCTGAGCTTAAGAGTGGGTATCACAAATTACCACCCAGAAAAGAGAAATCTTACCTTTTGGTCCACAAGATAGAACTTTTTGGCACTTTTCTCCGCAAACTGGAACCGGATCGGCACAGGAAGTTCTTTTCTCAGCTTTACCAGCAGCAGATAGTTCTTTAAGGGAGTGCTTACCGCAGGCACACGTTAAAACAATGTTGGGAAGTAACGCACAAGGTGGACAAGGGCCAGTGTGGCATGTGGAAAAGCACTTGTGATTAATACACGTGAGTTGTTTGTTACATACCATGTTACAGCAATATCCTTTAACATTCTTTGTAGAGTATTCACACAAGATCTCTCTTTCATTTCGGCCACAATAACAAGCTGTTAATATGATAGATTTTAATTATTGATCCATCACATTATACACATATTCTATACTTATCTATATACTATTATGTACTTATCTATATGCCCAGTAGCAGAAACTTTTCTGCCAGTCTGCAGCACTGATTTTGATATTTGAAAATAATCTGCAGCATAAGGTTTTTTTTTTGTTTTTTTGTTTTTTAAAGTTTGCATAAAATACACAGGCACCTTAGGCGTAATTTTGTCAAAAATTTCTTGGTTATAGAAACTTGACAAAATATAATAAATATTAAAGCTGACATTTTTTTTTTTAATTTCATATTATTTTAAGAAAATAATCATATATTGTTTTTCGTAAAATTAAACATTTCAAAATAGCCAAGACTAAACTTTCACCACAGTTGAATAATAAAACTGTAGCTTTTATTACTGCAACACTTAATTTTTATTGAAAAAAAAATGACAAATAAGATTTTACTTTCTTAATTAAACGTTGAATGCCATTAAAATTATTACACTTTTCCCAAAAAAATAAATGTGCTTTATTTATTTTCTTTTAATTAAAATGTAACTAAGAATGCTTTGCTTTATTTTTTTTTTCAAATATGTATTATGACAGAAATTTTAAAAAAATGGGTCCCTGAAAAGATAGGATGCCTTTATTTTTACATTTCATTTGAAGTGGCTTAGAAAGAAATTCAAATCCCCCCCACCACCCTCTTATGGTTTAGAAATTTTCTTGGCATATGCATTGTATGTTAAATGCAATAAAATGTGTTTAGTTATATAAAGTGTATTGAATTAGCAATAGCATCAGTTCAAATTCAAATCAGTTTTGCATCCTCTTAAAGATAGGTGGGGGCAAAACACCCTCTTTACGGAACCCTGGATCCATCCCCGAATTTGCGGGGTTTTTACATTGGGTTACAATAACCCCTGAACCTCTACATATGCAATTCATAATCAAAATAATCTAGCATTCCAAATACTTAAATAAATTGAAAAACAAGTGAATGGCAAACTGAAACCAGACCCAAACCCTCTCCATGTGCACTAGTTCAAGGTCGGGGCAGACGATGAGATTTCCGATATCTGCCCTGCCAGAATTTGTTAATTAGCCCCTTACTTCTCACTTCCCTCTTTAAAATAGAAGAAATAATTAAATCTTTTTTTTAAACCAAAAACCTTATTTTACGTGAATATTTAATCAAAAGTAGGCCAAGTTATGGCTATGCGTGTTAATGAGGTTTGACTGTATATGTATACAAAAACCAATAATTTAATTATGCATTACTGTCTCCAATAATTGCTGAAGTGTAGAATTGTCTTCGCTTGCCGTTCCACCTGCAGAGATAACGGGTAATTTGCGTTTTTTAGGACAAATTTAATTTGTTTTGTTTTTTTAAGGTGAAGAGGATTCATTGTTTGAATTACACGTCATATTTGTAGCCATTTCCTCATTAATTTTCTGTTCACTATTTGCTAACATGCCACATACTCCTTCATTTGAGTTTAACTTCTCTTTTATTTTCCTTTTTTTTTAAATAAATCGAAAAGTTTTAGATTTATACTTACGATAGTTATGAAATTTTGTATTTTAGAAGAATGTTAAAAAAAAATCACTAAATTAAAATTTATGATTACAAATAGCATTTTTTATTTTGTATAAAATGATACAATCGGTCAGGGGCAGACCATGTCTGCCAGTCCCAGGTCGGGTGCACCTTCATGGGCGATAGGATTCGCGCCCTGTGAGAGGGACGCATTCCACCCCTACAATCCGCCATATAATTGTACAATTCTGATTGGCTTTGCTACACACCACAATTTGTAGAAATTTTCAAAATTAAACATTTCGATTCATCCGTTCATGACGCAACAAAAGGTCTTCAAGATCGTCGTATGGCGGCCGCCGACATAAAATTGTAGAAACTTTTAATTTTCAGTGCTTTTGCTTTTTAGCGAAAATAGGATTAAATTTTTTCACAAAATATAATATCCTTTCGCAAAATGCAAAAAAAAAACGTACACAGCTTAAAATCTGCCTAAAACATCAACATTTGACGTGAATTTATATTGCAACTTCTTACCAGCATAAAATCTCGAAAAATACATTTTCTGATTTTTAAAAGGAATTTTTTCATTACACTACAAACAAGAAACCAGAGAGTTCTTTCCTTCCTTCACCATTATTCTTTCTGAATTAACATCTCAGAATGTTAATTCAGATATATTTTGAATGCTACTCTTCCAGTTTTCATAACGATCTTCACATGTGACACATTTGCCTAACATACACTCTTTATTTTCTTTTTCACATACCAAGTTCTCTGCCAATTCCTTTGATCTACTGGGAAAGATAGGTAACATTTTGTTTATGCTACAAACAAGGAACTGAAAATTGGCATGGTATATACATACACATAGATTAGGAGGTGTTTTAGGTGAAAGAGGAAATTGTGGTCTAAGCAAAGCAAAAGATAAGAATCCACTCTCAATGTTTTGATTTTCACTTTTGAGAAGTTGAAATATCTCAGTCAAAACCATGTCTTTTTTGGCATTTGATTTTCTTTCCACGTATTCGAGTGACGATCGTATCTTTCTTTCTTGGATTGATTATGAGTAATTATATTGTCAAATTGAAGAAATAAATAATATTTTCAAATACTGTTGCCAATTATTTTTGTGTAATTATTGCTCTTGGAATTAAGAAATTTTGTGCACTATTTATAAGCAAAAAAAAAAATTAGAAGCACAAATATACGTATTTGAAGATATTTAATATACAAAATTATTTTTATTAAATTACTTTGTTTTAATTGATTCATATAGAGAATTTTAAGCAGCAAAATATTAAAATTATGGTTTCTCTTAGCATTACATAGTAGTTATGGTTACTTCTACATTTGTTTGCTTTAATTAAGTTATATAGTTATTTGTTACGACGTAACATTAATCAAGATGTTACGTGCGTAACACAAAACGTTACATCTGTAAATTTTTTTTTTAAATGAAGGATCCCAGAATAATTTAATTTATGGCATATCATTTACTTACAGAAAAGATTTTAATATTCATTGAGTTTTTCAGAGATTATGGTAACTTTTGCTTTATCTTTGTTATGGACGTAACGTAAAGATTCTAGTAATATAAATTTTAAAACTATTGAAATTTCTTTTTGTCAAAAAATATAATTTTTCCACAGAACTGTAAGATTATATGAGCTATACAAAATTTAGTATCAGTTGATTTCTGTTGTTTGTTTTTCTATTAAAAATGGGCAGGAGAAAAATTAGTTTTGTAAAAACAAATTTTTGAATGTTTCATACAGTCACACTTCTAAGTGAACATTTTTTTGCACTTCAGATACATTAGAAAGTAGATAGAATATATATATAGAAAATACATATTTCAAGCTTTAAAATGATATATGATATATAATATAGCTATATTCGCACTGTTTGAAATTTTGACCTCTTGGTTTCACTTTTGGTGGAATTGCCACTTAAGTAAGTCTAAATATCGGCTAGGCTATATTTAGACTTTTGTTTTTGTATATTCCAAAATTTATGGATATAACCAGAGGCATGACAAGGATTTTTCATGGGAAGGGCTTGCTATTCGAAAAGGGTGCCTTACTTGCCCCCTTCCCCCCTCTAATACTGTTTTATTTTTTCTCCAGGGTTTTGAAAAATTCCTATAATATTTGGATTAATAAAAATTTTTCATTTAAGGCTGCACCCTTGTATATAACTACTCCCTTAAAGAAAATTAAATATTTCGCTACTCATAGTCAAATTCAGAACACATAGACTAGTATTTGTTGTATTTATACTGATTACAAAACACAGTTAAAAATAAATTTGTTAAAAAAAAAATGTTTTAAAATATACTGATTTTTTTTTTTCATTATTTCGTGGGCCCGCCTTCTCCCGTTTCGCACTGTGAGTGTGCATGTGATAAAAAAAGATGTGTGTATATTTATGACTTTATTAAATAGGCTGTTAGCAAGTTTATTATTACCAGTAATTTTTCATGCTTTTAAATATTTCAATCTAAAAATGCGAAGCTTTTACTTGTCATATCCAAAAATTCATTTTATTTTATTGTTTTATAGCGTATTTTTAAAGTTCAATGTCGCAATTAATCATTTATCTGAAGTAAAAAAGTCTTCACATATACAATGTTCTTTCTTAATTAGTATTTTACAATATTTTGAGGGTAGCCCTTCTATAGACCACATTTTTAAAAGTCAACAATTTTACTTTTACATTTAATTAATAATTCAAAGAAAACATTATTTTTAGAAAATTTATTTTTGTATCGTATTATGAAGCAGACATGTTTTAGCATGTTCATTTTCATGTTCATTAGAGTATCACATTTTGAAAATCTTTAAAGGTTTGGCTACGGTTCCTGAAATAAAAGTTGTAGCCCATATTTAGACCATCTCCTCTACCATCGAAACTGCCCACTTTGCAAGAAGTGTTAGGTGTTCCTGTTCTTTAGATGGTGTTAAGATGGGAAAAGGAGTATAAAAGCGGCTATGCACGAAGCGATATATCGCAGGAAGGAAGGCGGAAGTGGGAAAAACCGCCTGTGTGTATGAGAAAAATCCACAGATTTTATGAGCTTTGCGATTATCCCGAACAGGATCGAAAAACGATTCTTTTAGCCTCAACAGGAAATGACGGCGCGGTGAACCCCGAGTTTGTGTGGACACCCAAGGAAAATCCGTACGATAAATCGGCACGTGTGTAGCCGCCATTAGTGAAAAAAATGTGGGAACAGGGGTCAAAGAAAAAAATAGCTCACAAACGTGCTTACTTTCTGGGGGTTTTTTTGGCAAATTAGAATCAAAGCATTTTTTTTTTCTGTCGCGAGTGTTGTAAAATAATCTGCAGGCTGCTGAAATATCTGCGACGTCCGCCTCTCATCTCACATTTTCTGCTACCAGGTCTATATGCTATTAATTATATACTTATCTATATTCTATTAATTATATACTTATCTATATTCTATTAATTATATACTTATCTATATTCTATTAATTATATACTTATCTATATTCTATTAATTATATACTTATCTATATTCTATTAATTATATACTTACCTATATACTATTAGAATAATGAAAGAGTTGGATATAAAGAAGCATCACTGACAAGGTATATTAGAACACAGGAAATATGAGGGTTTCATAGTATTGCTAGCCTCGTACTCCAGTGGCCGTTGCCACTTCCTTTTGGTTTGTGTTAGGTTTGGATTTCATGCGCAAGTAATCTTGGTTGTATATGAATGTATTGTGTGGTAATGTCAGTCACCTGTCATGGTGCCTCTACACCCTTGTGCAAATTAATGGAAACAAAGATCGCTTCCTGTGTTACTCGTAATCGTGTACTCATATGTAAACACGAAAAGCCAGATCATTTGTTTTGTCTGCAGATGCAACCATTACTGTATTCATCAGATTTTAGAAATCTGCCCGACCACCATAGTGTTCATTGGCTGATGCAATTATTATGTAAGCAGCCACAGTATTTCATCAGATATTAGAAACCTGACCAGATGTGATTCGACTGCTGTTCGAGATGGATGTGATACCTAGAAAACCTATGAACAACTCCGCACAAACACACAGCTAAAAAGTATCGAGAAATTGCATAAATGGTTGGTGTGAGTTTAGCAACTGTCAGCCATGTCATCAAATTGAAGCAGAAAACCTCCTAAACGTAAAGGAAAGTGTGGTCGTAAGAAGAAAATAACTCCTAGAGATGACGCTGACTTGCTTTGACAAAGCAAAAAAGATCCCCGCAAGACAAGCGATACATTGAAAACAGATTTGAAGGAGAAAGGAATTGAAATCAGTTCCTCTACAGTTCGCAGGCACCTTATTGCAGTCGGGCAAAAAGCGAGAAAACCTGTCAAAGAAATGTTTTTAACTACAACAATCAAACCAAAGCGTTATAAATAGGAAAAAAGTATAGAGAATGGAGCGGAGACCAGTGATGAAAAGTCCTCTTCAACAATGAAAATCATTTCTTTGTAGAGGGTCAGCGAAGTCAGCATGTTCGAAGCTCACAGGGAGAGAAGCTTTGTGATTGACACATCGATCAGTCCGTCAAGCACCTACAAAAGACGATCTTTTGAGGATGTTTAAGTTATTATGGTGTCAGAAGCCTGCGGCCAATAGAAGGAATGATGAGCTCGTCACAACATATTGAGATCCTACAAAAAAAGAGTTATTCCAGAGCTGTAAACAAGTTATCCTGATGGTACTGTGATATTGCAGCAGTACCTAGCCTCATGCTACACATCGAAAGTGGTGAATTTCTTCACCACTTTCGATGTCCAGGGAATTTGGCAAGGGAATTCTCCGGACGTAAATCACATTGGCAATTTGTGAGCTACGTGCAAAAGTCGCCTCCGTACTGTAGACTGCATACCTATGGAGAAGCTCATTCAAGTGTGGTACAGGGATCGAAAAATGAACAGTGACTGTTCGAAACCAGTAGACTCCATACCAAACTGTGTTTAAATGCTGCTTAAAAATAGAGAAGGTCATATCCGTTACTAATGTATGCATAGGTGAATTTTGTACATGTATATATGAGTTTGATACATTAAACTACTAAATTCGTTGTTTCGATTAATGTGCACAAGGATGTACATTGAATGATTGACAAATGTTCTTCTTTATCTGACAGTCTAGGTTAGTTGCCTATCATGGTATCTCTGCAATGAATAATTAACAAATGTCCGCTTTTATCTGGTAGTCTAGGTTAGTCACCTGTCATGGCGCCTCTATGCTAAACGACTGACAAATGTCTGCCTTTATCTGACAGTCTAGGTTAGTCGCCTGTTATGGTACCTCTATGCTGAATGGCTGACAAATGTCTGCCTTTATCTGATAGTCTAGGTTAGTCACCTGTCATGATACCTTTACAACGAATGATTAACAAATGTCCACCTTTATCTGATAGTCGTCATTTTCCGACCGGCAGATCGATAAAAAATCGGAAGCCTTCCGGGTAAATCAAAAAGATTGGCACCTATGCTCTAGGATATGTTTTTTATTATTCATCAAACATCTCTTACCTTTGTATTAAATATATGTGGAATTATAAAGCATTTACCAAAATCTGGTGATGAAAGTATTTTGTTTTTTTTCTAATAATTATAGACAAAGAATAGAGCATCTATTAGCAATGGCACAAGTACAAAACATGGAGCGGCTTAGAAACACTTATGGGCCAATCTGATAAGCAATCTGAAGCAGGTTTGGCCTCTTAAAATTTCAAGTCATGTGATTGGGGTAACGTGAAACAGGTTACCAGAAAAAGAAAACGTGGCACCAAGCCGTTATGCTACTTAAATGGTTTTCCAGTATGGCATAAGCTTAAGAAGCTCATTAAATAATTTTGCTGTTTCTTTTCAAATTCTTTTCTTAAATGTTTAAAAAATGAAATTCCATGCGTTTACGAGTGATCTGCACATGCAGAGTAGAAACAAAACATCAGATTTAATTAACATTGTAATCATCGTTGTCAGTACATAAAAGGTAAAATGAAATTATTTTAAATGTATTTTAAATATAACGATACGAATGAAAAAGATTATTATTACAACTTCAATAATTGCATTACTCACTTTGCTTAATTTTCACAGAGCAGGATTTACAGTCTCCAATGTGGCACTGTTCAGAGCATTTGTGGATATCACAATCCAGCATTTTTTCACACAACAAATTACATGTGATAGGGTCAGACTGATTACAAGGCACTGTCTAGTAAAGAAATTAACAATAAAACATAATGTATTTACAATGAAAAAAAAAAACAAAAAAACATTCATCTATGGAGTTGTAAATATGGGGTGTTTCACAAAGATCTCCCTAATTTTTAAATTAATAACTCAGAAACGGTGATCCATAGAAGAATGAAACGAATGGCATGTTTATTGTGAAAGACGTAAAAAACTGATACAGAAATTTAAAAAAATTAGTTACAAATGTTACTGACAGATGGCACTGTATGCTGTAGTTGCAGTAAGGAACCCCATAAAGCATGCTCTGAAGCACAAAGCGATCAGTCCTCGGATAGTTCTGCTGTTGAAATGTGGAAGGAGTTTAGCATACTAAAGAAAGTGGATGAAGTCGTGTATCCTGTGAAACATGTTTTTCTAGTACACAAGTCTCACTGGCTAAATCACAATCTTACAGCAACGAAGTGCAGTTTTCAATCCCAATTTAAAGTTGCAAAAGGCCCTGTTGCGAAAACAATTTGCCAGCTTTTCGACAAATTTCAACGAATAGACAGCATGGCTGATGAGCTAGTGGAAAATATTGATCCCAGGCAACCTGCAGTTACATCTGAAAATATGGCAACTTTCGCTTTCTTTCTTTTTTGGTTTTATGGCTCAAAGACTACAGTGGTCATGCTGCGCCGGGACCTACTGTTTTCCGAGGTATCTGAACCTCTTAAGGCCTAGGGAACCAAACCCCGGACTACAGTGCGATCTTTACGAGATCTCTGAATAAGTGTTCTTTGCACTGCTGGGAGTCGAACCCGGATTAACGGCGCACTAGGAGAACGCGTTACCACACTGCGCCACCGCAGGGCGAAAATATGGCAACAGTTGCTGTAGTTATTCAGTGTAATACAGGGAAATCCATCCAAAGTACGGCAGCTGAATCCAAATTAACGCCATCCAGCACAAATCGGAATCCTGAGGAACAGCTTACACATTTCCATTCAAGATCCAAAGTCACCAAACCATAACAGTTTGAGCTGTACAACAAAGAGAAGAGTTTGTGAACGAATTGCTCACTATGATTGATGGTGATGAATTTGATGTTGGCTGCATGTGGTTCACAGATGAGGCCCATTTTCACCTGGACGGCTTCATGAACAGACAAAACTGGAGTTTTTGGGCGTACCGAAAACCAGTATTTCTATCAAGTACGACCACTACATTCTGCAAAAGTTACTGTTTGAGCTGCAGTATCCAACAAAAGCATCTCATTGGAGCTTTTTTCTTGCGAGAGACAATTACGAGTAAAGAGTACATTGCAGTTTTGGAACAATTTATTGCCACCAAACTACAATTGTTGGATGATCAACCAGATACTTTGTAGTTTATGCAAGATGGGGAAAGGTCATACCACATCCCAGCCGTACTTGAGAAATACTTCCTTAATAGTCATTGCTTTGAACTATTCCACATTTACTGGAATAGGCATGTATTGGCCTCTATATTCATCTGATCTGTGGGGATGACTGTGGGGCACATTGAAGGACACTGTTTTCTGCAACACTGACTTTTCTGCACAATGAGCTTAAAGAATGGATCTGTCATGCATGTGTATACATTTCTGTTGACACTACAGGGGAGTGACTGCCAATTTTGTTCTTTATGTGTGCCATCTCTGTGACGTGCATATTTTGAATCGATTTTGATGTGATTGCAACAACTGCTTGCAAAGGACAGTGTCATCACTATTTATAGCCTATTTCTCATACTCGTACTGTGACTACAGCATACAGTGCCATCTGTCGGTATTTGTAATTAATTATTTTAAATTCCTGTATCATAGTTTTTTTACAGTGTTCTCAATAAATATACCATTTGTTTTGTTTCATCCATCGATCACAGTTTCCAAGTTATTGAATTCCAAAGTTAGGGAATCCTTTGCAAAACACCATGTACGAAATATAGCAATTTCTCGCATTAAAAACATTAAAGGAAGACAAAGAAAAAACATTAAACGGAAAGCTGCATTAACTTATGTATACATCAATTCTTCAAACAAGAAACATCAACAAATATATAATATAATTAAGAGAAATATTGCTAATAATTATAATATAGTCATTTAACAATATATAATCTATAACAATAATAATACAATTCAAGTAAAAAATATTTTCCAGGTAATTAGAAAATTACTTTTTTTGTTTTTCCACAGCTGCAAGATCTGGTTACAGTTGCAGTGCAAGTTGGGCAAGGCCCAGGGTGGCACAGCAAGTTGCATCGATGTGTACAGTTTTTGTCGCTCCGCTCCTTACCACAGACTTCGCCACAGCAGTGTGGTGTATAGTGGTGATTAACTTCAGGCTCCTTGCACTTCCCACAAAAGCAATAATAATTATAAGGAACTTTTTCGGAAATATTTTGGCAACCAGGACAACGCCATCCACAATCTGAAAACGATCAAAACAGAGGCCCACTGTAAATTTCTTGAAAAAGTGGACATTTTTTCTACGTTGATTATCAAACGAAGATTTGTATCACTTTGGATGTATCGTTAATTATTTACCGGGGATGATAGCTGTCGGAGACCGAGCCCACTTTTTAATACATCGCAAATGGAATATGTGGTAACAACTGCCACAGCTCCAGACCTGATCTCGAGTTCTTATTAGTTCGCAGCAGACCATACACTCACATTCTCCTTTCTCCAACTGTTCAATCAACCGGTCTAAAGGAGTAAATAGGCATTATGAAACAACTGTACATTGTGTGTAAAGTATCTTCTTTTACATTATAGCAACATTCTATAACAGTCTATGACAATACTAAAGTGACTAGGAAAAGATATTGTTCTAGAAAAGGTTGACTCAGGGGTCGAAATTAACTTTTTAAATTAGGTGCACAAGTGCACTCAAGTCTTGTAACTTATGTGCTTGTTTGTTTGTTTTTTGGTTTTACGGCTCAAAGACTACAGTGGTCATGCTGCGCCGGGACCTACTGTTTTCCGAGGAATCCGAACCTCTTAAGGCCTAGGGAACCAAACCCCGGACTACAGTGAGCAGTGCGATCTTTATGAGATCTCTGAGTAAGCGTTCTTTTTGCACTGCTGGGAGTCGAACCCGGATTAGCCGCGCAATAGGAGAACGCGTTACAACACTGCGCCACCGCCCAGAACTGTAACATGTGCACTAAATACTAGTTAGGTGTACATGTAACTAAATAGAGTAAACCTCAACATTAAAATGGATAAAATGTACATGCTTAGCAATTATATTAAAGCATATGAAAGCTAAAAAAATGCAACTTTCAAAATGTTTTGAACATTTGTGTGTAAATAAACAAAGCAAAACTTTAAAGCAAAATGCGGGTACATTCAGAAATTGTATAAAATTATTCCATAGGTCACTGTTAAGTAAAAATAAAGTAGCATGTTTGAAAAGTTAGGTGAACTGATTGCACCTAGATTAAAATTTACATGCATGAAAAAAATTTCGTAATGCACAGTGCACCAGCTAATTTCAAACCTTAGGTTTACTGTGATACAAAGCACTGGGGTTATAAACAGATTTCACTCTAATACAATTTAAGCTGTGGAGCATCTAAATATTTCTTAAATGTGTGAATTGAAACACAGATAAAAACAGCAATTTTAAAGGGTTTTTTTTTTTTTCATATTCCCCTTTAATGAGGAAAATTTTAAACTGCATCTCAGGTATGGGTGCCCATATGAGGGGGGCAGAGGGGGACTTAAGCCCCCCCCCTCCCTCCAATCATTTAAAAATTTTATTTGCCCGATTCTGCCATACATTTACTTTCAAAAGTTTTACAGTCACATTTTAAAATAAGGTACTTTTTAGCTCATTACTAATTGTCAAGCAGTATCAATTATTTTTGTAGCATTTTAGTATCTTGTACATTCACTAAAATGTTTGACAGCCTTGAGGAGGGAGGAGATTTTTTCTCCGAACCCCTCCTACAATTACTATGTGGATGCCAACGATCTACGGCAATGCTCAAATTGTGTTAGTAAAGAGCTAAGGTTTTAGAAAGTTGGTGTTTCATTAGGAACAACTTAGGTCATGCTGCATTGGGACCTATGGCTTACCAAGGAACCTGAACCTTTGTTGCCGAGGGAATCAAGCTCCAAACCACGGTGGACAGAAAAAAGATTGAAAACACTTGATGTTCCCACCGAACGAAGGCAAGAATGGAATGCAAAGCATGTTATGGAACATCGCAATATATGACTGGTTCTCTTGCAGAATTAGTCTTTACCTGAAGACTAAGTCGAGAAATTATATTCACAGGAATACAGTGCCAAATATAATAGAACCTGGACTTTTCAGAAAGAATCATTGTGTTTAAACTTATTTCACGTCTACATTGTTCACAATATCCCAGTGAGAGACTTGCGACACCCCGGAGTACCGTGCTTAATTTGAGATTCATAAAGCTAAAAAATTTCTGAAAGACCACAATTCGTAGCTTTTATGGGAGCCTTGTTAACTGACAAGAATCATAAAAAAAAAATTCTCAGGTCTCAAATGAGACAGGAAACAAAACCATGGAGGACATGAATTTGTGCACACTAATTTCATTTTAATGTATAAGTCATGAATTTAGCATCATAAGCACAAAGTTATGACCATGATTGGTTGATCATACAGTATTAGAACAAAAACTTGAAGGCTGCTCATTCAGAAGTAGGAAACCAGATTCCTCAAAAAGGAACCATTGGATTCGAACCTGGATTAAGAACGCAGGGGTGATTGTAAGTCCAAACCAGATTCTCTGAACATACCAGAAAATTCCATGAAAAGTTACATAATATTTTTGTTAAGGACACTGATTTCCAAAGGAATATAAAAATTATAAGAAAACAAACAAAATTTTTGTAATTTTTAAAAAATTCTGGAAGAAACAAGTTGAAATTCTCAAAAATCCCTGAAATAATAGATAAACTTATTACCTTGGCACCATGGGTAAGGCAGCCTCATTTATGATAAGAATAATTAATCATAATAACCACTATTGATTATCCTAAAAAAGTTAAGTATATTTGTAATATAGCTTGATTAGTTGTGCTGTGGCATGAAGACAACAAAGATCATTAGATACACATTGCAGTGGTACGTGTGTCATGTTAAAATTTACATTATTTTATGGGAAACTTATCAGCAAAGTGAAATTTAAAAAAAACAATCACCTCTTTGTGTTGACACTTCTTTTGCAGTAGATGATGACCATTTCGAAGGTTTCTTCATAAGACTTGCCCTTGAGGGCACAAACTCACAGAAAGCCAAATTCATTTGCGATGATTCTGTGGTTTCAAGAAGAGTGTTTTCTTGCAAATACATTTCATCCGAATTGGTTAAATCGTCCTTTAATGTTTTATAGTCGTTACTATATTTGTCTTTCCTCTTGAAGTTCTTATGAGTAGTGTGTCTAGTTGAATTAAATGAGTGATTACCAGTAAATTCATTTCTATGAGTAAACTTATTTACAATTTGGTTTGAAGCTTCAGATGGAGGTGATTTGCGTGTTTTCCCTCCGTATTTATGTTTCGCATCGTGGTATTGGGGATGACTTTTATAATTATTTTGCTTGTACTCTGAGTTTGTAGCTGCTCTTGGCTGTTGAACTTTCCGCACATACCTACCGTTTACCACAGATCCCATGACAGGTTCATTACTACTATTATGAGCACCACTCGGCGGAGTTTCGCGAGTCGACTGTTCACTAACACGACGCTCCGTTTCCCGTTTTTGCGGTTTCTCATGTTTATAATGATAGCCTGCATTTCTATGAGAAGAAATTTCATCATAATTCTTTGATTTGTTACCATATTTGTTTGATGATGAATTGTAAAATGGCCGATTATCATAATTCCGATAACCAGTTCTATAATTTCCGCCTCGGTTTTTCTTCGAACCTGCAATTGTACTGGGCGTTTGTTCATTTTCACCAGGGTCTTTAGTTTCACCATGGCATTCATCATTTACAAATTTTTGAGGATCCTGATATCTATGTTTCACATCACCGAGTTTAGGTTGCTCTGTTGATTCATTGACAACTGTTATATCCTGTTTTCCTGAGGAAAGATCTACATTAGATTTCTTTGTTTCATTGTTCTCAAGCATTGTATCTTGTTTTGACTTAACCTCAGGGGAATCAGAGCACAGATCCTGTCAAAATAAAATCATGTAATGAAATATGATTTAAAAGAAACGGTTAAAATGATCTATGACAGATTTCATATATTCAGGAAACTAGTTAAATTATACAATAATTTTGTTACCCATGCATCTGTAGCTCACAGTAAAGCTTTTTCGTTTTAGGAGAAAAAGAGATGCCATCCCTATCCTAGATTCGAAACATGGTCTCTTGGCCACTAGACGAGCGAGAACAGGAACACCGCTCTTTCTCCGTATATAAGGATGTAAGATATTATTACCCTTCACAGGGATAACACAATTGCCAAATAATGGTCAACATATATTTATGTATATTACATTAGAAGGTACTACATGTCACAATCATACTACAATTTTGCTATATATATATCAGTTTCAGTAATGAGGTTAATCAATGATAAACAATCATGAACCTTTCTCAACTTCCTTCCCTCTCCTATCTACTGAAACTTCCTTAAAGCTCAGTAGAATTGGAAAAAAAATATGAAGTTTCAGTAGTTCTAACAATTTTTCCAAAAAATTCAATGTCGAACTGGATTTTTTTTTTTAAAAAGTAATAGAAGAATCCTTAATTCATAAAAATTGATATTTTATGAATCTAAATCTGCAAAAAAGGTGACTCACTCCCCAGCTTGAATTTATTGTACAATAATGTGCAGGTTTTTTCGTGGGGGGCACCCATGTATTTGTAACTCACACTAGAGTTTTTTTGTTTCATTAGCAAAAGAGACGCTTTCCCCATCCTGGATTCGAACCAGGGTCCCTCCGTTTAGTCGGGAGTGTCTGGTCCACTAGAAGAACAAGGACAGGAACGCTTTCTTTCTCCATATTGTACTGACCTCCCATTTACCAGCCATGTGAGGTATGTTATTTGCCTCTTGACTATATCTCCTTTCGAACTCAGCCATAGCATGAAGATTTACTGATCTACACTCCGTCCATACAACTCGAATTTCTAACATAAAATTACAGTCCCTGGATCTGGGTTGACATCTGGAATCCGACCTTTGACATGTGTGAACCAGATCCGGGGATAGGATGGTAACAGTGACTTGAGACCAGAGAGGGGCCTGGACGCCGAGACATATGCTACCATTAGACAGCCCTCTCTGGGCTTCCTGTACGTAGAGAACAGAAAGTTATTTTCGATGAATAAAATGTGATTTTAAATTAATTCTTCCAAGCGTCAATTGCCTGTCTCGAATTTTACTAGCTACGTTACAATATACGTACGGATATAAGATATTATTACCCTTCTCAGGATTTGACTACAGGATGGGGACGGCATCTCTTTTTCCTAAACAAAAAAGCTCTAGCTTGAGCTTATACGTAGGTGACAAAAATCATTGAGTATGATAAATCTCCCCCCCCAAAAAAACTCGATGTGGTGGCTGTGTATGTTGGCCATTATTTGGCAATTGTGTTATCCAGGATGTCTACTAAAAATAAGAAACCCAATTCCTTGACCTTTTCTTGACTATTTTTGTACATTCCTTGACCTTGAAAAAAGTTTCCATTTTTTTTTTTTAACAATTAATACAATAGCTACATAAAAATAGATGAAAATTCCTAAATTTTGTCAAAATACAATCGAAAATAGCTGGAAATCACCAAAAATTGCTAAGTTATGAAAAAAAAAAAGCTGAAAATAACTAAACCAGTAAAAACTCATTAAAATATCGTACAAAAATTACAATTTAACGCATGTGTAAAATTGAAAAAACGAGTGTAGCCATGATCTACAATATCAATTTAGTGACCTTTTCTCGACTTCCATGACCTTTTTCTAATTCAGCGGCTTTTCCTTAACCTCCGTGACTTTCATGGCCTGATAGACACCCTGGTTATCCCTGAGAAGGGTAATAATATCGTACAGTGTTCTTTTCTTGGCACAGTTGGAAGTCAAATACTAGACTAACGCTGTATCGCCCTAAGGCCTTAATATACAAAAAACTATGCAACCTCAAACAAGCGATGAATTATTGAAGGCAAAACACTTAATGGATGCAACTTATTTAGACATTGAGGAAAATGTTAAGTTTTAAAAAAGTACTGTATTTCTGTATCTGTATTACATAGAGAGAGTCAGTCACGAAAGTCTACATACATTTGCAAATTTGCATAAATCTAAGTTCGCCAAAAGAAAAGATAAATTAAAACTTGTTAATATTTTCAGAAAAGTGATGAAGTGTTTAATAGAATTGGAAATAATAATAAGAAGAAAAAATTAGTTTCGAGAAGCATAATATTATTGTGAAATTGTATCCCACAAAAGTGTACAGTCACCCGAGAAATTCGCATAAATGAAACGCAGTATTTAAATGCGGATTTTGGCGTCAATCGAGACATATCTACTTCGACATGTGCATCTGTTGCTAAGTCATATTAGAAATTAAATGGCATGGAAAGAAATATGTCTGGAAACTCTGATGAGAAATAAAGGAAAATCCTATGGACATATATACCAAGTGGTTCATAAAAGTCGAGCAAGTGTTCCGACTATGGACCTTCTGGATACACAGTTTTGAAATCGTGATCAAGGTGGCAAAGAATACTGAGATACTGAGTATGAGAGAAGCTTGACACCTTCAGAAAACAGTGTGAACCGATCCTAAAGTGCATGCCCAAAGTCAGCAGAATAAGTTTGTGCAGCCACTGGTAAAGTAGTTCATCCTGAAACCATAATTGATTTGATATTTGATTGAATATTTGAGATCTGTCAGTTATCACGGTAGAGTGCCAAGGAAAGAACCCCTTATGTTTTCTGAAAATGGAATCAAGAAACTGCAGTTTGCAGAACAATACACAGAAAAGGATTTAAGCATTTGGAAGCTAGTACTTTTCACTAATGAAAGTAAGTTTAGTATATTTAGCAGTGATGGTCCTGGTAAAATTTGGAGTAAAAAACCCGAAGAAATGAAAATGGAAAATCCCTTGCCAACAGTCAAGATGGAGGAATACATGTCATGGTTTGAGGGTCAATGGCGGCTTCTAGATTAGGGAAACTGGTTTTCATCGAAGGTAGTATGGATAAAACATAATATCTGAATATATTGCTGGATAATCTGCAATCATCTGTGGACATCCTAAGTCTTGAAGACAACTGGACTTTTCAACACAATAATGATCTTAAACTTACAGCTTGAAATATGAAGATGTGGCTTTATATATAGTATTCCATATCAACTCCATTCACCTCCCCCAATTACCTAACATCAATCCCATTGACATATTTGGGATGAAATGGAGAAACGTATCAGAAAATTTAATGCAAGAAATAAAAATTCTTTGAAAGCAGCCATGGAAGAAGCCTGGCACAAAATTACACCCGAAATTACCGAGAATGTAGTTTCTTCAATGCACTAAGATACTGCAAGCTATTACTGATTCAAAAGAAGGGCTTGCAAAATACTAATGGACTTTAACAATATTCTTTAAAAGCGCTTTTTGTTTTCAACGTGAGCCGTATGTACACTTTTGTGACATAGCATTTAGAATAAATATGATTTTGCTGTTGAATTATTTCGTTCTTTTATATTTTCTATTTGCTGTTTCTGCTTTCTCAAGGAATGTGATTATTCTAATTACTAATCACGTTTCAATATCGTGCTGTTTTTTCAAAATTGGGTTTTCTCATGGTGTATGTAGACTTTTGTGACCCTCTGTATTTCTTTGCTATATTTTATTTTTGTATTGAATGCAAATCATTACTTACACACCAAGTATTGTTTTAATATCCTTGATTTTATATTAATGTTTTCGATGGGGAAAAAATGAATTATCAAGAAAACATTTATTATAATGCATCTATGGAAGTTCTTATTCGATGAATTCTCGCTACACAAACTAGGGATGGAAACCAAACACTTGGTCACATGCCTTATTTGTATATTCGGTCGTATTCCTAATACAAAAGAGGATTCGGTATGAATTAGTTTATAAAAAACGAGAACTACCTGTATTTATTTTTTTATTGCGAACCACCAAGAATGGAAAAGACTGGGACCTTACTCTGAAGAAAATTAATAATTATAATATATATATATATATATTCCTACAAACTACTTGAAAAGCAGCCACAGATCACTAGTGGTCCGTGGACAACACTTTGAGAAACAGATTGACCTATAATGATAAATTTGTTTAAAATGATATTTGCTGTGTTCCAACAGATATAATGCATTTCTATAACCATATTCGGGGTCACTGCACAAGACATCACCCACTTACCTCACTTTCTGCTAGAAATCGCTAAAAATTGCACTAGATGGATTTGTAACGTAATAGAATCACTAGCCCATAGTTGAAAAGCAGATCGGCCGGAGAGCAATCCTCCTGCGCATGTGCGTGGACTTCGCCAAAATTGGTATCAGTGTTTCCCCACAATAATAATACGTACTTGGCTAGAAAACTAACATCTGACCAGAAGAGAAAATAGCTCAGAGAAGATATTTTAGAAGAAATATTTTAGAGGAGGTATTTTAGAAGTATTTTAGAGATGGTATTATAGAGGACAAACTTTTGGAAAGGAATTTTAGAGGAGGTATTTTAGAGATGGTACTATAGAGGACGAATTTTTGGAAAGGAATTTTAGGAGGTATTTTAGAAGAGGTATTGTAGAGAAGGTATGTTAAAGGAGGTATTTTAGAGGAGGTATTTTGGAGGCGGTATTTTAGAAGAGGCCTTTTAGAAGAGGTATTTTAAAAAAGATACTTTAGAGATGGTATTATAGAGGACAAATTTTTGAAAAGGAATTTTAGAAGAGGTATTGCAGAGAAGGTGTGTTACAGGAGGTATTTTAGAGAAGGCATTTTAATAATAATAATAAAAGAGGTATTTTAGAGCAGGTACTTTAGAAGTGGTATTTCAGGAAAGGTATTTTAGAGGAGGTACTTTAGAAGTGGTATTTTAGGAAAGGTATTTTAAAAGAGGTATTTTAGAAAAGGTATTTTAGTAAATCTAGCTAATGTTTTAGAAAATCTAGCTTTTTTTAGCATACCTAGCTAATTTACAGCATGCTTCAGCATTACTGGAATAAAATCTGACATCACATACGCATGTGTAATGCAGTGGTAACTGGTTTAAGACGCCATTTAATTTAGTGATTGCTTCACATTGCTCGCTCGTCTGCTTGTGTTCGTTGTAGTGAAAATGTCTGAATATTTGATTTTTTTTTAATGGATCATGTATGCAAGGTAGGATGCGTGTGAATTTAAGAAGGAAAAAGAAAGGAAAGGGGAGGACAAAAATCCCAAAAAAATGGCATAAACAACATGGCAGTCACCTTGTGCCGATGGCCAGTTTTTAGAAACACAGACTAGATTTAGGGGGTTAACGTCTCATGCAGTAGAGCCTGATATTCTAGGGATCCTGAAACATATCGTTATATTCAGTTTATCTATAGCTTTCAGGTTCAACCTTATCTGTAATGTTAAACTGCCGGCTATACTACACATGTGTCCCCTGTGAGTTTTGTTGCCAAGGCGTAGCAACCTCCTTCCCGGATTACGTCATAACGCGCTCGCTTCCCGGCCGCCATGTTTTTTTAAGGAGTAATTACCTGTTATACTGTTTACTGCTTATTATACTCTTTTCAGATTTTTTTAACCAAAAAAACTGCTGTCTTTAAGCATTGATTTTTTATGGCTTTTGGAATCATTTCCTCCACTTCGTCTTTGTGACACCGCAGAGTATGAGTCAAACAGCTTTTCAGCGCCGACATTGCAATGCTCCACGTTCTCTCCCCCATACCTCCTCTCCCTTCTTCCCCCTACCCATAGCTTCCGGGAAGTACGAGTCCAACAGCTAGTCAACGCGGATTTGCGAAGTACGAGTCCAATAGCTTTTCATCGCCGACATTGCGATACTCCATATTCCACTCATCTACACCTTATCCCCTCTCCCCTTTTTCCCTCCATACCTCTTCCTCCTATATCCGCTCTCCATCCCAAACATACCATCAATTCCAATCTGTTACAAAAATAAATACATTTAAACGGTTATTCATTCTATCGCTACAACTCACAAACCACCATCGGTACAAACGGATCCTACAATACAACTACCATGTACATGTGCTCATTTTTAACGCTTCCTAAAACTTTCCCTCTGTTTTAAGAGTATAGCATCAGTTTTGGAGACGAGTTGGCGACAAAACAGGGGATTCATCTGTAGTGTCACCAAATTGCCTATTACAAAACCTTTCCCAAGAACATTGTTATTGATGGTGACACTACAGAGGAATCCCCTGTTTTGTAGCTAACTTGTCTCCAAAACTGATGCTACACCCTTAAAATAGAGAGAAAACTTTGTGAAACGTTAAAAATGCACGTGGTAGTTGTATTGTAGTGTCCGTTCAGGCCTGTGGTGGTTTGTGAGTTGTAGCGATAGGATGAGCAACCGTTTAAATATTTTTATTTTTGTAACAGATTGGAATTGACAGCTGAGGAAGTACGGGGAGAAGAGGTTAGAGGAGGTACGGGGAGAAGAGGTTAGAGGAGGTACGGGGAGAAGAGGTTAGAGGTATGAAGAAAAAAAGGGGAGATGAGGGAAATGTGGAGTACTGCAATATCGGCGATGAAAAGCTGTTGGAGTCATACTTCGCAAATCGGCGTTGACTAGCTATTGGACGTTTACTTCACAAAAGGTATGGGGGGGGGGAGGAATATGGAGCATCCCAATGTCGTGCTGAAAAGCTATTTGACTCATACTCCGCAAAATATACAAAGTATATGCTATATGTGAGGCAGTGCCAGAAAGAGGAAGTGGAGGAAATGATTCTAAAAGCCATAAAAGCTCAGAAGCTTAAAGACAGAAGTTTTTTTTTTTTGTTAAAAAAATCTGAAAAGAGTATAATAGGTAGTAAACTCAGTATAAAAGGTAATTACTCCTTAAAAAAGTATGGCGGCCGGGAAGCGAGCGCACGATGACGTAATCCGGAAAGGAGGTTGCCGCGACAGGGTTGCCACGTCTTGACGACAAATCGCACAGGGGACACACATGTAGTATAGCCGATATGGATAGATCTCACTGTAATTAAATTTATATAAAAATGAAAACTCGAATTTAAAATATTTAATTTAAAAAAAAAAAATTAAATTTACAGAAAAAATTACCGCTGGAAAACGTGACGCCATCGGCACTGTTTTTTTAAGCTCTTGCAGTGCCGTTAAGTAGAAAAAAAATACCTCCACTTAATCGATCACATATTGCAATACCTTAAAACGCAGAATGTGGTGAAATGACAACACTGAAGGTGAAGTGCTTTCCTCCTGCTTCTTGGAAATTCATGAATCAAAAAAATTAACGTCTCAGTGGGATTCCAAATTTGATTGTTTGTTCTCAAGTTTGCATTATCCTTTACTGACTATTTTTAACCGATATGAATTTATAAAAAGTGATAGTTTTTCTTCAAGTTGGAATTTTCAGCTGTTGAAGGAGAAATTGGAAAGCGATTTTCATTTTCATGGGAATTTAGAGCCATGTGTTGCGCCCAACTACCCTATAACGCGTTGCACAAAGACACTGTATTACTTCCTAAATCGTTTGCTTAATGTTATCAATTATTGGTCAAGGAAATATTTCCAAAAAAGGTGTATAGATGTAATAACAATAAGAATAATAATGTTTCATTTGGATCTGATATATTGCCAATACGTCGGTGAAGTCGTGACGTCACAACATGGCTGCTGGGCACAAACAACAGATTGGGCCCATTGACTTAACATTGACGATCGTAGTAATTAGCATTTCTTAAGCTTGCAAATAAAAATGGGTTTATATTTTGTAGCTTGTTGCAACCACCGGACTGTCGGGAATAAATGTTCTTTTTATAGATTCCCAAAAGACAAACGCAAACATGCACTTTGGGCAAAAATGTCCAGGTATCTATAATTTCTATCAAAGGTCATTCAAATCACATCAACCGGGGCATTGACCTTTAATTTTCAGATTCCAATGATTTTTGATTTATATTTACCTATGGAGCAAATTGCAAATTTTCATAGTTTTCGGAGGTTCCGTTTTCCTGGAATTAATTTTTGGAAATTAAAAAATAAAATAACTTTTTCATTGATCTTGAGTCACATTCATGTAAATATCTAAGCACCTGTTTTAGCTAGAAAGTTCATCTTGAGCTCATTTTAAAGCCCTCTATATGCGCTTTCTCTGTGATATACATATGTACTGAGAAGATTTTTTTATCGTTTTTAAAATATATATATATATAAAAACTCAAAACAGCATTTTTGAAATAAAAAAAAAAAATTATATATATATATATATATATATTAAAGGAAAACTTCATTTGAGTACTTTTGCACGAATTCAGGGGATGGGACAATAATGAGATCAATGTTTTAAAAAAAATCTTCCCAACTGCATTAGAATTTTTAAAAAAAATAAAAAAATTCTGCCTGTATTTTCAAATAGTTCACAAAATAGTCATTAGCCATTAACTCTTCCAATTATATTTTAGAGTAAGTCACACATTGAAGGAATGTGAAGTTAGTTATATAGTACCGTGCCTCTCTCTTCGCCCCAAGAATTTTTTTCTGTATTCGCCTGTACGTTGGACCAAATAAGCACGCGAACAGTGCAGTATCTGAATACTATATACTTTACTCTTCATGGAAGCATGAATTTGTTCTCGCATTTCTTCATTATCAGGGTCATAAAAAAAAGATCGAACATGTGAAGAACGTATAGCGTTTTCTGCACGTTCGATCAGTTTCGGCTGATCCGAAAAAAACACGGAAATTTCATAAAATGAGAACATTTTAAATCTATCTCATAAGCATAACATAGCAAATGGCAGTTTGTTTGTGCCCAGCGCCATATTGAAACGTCACACTTCACCGTATTGGCTGACATGTGTGCTAAAATGCCATAGGTGTATGATGCTGTAAGAAATTTCACATGCAAATTATAAAATATGGTTTTATGTTATTAAACTTGATAGTGTTTTATGGCGAGTTTGAAAATGCCGGCCGCCTAATCGCTATGGCGATAAAAATGTTGCATCTGGCGACGCTAATTATTC
>QLNU02014802.1:79034201-79048449 GCA_006491805.2 Dysdera silvatica | reverse complement strand
AAAAGATTAAAATCTTGCTGAAATCGACATGAAATGGACGGGACTGTGATTTGATTGTTCAGATAACTTTTGATTTTTTCTGAAAGCATTTGCAAGTCTGATTTGCATTCCTAATTTGTACTTTTAATTTTTACGAAAGTTTCGGAAATTTATTTCAAAATTAATTCCTTTACGTAAAACATCGATGGCCTAACATTTACATAAAAAATTAAAAGTTTTAAATTAAATAGTCGCATTTGCCTTTCTTGTACAGATTTTTCTCATGGTGAGTATTTTCAATCCCAACTTACGTATCTATAAAAAATTTAAGACACCATATTTCGTTCAAATGTTTCAATATATAATATATCTAATACTTGTTAAATAATTGCACGCAATTTGAAATAGAGTGAAACAATTTTTAATACAGTTCAACCTTTATTTAATGATCGTCTATTTTTCGAATTTCCTGACTTAGCGAATTTTTTGGCAAACGCTGAACTACGGATGTTGTACTTTCGAAGTTCAATATATGTTCCATTTAACGAATTTTCCTTTTTACACTAGTTGGCGCCAGTTTAAAGCTAGTTGGCGAGACCTTGAAACTTTGTTAAATATAGGTTCGATTTACAGGTGTGGCTAATCGCTCACTGAATGAATGAATGATTTGAAACACTCCATGTATATTTAGCTCTAGCTAAATATACGTGGGTGGCAAAAATTATTGTATAATAAATTCCCCCACGAAAAACTCACAAAAATCTCGCCCCGGAGGCTTTTCTGTGTTGACCATTATTTGGCAATTGTGTTGTATCATTGTTTCAACCATTGTTTTCTCTTATACTAGACTTGAATAGGCAACTTCTCCCACATTCTTGTCATCTGCATCTAAACTGGCCTTGCAGTTGTATAGCGATCATTGGTGTATACAGAAAGTTCATAAGAGGGGGGGTTATAAGGGGAGTTCTACAGCTACAACTTCATATATTTATATGTATATATACAGAATTGTATCATAATTAGAGGCTATGACCCCCCACCAGCCCCTCCCCTTGCATACGCCAGTGATAGTAATAACATATTCATCTGCCATGCAAAAAATCTGGGTTTTATTCCAGGAATGGTATTTATTCATTGATTTTTTTTTTTCCTACCAGTCAGTCAGGAACCAATGAAGTCAGGGGTTTGATTTTTCCAGAAGATGAAACTTTGGATTGCTTAGGAAACTATAGGTTCCAATTTAATACAACCGTAACTATCTTTATGCCATAAAGCAAGCCTTTGTACCCACATAGATTTTTTTTAACTGTTTTGCAGTGCTTCATGTGTTCCGTCTGAACCTGTTGCATCAAAAAATCAGTGTCCACTTTGCATGGAAAAAAGCAAAGATTCCACACTCCTGCCATGTGGACACTTCTTCTGTTGGACATGCATTACAAATTGGCTTCAAAATAAGGTTTCATTTTCTTTTCCATTCATGTAATTTGCAAAACATTTTTAATTGAAAGTGAAATTAGTAACTAATATTATATATCTATCTGTTAATAATTAACCATTACTAATTAATAACCATGGTAAAGAGACAATTTCCTCCATAATTTATTTTTCCTGTTTCAAACCTCTGTCCAAATTCTCAAATTCAAATTACTAATTAAATAAATTGACGTTCCCAAATTTGAATGTTTTTCTGCATTGTATGGGGTTTTTTTTTCTTTTTTCAGTCCCTTTTAGAAAATGTAATACTAAACTTACTCATATAATAGTGACTATCACTAATTTAGAATTAATATTAGCTATTAATAATTAATTAGTTTCTATAATTGACAGCTAAAAGGTTACTAACCAATCCTAGTTAGTTCCTAATTAAAAAATTATTTGTTAGTAATTAGCATGTGGTTAGCTACTACAGCAGGAGCTCTTTAATTCAGAACATTCGTGATCACGGCCATGCCGGATTAGCGATTTTACCGGATTATCAAATATCAATACAGTTTTAACGGGAACACCAAAGAAAAATTAATACGGTGCAGTGATATTTAAAACAAGTTGCAATAAGCTGCTCTATGACAAGAAAAAATACACATGAGCATTACTGTTTAAAAAATCTATCATATCACGTTGCATGCATGATTTGGATCTCTTCAAAAAACCATTACAGATTATACACAAATTTATGGGTTCCGCAGAGTTGTAGCTTTTGTTGGATTCAGCAAATTTTATAAACGTATTTAATACATCAGAAGCCTGTTTTCACGAGACCAGCTTCATCTGCCATGTTTTCTTCTTCATCCGACCTGGTAGACAAGGTCAACAAACACTCCAAAAAAACCGAACATGAGCAGCTCGATCGGTGCCGGATTAGAGAATGCTCTGAATCAAAGAGTGCCGGATTAAAGTTTTTTCTACTGTAGTCGACAACTAATTTGTTATTAACAAGTAATTAGTTGCTGATCAGTATTTGATATTTAATAACTAATGGCAGTTTTCTGGAATGAGCACTTGCAAATATAATAGTTCAGTTTATGGTAATGGTGTTTTTTAATGTACATTAAAGAAGAAATTAGCTATTTATATTAATTTTTTCAATATTATTTGTTAATTTTATCATTTCCTTGGTATTTGTTTCCGTGCATGTTAAGAAGTCAACATGTAGTTGTGACCAAATGTGTTTTTAATTAATTTGCAAACATTGATTTTGCTAACTGTTTCATTGTGTTTATTAAAATTAGAACTATTGTTAAAGCTTACTGTCAATGATTGATTTTTCTTTCGTGAAATAATGCATTTAAAGGATATTTGGATTCATTTATGGTAATTAACTTTTTTTTTTTTCAGGAAGAATGCCCATTATGCAGAGAAAAATGTGGTCCATCCCGTCTTGTATATTTGCAAAATTATGTATAATTTTTATTTAATAAATTTTTTATATTTACGATTTCAAGTATTGCATACTAGCAATCACCTAGTTTTTTCTTTGATTAAAATTTACAGTTTTATTAAATATATCTATTGTCATTGTGTATCTCAAAATAAAGTTCAAAATCAACGTCAATTATCAGACTTCGGCAGTTTTCAACTCTCAGTTGAATATTGGTTATCAAACCTCAACTGATATTGAAATGTGAGTTGCTATAAAACTTTAGAAGTTTCCAACTCTTCGCTGAATGCTAGTTATCAACTTCTAGCGGAATATGAACCTCAGCAGTTATCAACTCCCAGTGGTTTATACACCAGTTATATATCAAACCTCAGTAGTTACCAATTCTCAGTTGAACACCAGGTACCAAACTTGCAGAAGTTATCGACTCCTAATTGAATACCAGTTACCAACTTTTAAATTGGCACATGGGGAAGACAAGGCAGAGCGATTTATTTTGCAAACCTAGATGTATTTGTCTAGAGTATATTCTAACAAAACATGTTTTAATAGGTGGAGGCACATTTAAAGTCTAAAATATGTGAATCTTTCCTGGATTTTACATCCCATTCTTTAATATTCTTTGTATATCTAGATTAAAGTTTTTTTTTAACCTTCTAGACACACATTTTTGTGACAGAACTAGGAAATAAGGGAAAATTTATTGTTCTAGAAATGTCAAGGAATTCTGTTAAAATTACACCAGAATCAGGGAAATTTCAGCTCTCGCATTTCTCGTACTTGCTTCGTCAGTAGTCAAGCAAAAACAGTCCATAACTACTTCCCCTAAAATGGTATACTATACTCCTCTGAAATACTAAAATCGGCCTATATTACTGGTAGTCCACTACTACCATAATTCACAGTCCATAAATACCTCCATCCATTTTCCTTTCTCTAAAACAGTATACTATACTCCTCTAAAATACACATATACTGCTCTAAAACAGTACATTACTACCATAATTGACAGTTCGTAAATACCTCCGTCCATTCTCTTTTTCATTTTTGATTAAATTAATTTAATTAAAAATTAGACTAAAAATTCCTGCCTTATACATAATAGTTTTACTTCAGCCTTGCGTATATGGGCATTAGAGGTAGTTTTATTGATTTGCAGTGCAAGATGATTTTTTTTTTAAATTCAACTTTGGAATTATTGAATTTTATTCTAAATATATCGATAAGAACATCTTCCCAACCATCGGACTGCATGCTCTGAAAACGAACTTTTTTCAAGGGTGAAGTTCGTAAAATCAAAAGCAAGGGCCAGAATAACTGACGTCCACCTTGTAAGCATTCTTAGGATTGCAATATCAAAAATAAGACCTGATATTGACTGGACTGTTAAAAATACGCAGTGCCAAAAATCTCACTAAAAGGTTTGATTTCGCTTTACATATTCATAACTAAAAGTATTGTAAATGTATTTTGCTTCCATACGTATTTTATTATATTGTCCCAAGGGCGGATCTAGAAAATATTTGGGGGGGGGCGCACAAAGATAATTTAGGAAACAAAGAAAAAATGATAACGAAGACTAGCATCTATATCCAGACATGAATCTCAGGAAAATGATGCATTGCGCATGTCCACGGACTTCCTTGTCGATGCTTCTGTGACTTTCCCTAGAGGGTGGTACAAAAATTGCAGAAACGTCGTACTTCCACAAATACATTACGACTGTAATCGTAAACAGAGAAGAATAGTAAATTAGTGTTGACGTTTTATCCTGCTATGGATCCCAATGTGTTAGGCATTTTCCTTCTTTTTTTTTTTTTTTAAATGAGTGTTACGATGTGACTGAATTTGTAAATGCATTCCATTGAATACGTACCTTAGGATATTGGTGTAATCTGGTAGGAGGAGCTCCTGCCTCCAACCCCGGTTTTTTTAGAAAAGAGGCAAAATCGTACTTTCCCCCGTACAATTATATATGAACTATATAATATTGTCTTACTTTTGCGATTCAACAAAAACACAAATTGGGAACGCAGCACGTAAAATTTTGAAAAGAGATTAATACAATAACAGAAAATTCGGTAAATATTCACGTTATCTTTTATGATTTTCACGGTCCTAAGAAACATATTCATTGAAATACATGTATAATATGGCGGGGCACTTGACCCTCCCCCCCTTTTCACTTTTTTTTTAGAAAAGAGACAAAATCGTATTTATGCTATATTTAACTCTTAAGTTGTAAACACCTATGCACGGGAATCTATTTACGTAACATATATTACGTCACATCGATTATATATACGGATATATTACGTAATATACGGATTATATTACGTCACATCGTAATCACACAATAACTTTCACACTAGCACTCCTTAGCAAAAAGTGTTACGTTGGGATCCATAGCAGGAGTTAAACGTCATCACTAATTTACGAGTCTTTCTCTGTTTACGATTATAGTCGTAGCGCATTTGTCGAAGTCTGACGTTTCCGCAATTCTTGTACCACCCCTAGGGAAAGTCCCAGAAGCATCGACAAGGAAGTCCGTGGGCATGCGCAATGCATCATTTTCGTGGGATTCATGTCAGGATATAGATGCTAGTATAACAAAGTCGGATCCAGGATCACCCCTGCCCCGATCCTTTCAGTCTCCATATTGCCCCTGCAGTCGTGCGGCTCGCGAGCCAACAAGAATGAGCAAAAATGGTCCTTAGACTAAAAGGTTGCAGAACCCCTGATGTAGACAATTCAAACAAAAAAATATTTATAAAAAATCAGCGGCCGAGATTTTTTTTTAACTGGGGCCAGTATGAAAACAAATTTTTCATGCAAAAGGCGTAAATCATCGATGTGAAAATATTTTTCTATCTGAAAACGACGCAAATCCACACACTATTTTTTTTTTCAAAGCCGGTAAAATTCAGTTCATTTTTATGCCGATAGATGGCAGTATAGTAATAAATTAAACATACCTATGGATATATTTCTTATGATGTATTAAATTATGTATATATCCATATATTTTCAATTATAGCCATTCCTATTTGCTTCTAAATACTAAAATCCACAGCGCTCTACAATTTTTTATTTTTTTTAAATTGCCAGTAGACATTTTCATGGCGTCCTCTATGGTCATAAATTAAACAGAAATATCATGAAAGTTCTAACAAATAGAAAAAACGTTTTTAAGCGTACTCGAAATTTTATTATACAAATTTTAACGCGTTTCGGATGGACTTTGGCCGTTCCTTGTCGGAATACACGTCCGTCTGGCACTGAAACAAAAAACGAAGTGTTGCCCATTCACCGATGGGTTACGTTAGCCGTTAAAAGTTACCATTAATGTCGATTGTCGCGCCATCTATCGGCAATAAAACGCTACATTTAATCAGGTGGTGCGATAGCAAAGGTTGAAGAGCCGAAAGTAGGTTTTCCGAGCTTAACTGAAGTATGAAGTGGACTTTCATTTGGGGGTGAGGAGGGTGGTCAAGGACAGAATTTGCCATGGTCTTGGAATAACACCCTTCATTTATCATGAAAGTTGGAATTTTTTACAGTGAAAACGTGTTTTGGGGATTATTTTTTTTAATTCATAAATGAAAAAGTGTAGTTGTTGATGTAAAACTGGTTGATAATATTTGTGTACTACAACATCAGAGAACATTTAGAAAATATACAATGACATATTTTTTTGAAAAATAGTCGTTACACAATGGGCATTTATCCATGGCTCTTGGCATGGTTGGCGGAACTGCATGTTCTTTACGTTCGTGCCGATTTAAATATTCCAATTGATTAAACTGATGATTATGATTATTATATAGATGTTTATGGAAACATAACGTTTTGGCTGATGCTGTACACCTGCGGCCGACGGATGCGCTCGGAAAACAGGTTTGTTCAAATTTTTACGGTATTTATAACTCCTTTCGCACAAAATATAGGCAAACTTTTCTGGTTTCAAGCCATTTTGCTCATCTTTTGAATCAGCAGATGACTTACTTTCGTCAGCATCTACTGTAGCAGCAGAAAGCTTCGTCATCTTATCAAAAGGTGTTACAAAATCATCTATGGGAAATTTGAGGAATTTGGTCCTGAAAAGGGCCGTTTCTTGAAATTCATATCCTCATTTTGATCTGCAACTTAAGAAAGAAAAACGTGCAATGACGATGACTAGAGCAGTTATTTTATCACGGTGCGAATTATCTCCTTTTCCGCGAAATTTTAGGGTTTTATCGACGATTTCGTGAATATTAAAATTTTGCTTATTATTACCCAATCTCTATTTTTTTTTTAATTTTCGTGATCTTCTCGCAAATTTTGCCTTTTGTTTCACCGAAAAAAATTACCGCTCTAAAGACGGCTGCTACGTAAAAGTAATTTTTCCTTTTTTTTACGCAAGTGGCGTATTTTCTTTTTTTAATATGGCAAAAAACGTAGAAAAAGATTTCGTAGTCGAAAGACTTACGTCAATTCGTGTTAGTTTAGGAAGAAGTCAAATGCTTCACGTTATGTTAAAAGAACTCGTGGATAGATATGGAAGTGAAAATATAAAATGCATCCGGAGTTTCAATCTCGGGCGTTATGAGATAAGTTTTTCGAATGCCCAATTAGCGGCTAAAGTAGTCGAGGCTAGACTGTTATACGATGGAAAAAAACACGAAGCTGTTCCAGCAGATCGTCGACTCACGTGGCTTTATGTCCGGGGCATACCTTATGAAGCCTCAAGGGAAAACATTGAAAGTTTTTTTTCGACGTATGGCAAGGTAATAAAGATTGACTTCGTTAAAATTAGCGGTTCCGACATCAGGAATGGTCACGTCCGAGTGTAAATTGAAATGAAGAAGAATGTTCCCAATCTGCTATTGATTGCCGGGAGCAGATGCGTAGTTAACTACCCCGGCGTCATAAAAATGTGTTCAATCTGTGAACAGCAAGGTCACCTCGCCAAGGATTGTCCCACAGTGGCCTGTTTCCACTGTGGTCAACAGAGTTATATGAGTTGGAGATGGGAGAACGCTTGCCAATTTTGCGGCAAAGCGCACAAGAGCGAAAGATGTCCATCCAAGGGATTGACATATGCAGAAAGAGTAGCCGGAAGAGTAGAAGAACAACGTGATGAAGTAGAAGAGATGTCTAAGACCACGAATTCCATGGAGCTCGGCAACGAAGAAACCAATTTAAAAATTACAGATAAAATTAACGTTGAGATAACTGTAGAAAACTTTTCTTCTACGAGTATAGAAGACGCAATGGCCCACATGGAGACAGTGGAAGAGTTTCTTCCTGTTCAAATGAAAATTTATATGTAGTTAAAGGACCTTCGGGAAGAAAAGAATATAAAGATGCTTGTGGCGGAACATACTTCATTGATGAAGTTTCGAGCCAGGAATCATTAAACGTTGAAGAAGCCAGTTCATCCTCAGACGATTTAAATTGGGAGAGCTTGTCTTCGAATCTTTTCGACGAAGAAATATCGAAGCGTAAAAAACACGGGAAGACAACGAGAAATAAGAGAAAAAAGGAGATGGTCCAGACGTCGACGAACCTTGCTTAGGGGTTTCGTTTTGTCTTGGTCGCTTCTGCGTTTTTGGTGCCTTTTCTTTGTTTTCGCCATGCTCTCCTTTAGAGCCAATTTCGTGACCCTGAATTGCCAGGGTCTTAAAGATGATATGAAAAGAAGAACGATATGCTCTTGGATTCGTTCATCCAATTATGATTTTGTATGCCTTCAAGAAACGCATTTTGAAAATAATCAAGAGGCAGGAAATTTTGGAAAAAACATCGGAATGATGACATTTACTAGCCCAGGTAGTTTCCGCAGTAGAGGAGTCACAATCTATGTAAGACAAAGATAAATAATGTCATTAGATCTCTTTCTGATGCTGAAGGTAGGGTGGTCTGCATTGATTTATCCTGGGCTCAAGGTGATCTCCGATTCATTTGTGTATACGCACCAAACGTCTATAAGGAAAATCAAGATTTCTATAGCAATCTAGACTTTTTCATAAGGGACAAGTGTAATATTTTAATAACCGGAGATTTTAATTGCATCCTTGATCAAAGAGACCATCTAGGAGGCAGGATTTATTCCGCTCGGAAGATCGGTGGAAATCTTCGAAAACTGATAATGGATTATGACCTAGAGGATCTCTGGCTTCAAGAAAATGCTCATCGTATAATGACTTGGCAACGTGATGGAATTTCAAGTCGGTTAGATAGATATTATCTTTCGAAAAATGCCCACTTACACTGTGCGACGATTAACGTTTTGCCTCTGGACGGTCCCAGTATATATGTTTCTGATCACTCGGCAGTAGAAATGACCCTTGAGGGTGAAGAGACCCATATCGCCTTTGGTAAAGGCCTCTTGAAAATGAACATCTCGCATCTGAATGAGGATCGCTTCCAAACAATAATTATTGAGACTATACAGCGTATTCAACAACAGGACCTGGATCCGCTTGTCAAATGGGAGACTATTAAGCAAGAGGTCAAGAATCGGGCGATTGACTTCGCTAGGATGGAAAAGTTAGAGGAAAATGGAAACTTAATGAATTGGCAACATGTTCTCCGTCTTTTGATCAATAGTCCCCGGAAAGATGAGGCGATGCAACAAGCGGCTGATGCAACTAGGGTAATAATTGACAAGTTCAGAAATGAGAGAATGAAGTCACTTGAAGTGAAAGCAAGAACTAAAGTGACAAACAACGGCAACAGTGGAAGGTTCTTTTTTAAGAAAATTAAAGAGAAGAGGGAGAATCCCTTCCTCGATTGCCTCCAAGACGCTGAAGGAAATCTCCTGAAGTCGATGACAGAAATTCGAGAAAGTCTTTTCACATTTTTCTAATTTTGCAAGTGAAAGAGAAACGAGCCCTGAAATTCAACATCTTTTTCTTACTGGTGCTAAAAAGATCTCTGCGCAAACATATACAGCACTGGACGCAAATATAACGAAAGAGGAAATTCGAATTTCGGTCAAGAAGGGAAAATTAAATAAAACACCAGGTACCGATGGCCTTCCTAGCGAATTTTACCGTATCTTTTGGGATATCCTTCAGGAAACCTTCTACGCGGTAATTGACAAACTCATTCATGAGGGTGAGATACCTGAATCAATGAAGAAAGGTGTTGTAACGCTAATTTGTAAAAAACCAGAAAACAGAGATAAGATCTCCAACTGGAGGCCTATCACTTTACTTAATGAAGATTATAAAATCATTGCCAGACTGCTAGCTCGTAGACTCCAAAAGACAATAAAAGAACTAACGGGCGAATATCAGACCTGCGGAGCATCGGGAAGGAACCTTAAAATGAACTTAGTTTCCATCAGAAACATAATTCATTTTTTCCACGAGAGAGGAGAAACAACATGCCTTGTGAACTTGGACCAAGATAAGGCTTTTGATCGGATAGACCATAATTACCTCTTCGCTGTCTTGGAAGCAAACAACTTCCCACCGGCGATGACAAAGGTGCTTAGAGCCCTCTATACGAATATGGAAAGTAGAGTCTTGGTGAATAATCATCTTACTAATAGCTTCAAGGTCAAAAGAGGAGTCAGACAAGGATGCCCTCTGTCACCACTCCTCTACGTCTTAGTTTTTGAGACCTTTTTGAATACCCTGTCTAGAAGCGAAAGAGTGCCGAGACCTGCCTTTCATGTTTTGAGCTTACCCGGCACCAATTTGTTTGCTCATGCAGATGACTTGAGCATCCTCGTCTCTGACGAAGATTCTGTTAATGAAATTTTTCGTATGATGAATACATTTGGTAAAGCATCAGGAGCCGCCCTCAACAATATGAAGACACAGATTCTTCCCCTGCGGGATGGTTTTACTCTATCACCAAATATGGCCGCTTTTCGGGTAACATCAACGAAAATTGGAGGAGTCATTTTTGACGCAAAAGGCGTAAGCCCGAAGAATACTAAAAAAGTCTTGGAGAAAGTAAAAAGGAAAATTGAAAAAGTCAAATTACGGAATCTTGACCAGAGTGAAAAAATTAAGTTCATTTGGTCTGTTCTTGTACCAATAGCTACCTACGTTTTTTTCCATCTCCGTTGTTACAAAACACTTCGTCAGATTATTTGCTAGGTCCATCTTTACGTACTGGTGGCCGAGCAAATCTGAAAGAATAGCGAGACAAACTCTTCATTTACCTTTAAAAGAAGGCGGAAGAGATATAGTTGATATTCACACTTGGTGCCTCGTTCAGCAGGCAAAAGATCTTGTTCTTTGGACAAGAGTGGGGCAAGAAGAGCGCATTCGAAAAAGCATGGAATTCTTCCTTGGGACACGTAGTAATGTGCTGGGAATTCCATTCGTCAATACTAGACCACATGCGTCAGAAATTCCAGAAGAGATCCAGACCGTTCTTCGTTTCATTACAGAGAATAGAGACAAAGTTCATTTAAATCAATGGAAGTTGAAAAACAAAATGATTTATGATAAATTACTCCCTCGCTTCCCGATTCAGATTGAGCAAACCTATCCTAATTTAGGGTGGAGTAGTATTTGGAAATCGCTAAATGAGATGAGGATAAGTGATAAGAAAAAAGACTTCCTCTTCTTCCAATACCATCATGTCTTGCCAACGAGAGAACGGCTATTTAAATTTGGAATAGCTAGAAATTTTGAATGTGCGAGTTGCGGGGAATATGAATCCCATAGCCATTTATTCGTTGATTGTACAATACCTAAAGAATGGTGGAGGAAGGTCAAAGAAATATATGGCATCAATAACCTAAGCTACCGTAATATCCTTTTCAATGATCCACGACCAATCAAGAGTAGCAAAGGAAAAGGTATGGAAATCTTAATAGCTGAATCTAAATACTTTCTATGGCTTATTCGAAATCAAACAGTTTTTGATCACAAGAATTGGACGTATCCGAATTTTAAAGAAGAAATGAAGCAGATCTTAAAATGTCGAATTGAGGCCGACATTTGTGCTCTTAGTATCCCGAAGGCTAGGCAGATTTGGCAACTTCGCTCTGGTGCCTTTGTGATTGCCGATGATGGGACAGCATTGGTAAATTTTTGACCTTTGCTTTCCCTCCTTCTGTTTTCTGCTTTGTGCTTTCTGTTTCTCTCGTTGCTTCGGCTTCCTTCATTAAGTTTTTGCTCTGACTTTGGATAATGACAGTGACTTAGAAATTTATGTGCCTGACAACTTTTGCTGACTTTGATCTAGGTGTGCAACGTCCAGAGGATTTTCATATGAACTGTGATATTTTTCCTTTATACAGGACTGTGGTATTTTACAAACGATCAAATAACTGAAACTCTTAAACTATTCCTCATCTTCGAACCTAACAAACGATCAAATTTAGTTTTGTCTAGAATATTGTGAAATTTATTTTAAAATGTGATATTATTACATTAAGTTTCGTTTGGAATATTGTTGAATCTATTTTAACATCCGATATGATTATTGTAAGTTTTGTCTGGAAAATTGTTTATTTCAATGTGATTTTGATATGTTTGTTTGAAATTATATGTTTGTATTAAGTTTTCAGTACTTCAATAAAGATAAGGATTCCCCGAGTTGAGGCCTGTCATTGCACTTCGGCAGGTTGAAACTCGCCACATCCGCAAATTGCGGTTGCTTGGGGTGCAAAATTTTTGGTAGCGGGGACTGCGCTTGGGCGGTCCCTAATATGTCAAATAAAAGGTTTAAAACGCCAACTTTTTATGAATTATTCAATTAATTTTTCTAGTCTACAGTCTGGATGTAACTCGGGAATAATTTCTTTTACGCATGTTCATGGACTAGTGCCGAACTCCGTAATGGAAATAGTATTGCCAATATTGAGTACTATTCTGAGGACAGAGCTCTATTTTTGACACTAACATTTGGAATGGGCAATACCAATGATGGAAAATGCAGCCGAAATGGGTAAAATAGATTTTTATAACCCTGTTTTAAGAGATCTTAAAAATTTTAATTAAATCTTAGAAATTTCAACTTCATATTAAATCGGTGAATCGACGCTATTAATGGCGAAACATGTGGGCAAGGCCGGATTTATGAGTGGGGGGGAGTCTCCCCCCCACAATCGGAAAAATCAAGTTCCAAGTTGGAGAAAATCCAGTGGAACTCTAACAAAAATGGGATGAATAATTAATTCTTTGGGTAGTTGGAAATTCATGCAATTTCAATTAGCAACGTTTTGATTTTCTCGGGAGAAAAAAGTAAAATATATATATTTTTTTAACTCTTTACTTTTAGACGATTGGAAAAAATTTTGACGTTGGCAAAATTGAGAGTTATTTGAAGAAAAAGATTGACTTTTTTGCTTTTGTTGGTCGAAAAATTTTGTGATTATAACTGCCCATTTTGTTGGCGCCATACCGCGGCCTATACTACTGGAATGTGTGTAGACGTCAGGAATACCATTACATAAGCGTTTCATGACGGTATTGTATAGCAGGGGGTCTATATCTTTTACTTTTCCGACTCCATCTAATTTTTCAGTGGAATGGCTGTATATCTTGCGTCTAAATTCAAAATGACGTTGAACAAAAATGAGCTCACCTTTTGCTAACGTAATGCAAAAGTTTATTTATCCAACTTCACTAACGATATTTACAACTTCTTTTTGGCACTGCTACTATTGGAGATGACTAGAACTGATTGCTTAAACGATTAAAACACAGTGCGTTAATGACACGCTCAAAATTCAAAGTTCAAGTCGCATAGTAACTATTTATCCGCTGGCCGAAACTCAGGTCCAGAACAAAAAAAACCAAAAAACAAGAGGATACAAACTAGTTAAGCATTGGTATTTAAATTGTGAACAGAAAGTAACGCACATGCGCTACAACAATCGTGCGTCACAAATGTTCAAATATACCACACGCAACCAACCAATGCCACGTCTGCTGCCACATGTGTCTTACATTTCAGAAAACAATATAAAAAATATAAAATTTTAATTTATTTTTTATCGTTCCACTCTGCTTTGATTCTGGGTTGTATCTTATAAATACATATTAAATCTTAAAATAACAGCAAGAGGCATATTACCCGTACGACGTGCATATGAAAATCCAATAAAAACAATTAAAGCATTGGCCTCCATCGCGCGGGCCACTTGAGGCCCTCCGACATGTTTTATGTGTCCGCCGGCTCATGAAAAAATACAAATTGTTTCACACAAAAATAACGTCCCTTGATTCCTTTGAGCCTTAAAGCTGTGTATTTTATTCCGTTTACATTTTCATATTTCGTAATAAATATCTTAAAACCCCTTGAAAACTAAAATAACGTGTGGTTTTCCAACAATTGTGTTTTGCCAGCGGCGTAGCACGGTTTGGCAGTGCCTGGGGCAAGGTAAGTATCGCGCCAACTTAAACCTACCAGCGCTCCCTTTCACTAGCCCAA
>QLNU02014802.1:79009390-79034101 GCA_006491805.2 Dysdera silvatica | reverse complement strand
TGTGCCCAATTACAGAAATCATTTGCATAATTAAAAAAAAAAAGTGACTTTCTTAGATTCGATTATAAAATATTATAATGGCAAGAATATATGTTCTGATAACATCAGTAAAATACTATGCACAATTCCATACAAAATCATAAATGCTATGTGCAACACAAAAATTACAATACCAAGATGCAATACCCATGTAAATGGTATTATAACTGCACACCTTTGTTAGTGTATATGTGTTACCAGTGTTACATGTGCCACAATATGGCACAGCTGCAATGGTATATTAAAGCAATAACTCCATTTAACAACAAACCTAACAAAACAAACTTCAGACTTTCACAAACACAGCCTTTTAATATATTTATACAAAAAATATTTTGTATGGCAGCGGAAATTAAATATTCCTCCAGGATTTAAACATTAAATCTGGGTTTGGCACGATATGGCGAATAAAAAGCATTACAAATTTGCATACAAAATACGAGTAACCAAATTCCATTGTAGAATGCATAGAATATATGATCCTTGTACACATTCGTTTAAAAACAGTGAATAAGTATGCTGCGTTATTACAGCCAAAGAGTTTTTAATGACACACTGAAGATTAGCAAGCAGTTGTGTGTGATTCGAACATACACAAGTAATAAAATTTATATTGCACACTAAACCGAATTTTTTGAAAAGGTACACAGAAAATTGAAATATTAGGACTAAAATTCCTTGGATACAAGGTGGTAAAGTTTTGTTTTTCGTGTAAGAAAAGGTTTTTAACTTTCCATCGTCTCATCCATCACAATCCCCAGCATACAAAATCCTTAAGAATAACACAAAGTATACTGTGTGTTCGTGCTCAGTTGGCGTGTGATACCGTTAGCAGACGGGTTAGTCCATTGCAGTTTAGGGAAGGCCGTCTTGGAGGAACTGGTTTTTCCCGCGCGAAAAACCAGTTTCGGCAAGACGCCCTTCCCGAAACTGCAATGGACTAACCCGTCTGCTAACGGTATTACACATCGACTGAGCGCGAATGCACAATACATGACCCGAACTATGAAAAGGTGGTTAACGTGAGCGAAAATATTTAAAAGTAGACAGCTAAAAAAAAATTCTGCACCACCTGCACATGCCAGTGTGTGTGAGATGAGCAAGGATGTGAGGGCAAGTTTTCTGCAGTATTGTATGCTATTAGTCTTCAAACTCGATAACTCCATATTTCTGACAGCAGAAAAGGGATATTTTTTTCTTCCACAAAAATTATCTAATTAATAACAATTGGTATCTTGACACATTAACCTTTTAATAGCCTATGGCACACACAATGTATGCATGCAAGTCTGTATGTAATATAGAAAAAATATGTGTATGCACAGAAATTGAACGCTTGTCAACTAAGTTTCAGTGAGCTCTACCGATTAATCATATATTTAACACTGACTTATAAATTGCTCAATATTAGTGGTAAACCAATCAGGATTTTTCCATGCGTTTGAAGTTTATGAACATTTTTTAAGAAGAAGGGAGGAAGCACAGCTTTCACGCTATTCTTAAGGCCCTGAATAACGTGTTCTTTTTCGTTTTGTAACAAAGGACAGAAAAGATCGTACTGAGCTAGGGCCTAGATAATCTGAGGAATTTGAATTGCTGTTAGTTCAGGAATGAAACCCTGGATGGGAGATTTGTAGGGGGAAAAAAAGCACTACGTGTACCATTGAGAATCTACGATTTTCAATATAGCAGATAAACAGGTTATGACAATGTAATAGCAGAGCTGCCAAATAGTTAATCGTAAAATGTACAAACTTTTTACAGGAAACACAGTTCTTAGTCCAAAATACTTTACTCAAGGCCCTGCAGATAAGTAGACTCATTAAAAGAATTCAAAATTAATTTGTGGTACGGCAAGGGTTATTTGCTTTTTGTACATTACCTCGTTTGGCTAGTGCAGTCATCTATTGTGGAGTTGGAGATGTGGTTCCCAAGAGTCAGTTAATACTGTTGTGCGTTATTGGCTTAAGATGCTGGGATAAGAGAGTGAGAACTGCTTAAATTCGAATTTACTGCTTCTGACGAATGCCACTGCACTAAACATTATTGCTTTGAAAAAGTCCTATGTATAGTTTGAAACATTGTATATGCAATAGTCTCTGACTATAGGCGGGGTTTTAATATGTCCAGCAGCACATTCGACTGTAATATTACATCATTTTAATTACTTAATTATACTGTAATTATACATCAGCCTGACTGTACATTCACATGTACAATCAGGCTGATATATAGGACTTCAAAAGAGAAGAGATTGATAAAAAGTGGGGGGATTTATTATTACACATTTTTCAAACACTACCCATTTTAGTTTTTTTTTTTAGACAGGAGAAGGGGGGGATAACACCAACTCACTCCTTGTATACAACATTCTATAAATGAGTGTGAGAAATGCAAAATGACTGCTAGACATAATAGACAATGTATAAAATAAATAAATAGGCTTGGGAGGGGGCTTTTTATAGTAATATAAATTCCTTTTAGCAGCTGCAGAAACTGAAAATTTGTTCTGCATTGCTAATAAGATTGGGCCATTATGTGATGTATCACCTTGTAACTACTTGTTCCGGAGTATGTGGCATGAAGTTTTGATGCATATATATATATATATTAGTGCACACAGTATTTGAGACTATTTATGGCAGCTTTGTTTTGCTTATATTTTCTACATAGACAACTATTTTGCTTTATGCTTTAATTTGGTCATTGCATGCCTTTGAATACACACACTGACTTTATTATTATAGAAAACTACAAGTTTCGAAGTTATAGTCTGAGTGCTCAAATTAGTCTTTGAACTACGATACTTTGGGGAATCGATGATGGGCCAGCGAATACAAAAGATGCGACAACAGAAACTGGAACACAATAAATATATAACATAGACAGTGAAAATACAAAACCCACTTCTTCAGAGCATAAAGTGCTTATTTAGCCATTTAAATTAGACAGAAAACCATTATTATAACAAAAATTTCCGATTAATATAGTCATTAATTCAATATTAATTGCCTGGAAAATTTTGATTTACTTTAAATTCAACATTTCTCCATCTCTCTCTTGCATAAAATAAAATCCAAATATAAAGCGCATGACGTTCCTACTTTTGTAGCAGAATTGCACTTATCCGAACATTGATTATCCAATCATTCCATGTATCTAAATGATTATCCAATAATGACCAATCAATTAACCTGACCTTGATCCATCATCAAGGCGGTTACTTTATCCTGTAATAATGAAGGTGATAGTCTACTCGCCACTTTCAATATTATTATAGTCGATTACCCAATCCTAAATAGTCCAGGTAAGTTGAGAATTCTACCAAATTAATTTGTTTCACATTAAGCCCACTATAATTGTCATTTCACCGAAAGTTTTTTGTCTGTCATAGTTATTTAATCTTGTTAGTCCAGATAGCTTGAGAATCCTACTCTAGTAATTTGTTGTGCATTAGGCCTATACGACCACAGTAATTGTCATTCCACTGCAAGTTTCACTGAAAAAATTGGGCAATGATAGTAAAGATGCTTAAACGTGTTAATTAAAAAAGATTGAATGCAGTAACTCACTGAAAGTGAAACACGAATTACGGTGTACGAAAACGTGAAGAATCCATCGAAATCACAATGCACAAATAAAAATTAAAAATGACACAACAAAAACATTTCCATCTTCAAAGTAGTGGATAAAATAGGTGCACGATTTGTGAGTTGTACAAAATGCAAAAGTACAGCTACGTTACAAAATACAATATATGGCAGTGTTATTTTAAATAATAATCCCAAACAACAAAACAAAAATAATTAAAACTATGCATGGCACCGTAAATTGTGCTGAAAAAGTGTTTCGGAAACATCTGTACAAAATATGCATTGCAAATATATATATATTGTCCATGCATTGCATAGACCTCTTAAACAAAATGGCAGAATGTATCAAACATAGGCTTAATATTCCCTGTTTTAGAAGGTACAAACATGAACAATTTATAGACAAATAGAAGACAATTTTCATTATACTTGACTAGACTTACTGTTATTTTTGTTCAACATCGATGGCATAACATGCATCGGCAAATATCAGTGCAAGGAGTTAGCACTTTAACACAGTTGTCTAAGGTGCATCGGTGTTGCTCAAAATGAAGTGCTAATTAACAAAAGCAATCCTTTTGTAGATTATCTTTAAAGTATCAACGTTTAAAACAAAAGATTTCAACCGTTTTTCGTTAGATCAACATGTGCGGTGATTCTGGAATCCTTTTAAATACCAAAAAATTAAGGACCGTTTGCATACATTTGTGTCTTATGGGTAAGGCAGCAATAATGTTTGTTTACAGCTGCAATCACATTATATCAGGGTCTCACAGTATAGGAATCTAAACCTCTTTCAAATAAGACAATGGTGGACCGATAGCGGCCCATGTATTAATTTTATTCAATTAGCTGCATTTATTACATACAGTAGAAATTCGATTATCCGGGCTAATTGGAACCAGAGATATTGGGATAATCGAATACAATTAAAAAATAAAATCGGGAAAAAAATTAACAATGGTATGACAACTTTATTGATGTATATTAAAACATATTGATGTATATTAAAACATATTGATGCATGTAAAAAAATTATGACACCTCAAAGATTTTAAATTACATAACAAGAACCTTCCGACCAGCCGGCATGTGTCACGTGGAAGGGGCTTCTGTTATTATAGGAGCTATTCTCCTCCCACTTCCCCCTCTCCTCTTCTGCGCGGAGGTACTTATTACAAAAAGAAAAGAAAAAAAAAAGTCTGAGCCCTGTGTGTCCAGATAATTGATGATCTGGATGACTGAGGAATGGATAATCGAGTTTCTTCAATTAACGGTGACGGGACTGTAGGTCATGATGCAGCATGACCCATGTTGTCCTTGCACCATAAAACAAATTGTATTTTAAATATTAAATTCTGAAAAAAAAATAAAAATAAAATAAACTTGGACTTGGTGGCAACTTTTACGATTTTAGTGGTCGTTGAACAATTTCAGTTGGTCACCACTGACCTAGGGAATCAAACTACAGACAACGGACCCATAGAAAAAAAAAAGGGAAGTGCTAAGTACATGTTGGAATCAAAGCCAGATTATTTGCAGGACGGCCAAATAGGTTGCTATTACGTCACTGCGGAGCTTGGCCTGATTGAAATTCACAGATTCCAGAATAATGCAAAAGGAATTTCCATGTTCCAATGGGCCAGTTGTTGTTAAAATAACTCTGTATTCCTTTAAAAAGAATGAAAATCGGTGGCCTGATTAGAGTAATGGTGATTCTGGAATTCTTTAAAATGTTATCGAAATTCAATGGCATGATGGTGGAATCACAGCGAATCCAGAAAAAGTCAAAATAAATTCCCATGTTTAACTGCACCAGTTGGTGTCAGAATTGGGAATGGATTCCTTTGAAATACTATAAAAATCAATGGTCTAATTAGAGTTGTGGGAATTTTTTAACCCCTTGGAATACTGCAAAAACCAATGGCCTGATTTTAAAATCACAGCAATTCCAGAATCACTCAAAAGGAAATTTTACACTTAAATGTACCAGTAGATGCTAAAGTGTGATTACGGAATTCTTTAAAATACCATAAAAATCAAGAGTTCGATTAGAATCATGGGGATTCTGGAAACCTTCAGATTACCATAAAAATCACTGGCCTGATTAAAATCACCAAGGATTCTGGAATTCCTTTAAATGGCATTACACGTCAATGTACGACTCAGAATCACTCAAAACGAAATGTTACACTCAAATTTGCTGATAGGTGCTAAAGTGATACTTGAAACTCTTTGAATTACCATAAAAATCACAATGGTTCGATTAGAATTCTGGAATACTTTCGAATACTACGGAAACCGATGATCTGATAGGAACTACAGCAACTCCAGAATCATGCAAGATCAAATCCACACTCATATGCACTAAAGTGATTCTGAAATCCTTCAAACTGGAATTTTTACCTGCAATACCCCGAATCAGAGTGATCCCAGAATTCTGTGAAATGCATCTCAAAATCAAAACCCAACTACAACATTGCAAGAATCATTGAGCACACAGGGAGGAAGATCTATGTCCAAATTCTCCGATTAGAGCAAATATGATTCCATTGCACATAATGCAATTTCGAATCCCCGATACTGAAATTCAGAGCAATGGTGATTCTGAAATATGGCAATTTATCTCAATAACATCGCACTAATCGACTATATTTCTGTTTAACAACATCACTTTTTGGTCCTGGGAAATACTTCGTAGAATTATAAACAGTGGTGGTTTCAGGCTAGGGCAAGGTCATCATAACTGGATTTTATTATGCTGCCAATGTACACAGATGCTACTAGCGGTGCCTGTGCACCTAGGCAGGAAAATTTGTGCCCTCCAAATTTTGTTGTCTAGAACCGCCACTAATACCCACATTCCAATTAATATTTTTTTTTATGTTTAATGATGCTTTTTCACTGTCTCTTGAAAGCTGTTAATGCAAGAGATTACTACACCATAAATTGCAAACTGCAACTAAACTTGCAAGGATACCAGAATACCATAATAAAAAAAATAAATTATACTAATACCTTAATTAAAGTTACCATGAATCAAAAACCTCTCAGAAAACTAATGTCTTGAATAATGTAATTATAAAAAATGTTCATGGAAATGTCATGGTATAGTTAGTTACAAGCAGGGATGGAAACAGTGGGGGGGATACTATGAGGCCCAGTGTGAAACTTTGTTATTTAAAAATTACTTACAAGAATTATTAACAAAAATCATATTTGACAATTTTTCTATCTTAAAAGTGGTTGGAAGTGGAGAGGGTGTAGGGATTGGTTGGAGGACCTGATGCGCAAAATGCCTAGGCATCTGTAAATCCTGTCCTCACGGCCTTGGCTGTAAGTTCGAATGCCCAACCGGTAATTCCTGAATTTGCGTAAGTCTTAAAGATAAATGCCCTAATTGAAACAGGTGCAAACTTCACAATTTTGCATGTTTCTTTTCAGATAACCCAAGCTGTGAAATACAATAGTTATGAAATCCTGTTGAACGAAATTGTGTTTGAATTAATCAAAATGAACAGACAGATGGCAATTATTAGAATTTGTATGTTATAGCACAAGGATAATTAAATTTACACTACACAAGGACCCACAATTTTACGAGAAATCCACACCTTTGTCATTTAGGGAACTGAACCTCGTAGTATGGATCAATACAAAAATAGTGAGTGTTCACAATCACTTCGACCTGAATTTTCTGCATGATGGACAAATATCTTCTCACTGCACCATCACAGGGCTAATATATAGTGATTGTAGAGCAACCTTTCTCCATCATTTCTTCCTTTAAAACAGTGGTTCCAAAAAACTGAATTGTGACCAACTGGTCGGGTTGTAAAAAAAAAAAAATATATATATATATATTTTTATATATATATATACATTACACATGTGTATACATTGCATATATTTATGCATACTTGGTACAAATACATAGTATTATATACAAAAATAAAAAGTATTAAATTAAAAATACATTACTTATACCTTTTAAAGATAGGCTATTTAAGCGGTTTGGAAACCACTGCTTTAAAGAAACGTTTGATCTGCTGTCCACAGAAAATCACTGCATAAAATTTACTGTATCTATAGTTTTTTTTAGCATGAGTCAATATGGTTCTTTTACTTCATTTTCCTATAGAACCCTCTAGTGAACTTATGGAACCCTAGTGATCTCTCATAGAACCCTACTGTAGGAACACCCCAGTAATTTCTCATGGCACCCTGCTATAGAGGAACCTCACCATAAGGTAAGGTTTCAAAACCCATAATTACCATATACTTTTTTGATAATTTATTTTTACTAATAGCCTTCTGTCTCAAAGAATTTCAGAGTAATTCGTTATATCATAAAGAATTTTTCAGACTAGCAAGCTACAAGAAATTTTTACAGATTAATTAGTGGTGACAAAGTTTTCCTAATTAGTCTGTAACAAAGAAATTATTCTGAATTAACATGCAATAAAGAATTTTTCAGAATTAAGTGCAACAATGATCTTAATAGCGTGCCGAAATAAATCTCATAGTAATGGATGTGACAATAAATTACTTTCAAAATAAATTTTAAGGCACACCCGCAACTTCGAACTTTTACCAAATTTTTCAGGTAAAAACATTATTTCAAAGTTCGGGTTTGAACAAGTAATGTTATGGGAAGATTAATGATTTCTAGAGAACCAAAGACTAATGATTTTTATAAACTGGTGTCCAAAATTAAGGTTACACTCAATGTTATTTCAATGGGAGAGGTACATATTTTGCTCTTTAACTCTCAATGTGCTTTATTTATAAAAAATCATTCTAAAGAAAATTAAAAAGTGATAAATACTAAACAAAAAAATTTTAGGTATGAAAGAGAATCCATGATGAAAATTGATGCAATCATTGAACGTCAAAAAGGAAAATTTGTAAAAAACTGATTCCGAATAACAAATTTTCTCACATGAACATGAGGAATTATTAGAAAATGATCGTTGAAGTTTATGTAAGTAAATGTGTTATCATAAATCTGCTTTTTATGAATTTTTGTTTTCTACCATCAATTTTTGTACCATTTTTGATCGTGGATTCTCCTTCATAGAATACCTGAAAAAACTTCATTTGTTATAATTCCGTGAGGTGTTTATAGCTCTTTAATTTTCTGTAAAATGATTTTTTATAAATAAAGCACCTCGAGAGTTACACGGCAAAACATGTACCTCTTCCACTAAAATAACATTGAGTGTAACTTTAATTTTGGACATGCATGCATGCATGTTTTAAACTTGTGTCCAAACAACAGACTTAACAGTTTTAAACTTGTGTCCAAACAACACAGTTAACCATGTCTGTGTGTGTGAATTCTCATTACACTGAATTTAATGCCAAGTGTTGAAATTTTATAAAAAAAAAAAGTAGTGTGGTTGAAAAACGTTGGTTTAAAATTTGATGTACATTTTTTCAAATTCTTAGCTTTTATATAATTTGTAATTACTCCAAGAGTAATTCAGTGGCATATACAGTGTCATAAAGCCTCTTGCATTAAGTTTTGATTACCGAAAATTACAATATTGCATATATATATATACACACACACATAAGATCATAGTCGTGTACCCGCCCCTTATAAATTTTTTGCATACATTGGTGCCTTTGTCTGACCTAGCAGTTTTTATCCTTATATTATCCTTATGTTGCCTAGATGGAGTATGCCTACGTTCGTATACTATATACAAAAACAAAACGTGTATTTCGCCAAAAATAAAGTTTGATATGACTTGACAATTAAGTAGACAAATTAGATGCTAAGTAGATAAATTAAATGTTAAGCATGCTATGTAGACAAATTAAATATTAAGTAGATTATGTTTTCAATTCACAAATCTTGTAATAAAAATCGCATTTAATAAAGTATATCCTTATTAGACATGGTGAGGATCTCTGAGACTAAAAGCTGCTGCTAATCAAATTCTCACAGAGATAATGTGCCCATAAATCTTGATTCTTCACTTGCATTTAAACTCGGTCACACAATCGTCTAATTTTAATCTACGAGGAATAACGGTGAGAGAGTTCCAATGGCAATGGACCATTCCTCGCATGGATCAATTGATTCTTTAAGGTCAAATATGGAAACCGCAATTATTCAAATTCTTATTCACATTGTTTTTCTACAATGCAAGGACTTCAAAGGTCAAGATGCATTGGACCCAGTTTCCTGAGCAATAAAAATCTTTGCAGCCAAAGGAATTGAGTATTGGAAGGCGGAAAAATGGTACATATTCCATGATACTATTAGGCGTTGAATCCAAGTTAATGGCACGGCAGACGACTGCATTAACATTATGTTACCATAAAGCAGTGGACCTTAAAATACACGTCCACTTCCTTATGCTAGCATAATACACCTGAAAATACCTTAAGAGATTTGCATTTTCTTGAAAAAACCAAACCTCTTAAGGCCTAAGGAAGCAACCTCAAGACTACAGCTGGCAATTTTTTGGGGGAGGCAGCATTAGGGGTTAAACTCGGATTGATGGCACATTAGGTGAATATAATACCACTGCAGACTCGCAGGGTCAGCTAATTAATAATGTAGGTACCTCTGTGGCCTGTGATTTTTCAGCTATAGGTGACTGTGACCCATGTCTAAAAGTGACCTTTGATTCTCAGGCACGTTTGAATGCGATCCAGCTGGGAACTCGGAAGCTCAGCTTCAATAATGGCAGCCACTGGGACATTCTCAAAAATAAAAGGAAGTCAAGTCAGGTTAGGTCGACGCTTATGGGGGGGTCTCCCCCGTAGAATTTATTTTTAAATGTATCTAAATAGTAGAAGTTTACTGGCAACAGACACCTTTTCAACCTTCATCATCTAAATGCCATCCAAACAGAAGGGTAATTGTTTGTTTACAGAAAACAGCTATTTGAAGAAAATTATTTTAGCAATCATGATATTAATTTTTTTTAAATAATGATTTTATGAACTATTTCAGAAAAATTATGACTTATTAATGAGTAAAACTGAATATAAATTATAGATTTAAATAAAATTAATTACAGACATCTCATAATCAGTAAAGCATTACATGTACAGCTAATGGAAATATAACGGTTCCCATGGTTCTACAAGTTCAAGATTTTTAGACTAAGACACGACAACGAAAAAAAATTGGATATGAATCCTACTAATTATTCTTTACCAACAATAATTAGTATAATTTTTTTCTTAATTCTGAAAACGAATATGTGAAAATGGAACAATTATCAGATTTGTCAATTAAAAACGTTAAAAACAAAACATGGCGAAAGCAAGTAAAGCATCAATACTTTCCTTGGCCTATGTAACATGATGTGTGGCACGCGCAGCATGTTCAAATACTTTTGTCGACAACAAGAAACACGATAAACATCTTTCAATATGTAAAATTCAACGTCACTAAGAGGCGCATCAAAGCACAAAGTCTACTCGAAGAAGAAAACGAATTTCAGAGGATTCGGAATAAAAGGCAAAATAGAAAAGGTTCATCGATCTTAGAGAATTTTGTCCCAGTTAAAGTCATCTTCGATATCATCTACTTCATCCTCGTCTTCCCCTGTACAGGAGACTGGGGTATGCACAGCAGGAGACCGTAATGGAATGCTTGAAATTTGAGAAGGCATCGTTAGTGGGCTTCTCTGCAAACACATGCAAAAAATGAGTCAATGATAAGAATATAATTAAATGATGAAAATATAACTAAATGATGATGAGAATATAATCAAATGATGACGAGAACATAATTAAATGATGACAAAAATATAACTAAATAATGGTGAGAATATAATTAAATGATGACGAGAATATAATTAAATTATGATGAGAGTATAATTAGATGGATCGCCATTGGCAACTAGATTTTTGAAGTTGGCGAGAAGGAAATCTTTTCCTATTAGGTTTCTAGGTTTGCTTATTAAGGCAGGCGAATACCAATTTTGTGTGGCAAGTACAGTTTGCCACAATTTACCAAGACTTGATAATTACAACCAAATAATCTTTTCTGCAAATTACGTTTACTTGTTTGCATTCATGGTGAAAAGAGGCCTAAGGTCAGGCTATACTAGGATGGACCTATAACTCTCGGATGAATCTGAACTTCTGCTGCCTAAAGAACCAAACTTTGGACTGTGGATTAGTAGGGGGAAAAAAGCGTTTCAAATGCAGATTTTTCACATGGTAGACGTATGTAACAATCACTAAATTAAAAGTGAATAAAATCCTATCGTAATACAATGTCGTTGGTCTTGCTTGAGTAGATGTACAGTGGGAAGGATGGTCACAATACGTGTGGCCAACTTATTGTATCTAGACATTATAGCTCTGCATTCCCATGTGAGGACTGTCTTGAAGTAAACAAGGATGGTTGGTTGTATTTTTATGATTAAAGGGAGGACAAGGGTCACTGTGTGCCAGACAAGGTGAGAACTGAACAAGCAGGCTCCGTCAATGTCATGTCATCCTTTTAATCTAGGATAGTAGGAGACAGAGAAAGGATTGGAGGTCACTGAATGATGACTGACTGATGTGGGTACACTGAATGTCAACAGGACACCGAATATTAGAAATTCTGGTTATTCATTGGAATACACAGGAAGTTTGTAACGGGGTTAGAAAGTTAAAACTCCATACATTTATATGCGTATCTACAAAATCATATCGTAATGGGGAATATGACTCCCATCAACTCTTCCCCCACATATTTTGTACATTTATACATTACAGTATATGTAAAATTGCAATTTATTTCAAATTATTGGGGGGAGGGGCTTGGGCCCCACGAGCCCATATAACTCTGCGCTTATGCTAGGTTGGTTATCTGAGTCATTCTTGGTAACGAGAAAACGACATACACATCATCACACATTGTTGGCATTTTGTTGTTGACGACATACTCATCATCACCTATTGTTGACATCTGTATTAAAATGTCCATGTATTTTAAAAAACTGACAATCAATTTGATTATGTATTTGTTTTGTGCATTAATAGACAAGGATAACTAAGGTCACCCTGTAATGCCACCTACAGGGCTTCAACGAGTACAAACCTCTGTGGCCCAGGAACCAAGACTCTGATTGTAATGGGCAGAAACCAGGTACGTGTTCCATTTTGGTACATAGGAATAGAATGAGAGTTAACAGCACAACACATGAATGCATTACCACTGTAGAGCATGCCACTTGCTTTTGCCTTATGATGGTTTGCTTTTGCCTTATGATGCAAGGCCAATTAAGGTTATGCTGCACCAGGAGCTGCAGTTTTCAGAGGAAACCAAAACTGTATTGCCTAGGGCAGTAGTCACCAAACTTTCAGACTTCATGGACTCACCACTAAATTCATATGTTTAAATCCCGCAGACCACATTTCGTGAATTTAGTGCAATATAAAAGCGAAAATTGTCATTCAGAATATGAGAATTTCTTAGAATATTATTTTTGTTTTATTATTAATAAAACATTAAAAATGCAAATAATATCCGGATTTTTCTGAGGATCACCGGTTGGCAACTGCTGGCCTAGGGGACCATTGTGAATTAATGGCATGATAGGTGAACATGTTATCTTTATGCCATGGTAGGGTGATATTATGGCACCCAACTTCATCAGAACCAGGCCAGTTCTGGTGATAAGAGGCCCAATTGAATTATCGTGACGAGTTTACACTTGATCAATTAGCCTGCTGGGGTTGAAATGCACCAATGTTAGTCATGATTTATGGCGCAAGGACAGCTAGGGTCACACGGTGCCAAAACCCAATGAGTCATAATCCTAGAGACAGCAATACGAAATATAATAAATTGAAGAAGCTTAAAGCCAAAAGCTGATAAAGCTATAATATGTATGTCTTAAAAGAACTTATGTTCGTTTTTTCAAATGATTGCTTACCTCGGCCTGGGACTGATAAGACAAGTTACTACCTTCGGAAAATGCACATGGAGAATTACTGGAATTATGAGATGACGTTTGAATACATGAGCCTACAAAAAGTTTCAAAATACATATACATTAATATGCATATACAGTAATCGCTCAATAATGTATTTTTAATAATTAACAACAATTTCAATTGAACAATCATATTTTGCGGTCCTGACACATGTTTCCGATTAACGACTTCTTTCTGTTTTCTGACGCATTGGGCCTTGCTCTTCTCACCAATCAGGCAACCATTTCCTGTCACTGAATGCAAGTGCATCAATTGGCTGTCCAAACTAATAAGGTTTCCCTTTTGTATACACATAAGGGATTCCCGTTTTTTTGTTTAAGTTTAGTTTTACTAGTTCGAAAAAGCTATACAGAAGAAAATAACCCATGCTTCGGGGTAGGGTGATCAACTGTTCCATGTTTCCCAGGTTCTTCTCCCATTTCAGTTCATTTTTTCAAATGCTCCCAGCTCCCGTATTGCCACTCTATTTGTCCCAAATATTTTATTAACCATCAAAATCACAAAATTTCAATTATATATTATTATAGGGACTTACTGACAAATTATCTATAATAATCAACAGAAAGTTTAGCATACACCATGGAGCTATATGGAGTGGCCCTGAGTCCCTTCTAGCCATGTTGATTTTTCAGCCGATTCTCTTCTGTGGTAGAGCTACGCTTTGTCTACCCTTCTGATTCATTTAAAAAAAAAAAATCTTTTGCCTCTCTTAGTCTCCCTTCATTTAGTCCTCGTCGTGACTAAATCTCCCTTAAATTCATAGGCGAAAGGACAGTTGGTCATCCTACTTCACAGAAGGGTCAAAATTGCTACACTGGTCTATAAAAATACAGGCAAGTGCAAGAAAATTGCCTAAGGTCGATATTTAAATTTAGCAGGTTTCAATTAACATTAATTCGCAACTCTTTTAATCACAACTCTCTAATCTGCAACTCTTTAACCCATAGCTCTCCAATCTACAACTCTCTAATTCTCAAGTAACTCGGTAGGTTTTCAGCATTAACAACAACCATCATTATTGCATTTACAGAAGACCTTTGCCCTTTCATTGCGTACAGACAGAAAAACCAAAAGCAATAGCGGGTTTAATATCTACTAAAACCCACTGGAAACACCGGCATACATGAACGTGAAGTGTAATGGTGGAAAAAAAGTAAAGAAGGATTAATTGTTTTGTTGTAAGCTAAGGGTGATGGTATTAGAAAAACTGGCCCTTATTGGCGAGTCTACAAAGTCAAGGTGTTTTATGAGCGTAAGCCAAATGTCTTGCAAACCCATTAAAATAAATAAAAATGAATGATTTCTAAACACGCCAATGCATTTATGAAATGTATTGACAGTTTAAAGTAGAAAGGGTGAAGGAAAAAAATCGACTAAAATATGAAAGTCAGTCTTTATTAAGCACAACATTCCGATCAACGTCCATTTCGGTTTAATGATGCTTTTTCTTCTCCATTACTTGAAAGTGATCAATAGGCAAGTTGCTGTAACTTCTAAAATAAAAGTTGTCAGTTGGTTGGTTGTATTTTTATAGTGCAAGGACAACAATGGTCATTCTGTGCCAATCAAGGTTGAAAGTAAAAGTGATGGATACTATAAGGATTTTTAGCAAGGTAAACAAATGAATTATCACTACACAACCACAAGTAATTTTGTTTATTTTATGACACAAGGACAGCAAAGGTCATGCTGTGCCAGGACCTACAGTTTTCTAAGGAATCCAAACCTCTTAAGGCTTAGGAAACTAACCAACCGGACCACAGGATTCCCATTCGCATTGGAGAAAAAAATTCCCTGACTTTTTCCAGGTTTTCTCCTGAGATTTACGTCAAAATTCCCTGACCAATCACAAAACTTTCAACTAAATTTCGGTTGCAGGAAATATAATTTCACGTTCATGGAAGATTTAACAATTCAAAATGGAAGGTAAGTTTTCCTTACCTTTTCCAGGTTTTGATCAAAAGATCATATTTTTCCCTGACCTTTAGGGGATGATTTCAATTTCTTTGACAATTCTACATTCTCGAGGCTATGTGAGAACCCTGTACAGGTCATTGATTAATTTCTTCATAATCCTGATATTTAATTCGTTTGTTTATTTGTAGTTTTGCAGTTCAAGGACCACAATGATCATGCTGCATCGGGACTTATTGTTTTTCGAAGAATCCGAACCTCTGGACCTACAAATTTCTGAGGAATCCAAACCTCTTAAGGCCCAGGGAACCAAACCCCAGACTACAGTGAGCAGTACAATCTATATGAGATCTCTGAGTAAGTGTTCTTTGCACCGTTGGGAGTCGAACCCGAGTTAACGGCGCACTACGCCAATGCAGGGGTTTCCCCCCACGTTTGTGGAAGATTTAACTATTCAAGGTAGAAGTTAAGGAAGTTTTCCCTAACTTTCCAGTTTTTGACCAAAAAAATGTTTCCCCCCTGACCGTTAGGGACAATTTCAAATTCCGTGACAATTCCCGGTTTTCCAGGTTGCGTGGGAACCCTGCACAGGCCATTGACTAATTTCTTCATAATCCTGATATTTAATTCATCTTATTATGGCACACTCTCCCCTTAACGGCTTTAAAAAAAAATCGTTATTGGGGCGAAAACATCGTTAAATAGCAAAAGACACTATTCGGAATATGTGGAATTTCATAAAGTACTTGCCAGGATCACAAAGCACCACAGTTAAACAAAACTAATTGTTTATTGAAACGACGTTATTGGGATAGATCAATGTATAGTGATTTACATGGATTGGAGAAGAAAAAAGCCACATATATATATAATAAGGTTGATATGGTAGCTCTGCATTAATATATATAGGAAGTTCATAAGAGGAGGGGAGAGGATGGGGATACGGAGCTCAACTTCATATACTCGCATGTACACATACAAAATTGTATCATAATGAGGACCCTTATAAATCCCACTTGCATGTACCAATGAATATTCCTTTAAATGCAGGTGCCTTTTCCTCTCGCTGCCTGCAATGGATTCATGTGGTGTACCACATGTGGTTCACTGTGTACGACCGGTGACATCTCTATGCACATGGTCGCTTGGGTGGATCCTGGGAAGGACAGTAGTATCCAACGTTCAGTGTACGACACTGGGTGACCCCATTAATCGGGCCAGTCCCGTACCTATCTCTATGGACGACGGTCATGTTTAATCAGCGTTGTCCTTATGTTCAGCCTGATCCACTCAAGCTCAGCTCGATAATGCGACATAGCTCTTACTCCATGATAGCTGGCACCACTAAACCAATACTCTAATGAAGAGGAGCCATTTTAGCGAGGCCCAAAGTAAATCTCTTAGTTCAATTAGAGTGCAACCAGCATAGTCAACAATTCAACTAATACTAGATAAACAGAAATGGAATCCCAATTACATTTATTAAAGCTAAAAAAATTACAGCTATAGTATTTTTTAATTCTCGAGCTGTAACTGTAACACACGAAAAAATGTAAATGCACCATATTAGTTATTTTTGTATAATTCAAGTTTGTGCTGAGAGAGCAACGGTTTTCAATTTTCCCTTTTTCTGTGTGTTAACCATTTTCTTTTTCTTGTAAATAAAAGAGTTTTTGTGACATTTGGCTAAGAGAAGTAGATTTTATTTTTTGAGATGTGGAGGTTCTGAAAGTCAACGACTACTGGTCAAGCTGCAGTTTAAGGTCTTGGCGGGAACAACAGGTTTAGAATACCACATGTCATAGCACTCAGCACAAGAAAAGTGCATGTGTTGGTGTCTAAGCCGCGACTAAACTTTTTAGAATTTACAAAACATTTTTTTTAATGTTGTTGCCAAATATGAACACTAAAATGTTATTGTTGCCAAATACGAACTTTAAAATGCTGTTGCTGCGAAGTACAAAAAAGTGAAATAGTAATGGAAATAAAGGGATAATACACAATAATTAACTAACAAATAATATACTAGCTAAAACAGCAATTAGGTAAATCATGTTGCTGATTGCCTCAGTGACAGCAGTGCGTAAAGAATACAAAGTGAAGTTCACACAAATAGAAATTGGGGCAATATATATGTCAAGTATGCGGAACATTTAAAAATACGGTTTTTGTATTCGTTGTACATATTAAGAAAATTATTTGTAATGGTTGAAATGGCAAATGTTTAAGTTCATGCTGTTTATCTGAACGATTTTGATTGTTTTATTAGTTTTCTATTCCGAGTTGTTGTGAGCGACTGTTTTCGAAAACTCTGTAAATTCTACATGTTAAATAAGGTTTATGAAGAGTCAGAAATGGGTTACATTTCTTGTCATATCTAGAAATATATGCAAATACCTCTAAAACATTGAGCACTGGAACTTAAGTTGGTGAAATAGGAGTGTAAGGTCGAGGTGGGATCTGTCTGCTGATTTATTCCCGATTGTGAAAAGAGTGCGTTGAGTGAAGAATTCAGATCAGCCAACTGATCCACTGATAAAAGTGACATGGTGGGGTCCTTTGCTTTCAGGCTCTCCATCATAGCTAAAACAGTCGGGGAAAAAAAAAATGTAAAGCAATAACACAGCAACATACAGTAGAACTTAAATTATTCAAATTGTTCGGGACAATGACAAGTCCGGATAATATAAAATCCATAGAATTGGGTTTAATAACATTGCAAAGGGTAAACATGGTTGGTTTATGTTATTACGGGATAAGGATAGCAAAGATATTATAGAGGGACCTATAGTAGCAAGGAATATGAACCTCTACTAGCCACAAAATCGAACCACGATGGCGCGGAAAAGAGCACACATTGTATGATACCACTGAGAGTTGAACCAGGGTTAATGGCACCATAGATGAATGTGTTACCACTATGCCACCATCAGGGGCAGTTCAAGGTTGATTTTGAACCCGGCCAGCCTGTCATGGATTGCTTTTTGACGCCCCCTCCCCGGCGAAAACAGGTTTTCTAAGATGCACAGTGCGCCATATACCCTATAAAAGTGGCCAAAAGTCTCCTAAAAGAATATTTTTAAGATATCTCCAAAAATTTCCATAAACTTGTACCCTTTTGGAGAGAATTTCTACTGCTGAGTTAATTAAAAAAAATTGAACCTGACTTCAGTTTGGCACTCTTATCCAAACGGGGTTCCGAGCGGCCATCCGGATCACCTAGCTCTTAAGCCGCCCCTGGCCACCACAGGGCGGGCTGTGGACTAGAGATGGGTTCGGGCTCAATTTTCGAAAGCTGAGCCCAACGACTTGCAATCTGTGCCTGCCCAAGCCCAAAATACTTTGTGGACATTTGAGCCCGAGCCCGAAACTTCAATATAGAAAAGTCAATTTTCGGCTTCAGTTGCATCCGCCTTATGAGCCTGGGTCCGGACTCTGGCTGAGCCCTTCTCATCTCTACTGTGGACCTGCATTTTCCCAAAAAATCCAAACCTTTTAAGGCCTAAGAAACCAACTCGCAAAGTATGATGGGAAGCTAGTCAGCAAGTTTTCTTATTTTTTTGGCACCTTTCGAAGTCTAACATGAACAGCATGGTCTATGTGTGATTCGCTTTCTTTTTGGTTTTACGGCTCAAAGACTACAGTGGTCATGCTGCGCCGGGACCTACTGTTTTCCGAGGAATCCGAACCTCTTAAGGCCTAGGGAACCAAACCCCGGACTACAGTGAGCAGTGCGATCTTTATGAGATCTCTGAGTAAGCGTTCTTTTTGCACTGCTGGGAGTCGAACCCGGATTAGCCGCGCAATAGGAGAACGCGTTACCACACTGCGCCACCGCAGGGCGGTCTATGTGTGAACATGTTACCATTGCACCCCTGTATAGCCAGTGAACATGGTGTGATCTTTAATCTCAGCAAGGTCACATAGCTTTCTAAACAAAGGGTCAAGATCAGGCTAATTGGGATTCTATTGTACTAAACAAATAACAATAAATAATAATGGGTGTAGGCACAGAACTAGAGTTGTAAATTAAGAAGCAGGTAGACTGTTTGGTCAAACTGCAATTAATGGTTCACTGTCACCAATTCCAAACTGTAGCACCAGAACTACAATCAATCTAGAATATGAAAGTATTTTCTAAAATGGGAGAAAAGTCCAGAAGCTTTAAAAAAAATGACAAATGAGTATTCGAATAGGTATCATAATGAACAACTAATTGCAGAACTTACATATTAGCCCATCAACCAAGAAATTGACGAAGAATTTACACCAAAGTTCATTTACATAAATAACTAAATGTACATTAAACTACATTACTTAAATTCATTTAAAAAAAAAAAATTGAATAAACGAAATGTCTAACAACTACTATATTATTCAGATGGCCAAAACTCCCTAATTCTGGATCCTTCTAACCACGTTCCTTCTCGAATTGATATTCACTTGTCACAACCTTTAACGTTACATCTCCATTGCTTGTCTGTTTTTAAATAAATAGACATACTGCACCCATTAACACACTTTTTTTTAATAGAATGATTCCATAACTCAGAAAATACTCCACTACGTTCTCTTCCATAGAAGATAGATTCCAAATTTTAAACATTTTATGCAAAAAATATGAGAAGAAAAATTAGAGAATTTACAAACAAGGTTATTGTGTTCAAGCATGTTAGAGACTGTTTTTTCATTATTGGCTCTGTTTCATGGCATTTGGTGATAGTTTTTGATTTGGCGAAAATGGTCAATGGGCTAATACATAAGTATCCCAATTGCTACAAGAGTATCAAAAGGCATTGGGGGTGGGGGGACCAAATACTACAGATTAGTCTACAATTTTAAGCCTCAATTGAACGCTATCAGCGTTAACTTTTTCGGAGTCATGAGAGATACTAGTTTTAATAAATAATTAGAAACGAATGTGGACGGTTCTTTCTACATTGTAAACAAGCCCATAGTTTCTCAAAGTGACTAAATGGCAGCTTCACCTCCAAATCAAATGCTTATAAAGTGCCATGGTTAACTGAACTACAATCTTGATCCAATGCTACAGAACCTGTGATGATGTTGGTGCAATATACATTTTTAGTACAACACCCATTGGTATATGGATTACAATGACTGTTACTACTTATCAAGACATAGTATTGCTGCTATAGAAATTACAAGGCTGACAAATGCAATTGTGAAGCACCCAAAGCTTTTAAAGGTATTTTTGTACAGTAGTCAGACTTGTGATAATTGCCCCATTATCGTTTTAACTATTATAATTCAGTTATTTTTAGCTATTATATTTTAATTGTGAAATATTAACCATTTTCAATAAATTACTATGTTGTTAACACAAGTTTTGTATTTGCATCGCGCACTTTCATAATAACTAGAGCAAAAAAAAAAAATTGAGAAACTACTGGCTGTACTATAGAATTGTCAAAGTAATGAGTTAAAACAGGTAGTTGTTGTTGTTGTGCAAGAAGGGCAATGGGAAAGGTGGCCGCCGAAGGGGGCAGCGCTGTATTCCCAGACAGGCTTTTGTCATATGATATGACGACCAGTGGACCGAGAAGGGACACTGGGGGGGAGGGAGCATTGCAGGGGATTGTCGATCGAAACAGGCGTACAGAGACGCACAGCTCACATGATTGTCGTCATTCAACTAAAAAACAGGTAGTTGGTAGATGGTGATCGGTCCATGTGACCAATCTAGTTCCTCTCAGATATAAACTGTGTATAACTGGGCATGTAAAACCAAAAGCATTAATAAAAAATACATGCTCTAATTTTAAGTAAACTTTTTACTTTGGGTGGTGTTAAGACAACAAGGAATAAAGTCAGTAACATGAAATAAAAGAAAATAAATAACACACCCTGAAACTGAGACATGTCGATGTCTTGCAAGCTGCCATTACTGGACATTTTCGCACTTTCTTTCAACCAATCCAGACTTTGTACAAAATCTGCAGTGGCCGATCTCTCGACACCTAGAACAACAATACCTAAATTAATACATCATGTAACAATTCAATGTGCGATCTCACACTTTTTTTTTTAATCTATAAAAAGTTAATTCGTGCCTTTTTTGTTTAACAATGACGCACCTTGGGAATACAGACCACCTTTCCCATTAAAATGATGGTCTTGAGTCTGTGCACATTGTGAAGTGCCTGTATCTGGGGTACTGGCATAAGGATGTTCTGAAAACAAAAGTCTTAATTATTACAAAATGATTAATAAATAACCCAATTGTAATATTTAAAAAAAAATATTAAGAAGCTTTAATTTCAATTTACTGATTCTCACATCCCACAAAGCAAAATGTTTTGCAATGTTCTGCAACAAGCCTTCAGCTGATCAAAAATGTTTTATAGGCAATGCATGTGTGTGTGTGTGTGTGTCTATATATATATATAAAACACATTTTTAAATTCTATAAAATGTAAATTCCTTTTTTAATAGAAATGCAGAAAATATTCGTCAGACGGATTTGTTTTAATTATTTAAAAAAATCGATCACCCCATGATTGTTCTGTGATGTGTGTCACACTTTTTAGCATATTCTGCTTTAGGGCTCATGTTTTCTGATTCACCGACTCTTAGAATCAAATCTACCACAGATGTAGTATAAAGACATTTAGAAAATATTTTCTTAAATATAATCTTACATATAATTATGCATCCCTCTCAATCAAATCGAATTATCAAAAAGGTGCATGTGTGTGTATTAATTACATTATTTATTACGTTATATTTTATTTTATTATATATAAATTATATTATTGATTATGTTCATGCTGCATCAGAAAACTATAATCGGTTGAAGAATCCAAACGTGCTGTCTTGGGAATTGAACCCCTGGAACACAGATTAGTAGGAAAACGTTTCATGGCACAAGAACAGCAAAGACCATGCTGCACCGAGATCTACAATTTTTCAAGGAATTAACCTCTTACAGCCTGGGGAGCCAACCCCAGACTGCAATGACTAGCTTGTGGGTCAATATTTCACAGGATGCTAGGCGGTCATGTGACCACAGAAGAACCAGATTGGTACGAAAAGGTTCATGCTTGGTAGCAGCAGATATCAAACCCAGATTTTCTGCACATTGCACAAATGGATTGATTATTCCCATGGTATGCACGCAATGCATTAGAGACCAGTAGTTTCACAAATGCAAGACATTACAAACCCGCAGCTCTGAATTTCATGCACTTGTAATTTCACACATCCAATGAATTACAGTGCAGTTCTACAAAATTATTGCATTACCCCTGCAGTCATACAAATTTAATATCTTACAAACTCATAGTTCACAAATCAGATATACTATAGACCTGCAATTTTACATATTCGCAGCATTACTGGTCTGCAGTTTTAAGAATGCAATAAATTACAGACTTGCAGTTTTATAAATTTAATACATTGAAAACTTGCAGCTTTACAAATTCACTGCATTACAGCCATGCAGTTCCATCAACACATTAGATTGGTTACTTCCTCAACTTTAATATAGACCATGTATTTGCCATTCAACAAAATGTAAATGACACTTGTTTTATATTTGAATATTTTACATTTGAAGACTGCTATAGGACAATTGGATATGGGACCTACAGTTTAAAGTGACCTACAAATAGATTTGTACAAAACACATATTAGGGGTCGAATCCAAACCCAGCTGGCCTAAAGACAAGGATATAATTAATGGATAAACTGAGGTGTGATTATATTTCTGAAATTGTAAATAAATACATACCAAAACTTTGAAATGCTGGATGGCAATTAGCAACACTGGAATGTTCAGATTTTACTGACATCTGAAATACAAAATGAGGTTCTCTTTATATATATATATATTACATATATATAATCTTATTCAACAATTATCTATCCACTGCTGGATGAAGGTCTCTCCAAATGGTTTCCACACACTATCTTGAGCAATTCGTTTCTACGTCACCCCAAAGAAATGAGCTTCTGTCTTTCTAATTTAGTATTTAAGTGCACTTTACATCTCACCATTCGATGATCACTTCCAGTATTAAATCTGTTCAGTACATTGCTTTCTTTTTTGGTTTTACGGCTCAAAGACTACAGTCTTATATAGACCTGGTTATAATTGAGTCATATGAATTTTTATACATATCAGGGTGTTTTAAAAGTCACACCGTCATTTTCTAACAGCTAATGGAAATTCATGTATTTGCCTACTTATAAAGGCTTAATTAAAATAAGAGTCTATCGTGAATACCATATTTAGCGCTTGTGCACAGAACTGATACAAAAGTTTAGCATACAGCTCCAGAATTTACTGTCAAAGGTCTTCCAACATGTTCCAACAAAAGTCTTCAGTGTGTTTTGTCATCAAGGCTATAGTTCCCGCTTTTAAATCACGGAGACTAAATTTTTTTCTTTTCAGTCACTACACCATCCTCCTCCTAGAAATTTTCCACTTTGCAATGATCATTTTTTTAAGAAACTCGCTCAGATCATGTATTTCTCGCCCATAGCTTTCAATAGCAGAAAATTTTCCAATGGACCATGACAGTGTGTTCTCCTATTTATAGCAACTATGCAATACAGATCATCCCACCATACATTGTCCTTATTGACTGAGTTAACTTCTCGATGCAGGGTAATTCTTCAAAACAGCAATATCTTTTGAATCGTCTTGATTAATTAATTAGTTTTATAAATTATATGCCATATACAGTAAAATCTGTCTATAATAATATTTGCCCTGAAGTTCCAATAGCTATGAAGTGTATTATGGTCAACTCGGTCTATAACCATAAATTATCCTTAACAATATATTTTCATGGTTCCTCGAGTACTATTATACACAGATTTCACTGTATATTTCCTCTTTCTGCACTTTTTGTGTAATATGGAATTACTACGGGCAACATATATAAAAGCATGAGAACCTGAAGATGCTGATGCGGAAGCTGGGAATAACCTGATGAAATCTGGTGACAATGAACCGGACTTGGCATACTGCCACTAGAACTATTATCGGGGCTATAAGGAAACATCTAAAGCAAAACAAAACCATTAATTACACATATCATCAGACAATCAAACAAGCATTATTATATATTAATAATTAAGAACACAAATCAACTTATTAAAAAAAAGAAGAGAAGAAACCTCCAATGAGGAAAAGACCTTAAATGATGGAGAAAACAAAAGAGTCTGGTTTGTT